>CM042012.1:125601089-126201089 GCA_023525715.1 Cichorium intybus | reverse complement strand
TATCATATCATGTCGGCCGTCAACCGGGTTGACCAATCAAATAGTCAAAATTCCAACAAATTGAAAAACTTGGTGACTTAATTGCCAAAAAAATAAACAAAGTGTCAAAATCAAGAATTTGTGTAAACTTAATGATTTTTTTTACAGTTTACCCTTTAACTTATCAATTTTTATCGTGTTTAGATTCTGAATATTTTAGTTTTAACTATGATATTTTCTCCATCAATTTGTTTTTTAGTTTTATTTATCTGGTTTTTACCTTTTAATTTTGTTGTACTTTCAAATTTAATAATAATATTTTTCTATCAATTTTTATAGTTTTATTTATCCACTTTTATCCCAAAATTAAAAATTTTATATATCTTAATGCTTTTTCTATTAATTTAATTTGATTCATTCC
Organism: Cichorium intybus; assembly: GCA_023525715.1. Lineage (NCBI taxonomy): Eukaryota > Viridiplantae > Streptophyta > Magnoliopsida > Asterales > Asteraceae > Cichorium > Cichorium intybus. Next base: position 126,200,689 of record CM042012.1, on the reverse strand, counting down.
AGATAGATTATGAAATCTTCACGACAAAGGACGGTATGCAAATCCTGATTACCGTTTAATATGCAAAAGGTTGTGTTGATAGTGAAATTAAACTCATTTACACGTGTAAAATGCTTTTGATGGGCAAGACGTCCTATGTATGATTTTTCTCCGAAGAAGTAAAGGCATTAAATTATTGTGAAGTGTAATAAACTAAAGACCGAAGATCAAAAGGTGGAATTAAAGAAAAGGAGGTTCACTTGAAAGTAAATATGTGATAACTATTTAGTGTTCTAAAATGGTCCACCAAGAGAACTTTACTTCTTTCCGGGTTAACTGGGTAAGTGGCACCGCTATTTTAGAAAAATCTTGGATAAACCGTCGGTAATAACCGGCTAACCCAAGAAAACTTCTAACTTCTGTAGGTGTCTTCGGTGGTTCCCATTTCATTACCGCTTCTATTTTTGCTGGGTCTACTTTAATACCTTCAGCTGAAACAATATGACCCAGGAACTGAACTTCCCGCAGCCAAAAATCGCACTTTGACAACTTCGCGTATAACTGTTCGTTCTTCAAAGTACGTAACACTTCTCGTAGGTGCACTTCATGCTCTGCTTCACTTTTCGAATAGACTAGAATATCATCAATGAAAACGATGACAAATCTGTCAAGGAAAGGTTTACAGACCCTATTCATAAGGTCCATAAACACGGCTGGAGCATTAGTGAGACCAAATGGCATCACTAAAAATTCATAGTGACCATATCGAGTTCGGAATGCAGTCTTGCATACATCTTCATCCTTCACTCGGACTTGATGATATCCAGAACGAAGATCAATTTTTGAGAAGTAACTAGCTCCCTGCAACTGATCAAACAAATCATCAATTCTCGGCAAGGGATACCGATTCTTGATTGTCACTTTATTGAGCTCACGATAATCTATACACATGCGCATAGTACCGTCCTTCTTCTTGACAAACAACACTGGAGCTCCCCAAGGAGAAGAGCTGGGACGAATAAACCCCTTGTCAAGAAGTTCTTGCAACTGAGACATAAGTTCTCTCATCTCTGTAGGAGCAAGACGGTACGGCGCCAGAGCAATGGGACTTGCTCCAGGAACAAGATCAATACGGAATTCGACTTGCCTAATGGGTGGTAACCCAGGTAAGTCATCAGGAAAAACCTCAGGGAACTCATTAACTACTTTTATATCCTCTATCTTCTGCTTCTCTTTCTTCCCATTCATCACATAAGCAATGAATGATTCACACCCTTTTTGGATGCATTTACGGGCTTTAATAGCAGTGATGAGACTCTGCATATTCTTCCGTCGTTCCCCATATATATATACTTTGCTATTATCAGGAAATTTAATCGACACCATTCGCTTTCCGCATAGGATTTTAGCATTATGAGTTCCAAGCCAATCCATTCCAATAACAATGTCAAATCCTTTAATCCCGATAGGTAACAAGTCGGCCTTTAAAATTCGTCCATTAATCTCCACCGGACATTTTTCGTACACGTGATGTACCGTAACTAACTCTCCGTTCGCGACTTCTATGACACACGTATCATCTAATGGTTTCATCGGTATGTTTAGACGCTTACTAAAATCATGAGACACAAAAGAAAAATGTGCCCCAGAATCAAAAAGGACATAAGCAGGCTGTGAGTTTACAATAAGTGTACCTGCCACCACATCCTGGTCTTCTTTGGCCTCATCAAGAGTCATCTGAAACGCTCGTCCCTTCGTCTTTACTGGTTCTGTCTTCTTATTGCTTGCAGTAGAAACTAACGTCTCATTCTTCTTCTTGGGACAGTTGGTGCTGTAATGACCCTTTTCATGACAATTGAAACACTCCACTTCATTGATATCTTTGACCTTGCAATCCTTAGCCTGGTGACCCGGAAGACCACATTTATAGCACCCACTAGTGCCCTTCTTACATTCCCCACCGTGCTTCTTCCCACACTTCTTACACTCTTTAACTTCACTCTGCTTAGAAACCCCTGATGAAAAACGACTCTTCTTATTTGCTCCAGAGATTCCTGAAGACTTTCGCTTTTCTGCAAATGCTTGTCGTTCCTTAGCCCTTTTCTCTATCATACTCTCGACCCTGGCCGCAGATTCAATGGCTTCGTCAAGAGTTGTAGCTTTGCTAACTTCTAACGAGTAGTCTGCCGGCAAACCATTAACATATCGGTTTATCCTGCCAGCCTCGGTCGGTAATGTATCTTCTAGAAATGGTAGCATCTCACAGAACTTTTTAGTATACTCATCGACCGTCTGCTTATCCTTTGCAAGAGCAAAGAACTCATTAACCAAATTCTCCCGATGTCTAGCCGAACAGAATTTGCCTTTTAACCGCTGAACAAACTCTTTCCAAGATAAAGCATCAACAAAATCACTTCCCTTGGTTCGGCGGAGAGTATTCCACCAGTCAAGAGCACTCGCCTTTAACATTTGAGATGCGAATCCAACCTTCAAATCCTCTTCACAACGACATATGTGAAGAACTTGTTCCATTTCAGTTAACCACCGTATTGTTATTCGTGGATCCATCTCCCCATTGAACTCTTTTGGTCGACAGGACATAAAGTCCTTGAAAGTACAGGCTCCTTTAGTCTTGAACTGAGGCTGTGATTTGGAAGATGAATCTCCCTGAGAAGAAGTTTGTCTCGGATTAGTGCCTTCAGGAGCCACACTTTTCTCGCTATCTTCAGGTTGTGACTTTGATCTTTCGCCCAGTCGCTCATCCAAAAGACGAGTCATTTCCTGTCTGTTTTGAACTTGTGAATCATGTAACAATTTCTGAATCGCCTCCAAAGTCAATGGAGGTGGGTTGACCTCACCCCTAGAATTGCCATCGTCAACGGCTTGGGGCTGTCGGGGAGGAATAGGAGGCCTTGCATTAGGATCCGGGTTTCCTGCGTGCGATCCTTGACCACTTCTAGTTCGCATTTTTGCTATAAAATTTTCAAATACTTTAGTCTTTCATAATATATCAAAATATTAGTTTACTACTTTTCCACTAGTTTCCCAGTATTCCCTCGCGGTTACACTAGTCACAATACGCGTCCTGTGATTATGATAATACGGGCCCATATTACCATAATCACCTACACATGTTGTTCCCGATGTTTCCGCTCGGTTCCACTGTTCACTAGTATCAATTAGCTACTTTTAACTCATAAATATATTCATATAATACCATTAGCAAATAATATCTTATTTCCTTAAGACACATCCATTTATGTAATTCACTTTAACTAACTATTTTACTAGTCTAAGCCTAGGAGTGGAATGATCCAATCCTAATTCGCTTAAACTATGGCTCTGATACCAACTTGTAACGCCCCAACTTTTCAACCCATTTTTAATACATAAAAACGTATTTTACAAATATGATTTAACAAAAACCATGTTATTTGTTTAAATACAATCAAAAGGGGAGTTACAATACATATCAAACCATAAGCTTAAGAGAAACGGATTCAACCAATACCAATTTGGAAGCTGTATCCAGCTCCACTCCTTTGCACTTAATGCTTATTTAGCAACTTCAAACTATCTCATAGCTTTATACCTGAACCTGGAATACATGGCATAAAAATAAAATACGTAAGACAAATTGTCTCGTGAGTTACATGAGTTTTAGACTCAAACTTTAAAATTTCTTTTTTTTCTAACTTTTATAAACTTTCATAACATAAGTCTTTGTCAAAACTACATAATATACACATATTATACTTTTTCACTTTTCGAAAGCATCGTATATTAAACTTTGCAAAATAATATCTTTTATACTTTCTTTGACTGGTTTTATAAACTTGCTGGGATTTTTATACTTAGGGCATTAATCACTATAAGTGATACCCCAAGTCTCTACAATTAGAAAGAACGGATCAATACTAACGGTAGAATTGCTGAGGCAGTCTACTTCGCGAAGGGGTTGTCCCCAGTAGACTCCTTACCTAACCCGGGTAGGTTGGAACATAGTTCCCTTACTAACAATGCTAGTCACAATACCAGTCAAACATAAAATACTTTTCTGAAAACAAAACATTACTTGCACAAGAAATGGCTAATTGCCAAGCTTTTGACTCAAACATATCTCTATCATAATTTAGGCTATCATCAAGAATCATACTTTCAAATATAGCAGTGAACTTTCTATTTAAACTAGAAAAAGGACCATTTTTGCAAATATTTTTCACATTTAAAAATAATATATGAAATCTGCAAAATACTTACTTACTTGCCATGTATCCCAAAATGGGTAAAATGCTACATGTACTCACCTTTTACTCTTGAAAGTCGTTTAGATGTCCCTCGGTTCTTTACCCTTTCGGTGTCCACCTACTTGACTTGCACCTATATATATATAGCAGTTGATACATTAACTTACATTCTAATTGACTCTATAACATGTTAGAGTCCTTGTTTTATCATTAAGGGTTAAGAAAAGTGTTTAACCTTTAATCAATTAATTTTTAATTAACTCGTATATTGTACGTATTTTGCTACAGTAGCCTTGGAAGGTCGTATTCTAATTCCGACAACTTCCCATGAAGTCTTATGCCATTTTAGACATGTGTTTCAAGTTTGAGGTTTATCGGATCAATCTAGCTAAAATCTCAAAATCAAGTTTGGACAATTACTTGATTTTTAGCCACTGCTTGCTACAGTGATTTTCCGCGAGGTCGGATTATTGATTTAACAATTTCCCATATGTTTTCATACCATTTTAGGGCTATTGTATGAGTTACGGGTCAATCGGACAAGTGTAACATCGATTTCCAAAATCAAAAAATGGACAGAATGTTTTTCCAGGAAGGACACGACCCGTGTCTTTTTCCTCTTAAGGAACACACGACTCGTGTGGTTCCTGGGTTCTTTTTCCTTGGCTGATTTTTGTGCTGCAGGTCCTATGGTCCGAGGATTAAGTCTTTAATATGTAACTTAATCATTTTAAGGTTATTTTTAGGCATAAAATAGCAGTTCAATTATAGTTTTAAACCATGGAATCAACAATTCCATTCCAAGGCTTAAAACATTCCCGTAATGCCCATTTTGCTACCAAAAATCATTTTGTTGAATTTTTAAAGATGGAATAGATTTTCCACATCATTTAGAACCTATATGACTTAACAAAATCATAGAAACAAATTTCAGCCCCATTAACCCATTTCTAGGGTTCTTGAGCTCAAACCCACTTCTATGAATTTAACCACAATTCATGGTTATAAATCCACTTCTTATGTTAATTTGAGCTAGATGGAACATTTGATTTCGTTGTAGCAACTTCATACCAAATTTCAGTTTGTAGATTACCCACAAAACTGAAATTACTAAGCTTAGGGTTGTTGATTTCTTACCTTAGAAGCTTGAAATCAAAAGTTCCAAGTTAAATCCTTGATTCTCTTGCTTCGATCCTTGCTTCTCTTAACGAACCCGTATACTCGTTCCTTCCAGAATTTCCCAGAGCTCTCTTCTGATTATTATGTCTATTATGAGATATTTTTCTCATTTTATATTTTCATATTTTCAGTTTTGGTCCCTCAAGTTCCCTTCTTTGGACTTTGGCCACCAAAATCCATTATCTTTTCATAGAATTAAATTTCTTACATGTTTAGTCCTAAACTATAATTAAAATTTTATAATAATTTTCTTCTTATGGTCAAATGACCATTTTACCCTTTTTAGGGTAAAATGACTAAATTACCCTTACACTCATAATTTCTCATATTATTACATATAACATTTAAATTACACACATCTTAATTTACATATTTATATATTACAAATTTTTGGTCGTTTCAACTACCTCCCCCTAATCAGGATTCCGTCCTCGGAATCGCTTCATAATCTGTAAAATTAGGGTATCTTCTTTTCATGCTTTCCAAGGTTTCCCAAGTTAAATCTGAACCCAGTGAATGTTTCCACTTGACCAACACTAGGTCAATTTCCCTGTTCCTTAGCTTCTTGGTTTTCACCTCTAACATCGCCTCAGGTTCTTCCACTAGTCTGTTGGGTGCTTCCACTCTTACTTCTTCTAAAGGAATGGTTAATTCCTTCTTTCCAAAGTATTTCTTGAGATAACATACATGAAATGTATCATGTATTCCCCTGAGTTCCTGTGGTAACTCCAACTTGAATGCTTGTAAACCGATTCTCTTCAAAATCTTAAAGGGTCCAATATATCTTGGACTCAACTTCCCTTTCTTGCCAAATCTTATCACCCCCTTCCAAGGTGACACCTTTATCATTACCAAATCGCCTACTTTCAAATCATAAGGTCTTTTCTTCAAATTTGAGTAGCTTCTTTGGCGATCTTGTGCAGCTTTCATATTGGTCTGTATCACCCCAATCTTTTCATTTGTCATTCTTACAATTTCTGGCCCTGTAAGTTTTGCTTCACCAGCTTCTAACCAACACACTGGGGTTCTACATTTCCTACCATATAAGGCTTCAAAAGGCGGCATCTTTATGCTTGAGTGGTAACTGTTGTTATACGAGAATTCCACTAATGGTAGGTGCTGGTCCCAATTACCTCCAAAATCGATAGCACACGATCTCAACATATCTTCCAAGGTCTGAATAGTACGTTCACTTTGCCCATCAGTTTGAGGGTGATAGGCTGTACTCATCTTAATTCGAGTTCCCATCTTTTCTTGTAGAGCATCCCAAAAATTAGACGTGAATCGAGGATCTCTATCTGAAACTATGGACAAAGGCGCTCCATAACGTCTGATCACTTCATCGAGGTACAACTGAGCTAATTCTCCAAGTGAGTTAGTTTCTTTCATGGCGAGAAATAGGGCACTTTTAGTCAACCTGTCAACAATGACCCATATACTATCGTGTCCCCTTCTCGTTCTTGGCAGTCCCATGACAAAATCCATGGTCAGTTCTTCCCATTTCCCTGCTGGTATCTGCAATGACTGTGCAGTACCATACGGCACCTGATGTTCTGCTTTTACTTGAGCACAAGTATCACAATGGGATATGTACTTTGCTATTCTCTTTTTCATTCCTGGCCACCAATAATGCTGCTTCAAATCTTGGTATGTTTTTGTACTTCCAGGATGTATAGAATACTTGGATTTGTGAGAATCATCCAAGATTATCTTTCTGGTTTTTCCATATTTGGGAACCCAAATACGTCCTTTAAAAGTACGTAATCCTTGTGTATTTACTTCAAACACCACCTTCTTTCCAAGTTTTTCTTTCTTTATAATTTCTTCAGTTAAGGCACTTTCTTGAGCTTCTTTAATCTTTTGAATTAAAGTTGAGACCACTTCAATTCGCATGGATCTTCCTTTAATAACTTTTTCACGAACTTTGCGGCTTAAAGCATCGGCTACTACATTAGCTTTTCCTTCGTGGTATATTATTTCACAATCATAGTCGTTCACCAACTCAATCCATCGTGTCTGTCTTAGATTTAATTCTTTTTGAGTAAAAAGATATTGCAGACTTTTATGATCTGTATATATCTTACATTTCGTCCCATATAGATAGTGCCTCCAAATCTTCAACGCAAATACAATTGCAGCCAATTCTAGATCATGAGTAGTATAACGTGTCTCTGCATCTTTTAGCTGTCTGGAAGCATAGGCAATAACTTTGCCTCGTTGCATAAGTACACAACCAAGACCTCTATTAGATGCATCGCTGTATACTACAAACTCTTATGTGCCTTCTGGTAAGGATAATACTGGAGCTTCACACAGTTTCTTCTTCAGTATTTCAAAGGCTTCTTGCTGTTTTTCTCCCCAAATAAACTTTACTTCTTTCCGGGTTAACTGGGTAAGTGGCACCGCTATTTTAGAAAAATCTTGGATAAACCGTCGGTAATAACCGGCTAACCCAAGAAAACTTCTAACTTCTGTAGGTGTCTTCGGTGGTTCCCATTTCATTACCGCTTCTATTTTTGCTGGGTCTACTTTAATACCTTCAGCTGAAACAATATGACCCAGGAACTGAACTTCCCGCAGCCAAAAATCGCACTTTGACAACTTCGCGTATAACTGTTCGTTCTTCAAAGTACGTAACACTTCTCGTAGGTGCACTTCATGCTCTGCTTCACTTTTCGAATAGACTAGAATATCATCAATGAAAACGATGACAAATCTGTCAAGGAAAGGTTTACAGACCCTATTCATAAGGTCCATAAACACGGCTGGAGCATTAGTGAGACCAAATGGCATCACTAAAAATTCATAGTGACCATATCGAGTTCGGAATGCAGTCTTGCATACATCTTCATCCTTCACTCGGACTTGATGATATCCAGAACGAAGATCAATTTTTGAGAAGTAACTAGCTCCCTGCAACTGATCAAACAAATCATCAATTCTCGGCAAGGGATACCGATTCTTGATTGTCACTTTATTGAGCTCACGATAATCTATACACATGCGCATAGTACCGTCCTTCTTGTTGACAAACAACACTGGAGCTCCCCAAGGAGAAGAGCTGGGACGAATAAACCCCTTGTCAAGAAGTTCTTGCAACTGAGACATAAGTTCTCTCATCTCTGTAGGAGCAAGACGGTACGGCGCCCGAGCAATGGGACTTGCTCCAGGAACAAGATCAATACGGAATTCGACTTGCCTAATGGGTGGTAACCCAGGTAAGTCATCAGGAAAAACCTCAGGGAACTCATTAACTACTTTTATATCCTCTATCTTCTGCTTCTCTTTCTTCCCATTCATCACATAAGCAATGAATGATTCACACCCTTTTTGGATGCATTTACGGGCTTTAATAGCAGTGATGAGACTCTGCATATTCTTCCGTCGTTCCCCATATATATATACTTTGCTATTATCAGGAAATTTAATCGACACCATTCGCTTTCCGCATAGGATTTTAGCATTATGAGTTCCAAGCCAATCCATTCCAATAACAATGTCAAATCCTTTAATCCCGATAGGTAACAAGTCGGCCTTTAAAATTCGTCCATTAATCTCCACCGGACATTTTTCGTACACGTGATGTACCGTAACTAACTCTCCGTTCGCGACTTCTATGACACACGTATCATCTAATGGCTTCATCGGTATGTTTAGACGCTTACTAAAATCATGAGACACAAAAGAAAAATGTGCCCCAGAATCAAAAAGGACATAAGCAGGCTGTGAGTTTACAATAAGTGTACCTGCCACCACATCCTGGTCTTCTTTGGCCTCATCAAGAGTCATCTGAAACGCTCGTCCCTTCGTCTTTACTGGTTCTGTCTTCTTATTGCTTGCAGTAGAAACTAACGTCTCATTCTTCTTCTTGGGACAGTTGGTGCTGTAATGACCCTTTTCATGACAATTGAAACACTCCACTTCATTGATATCTTTGACCTTGCAATCCTTAGCCTGGTGACCCGGAAGACCACATTTATAGCACCCACTAGTGCCCTTCTTACATTCCCCACCGTGCTTCTTCCCACACTTCTTACACTCTTTAACTTCACTCTGCTTAGAAACCCCTGATGAAAAACGACTCTTCTTATTTGCTCCAGAGATTCCTGAAGACTTTCGCTTTTCTGCAAATGCTTGTCGTTCCTTAGCCCTTTTCTCTATCATACTCTCGACCCTGGCCGCAGATTCAATGGCTTCGTCAAGAGTTGTAGCTTTGCTAACTTCTAACGAGTAGTCTGCCGGCAAACCATTAACATATCGGTTTATCCTGCCAGCCTCGGTCGGTAATGTATCTTCTAGAAATGGTAGCATCTCACAGAACTTTTTAGTATACTCATCGACCGTCTGCTTATCCTTTGCAAGAGCAAAGAACTCATTAACCAAATTCTCCCGATGTCTAGCCGAACAGAATTTGCCTTTTAACCGCTGAACAAACTCTTTCCAAGATAAAGCATCAACAAAATCACTTCCCTTGGTTCGGCGGAGAGTATTCCACCAGTCAAGAGCACTCGCCTTTAACATTTGAGATGCGAATCCAACCTTCAAATCCTCTTCACAACGACATATGTGAAGAACTTGTTCCATTTCAGTTAACCACCGTATTGTTATTCGTGGATCCATCTCCCCATTGAACTCTTTTGGTCGACAGGACATAAAGTCCTTGAAAGTACAGGCTCCTTTAGTCTTGAACTGAGGCTGTGATTTGGAAGATGAATCTCCCTGAGAAGAAGTTTGTCTCGGATTAGTGCCTTCAGGAGCCACACTTTTCTCGCTATCTTCAGGTTGTGACTTTGATCTTTCGCCCAGTCGCTCATCCAAAAGACGAGTCATTTCCTGTCTGTTTTGAACTTGTGAATCATGTAACAATTTCTGAATCGCCTCCAAAGTCAATGGAGGTGGGTTGACCTCACCCCTAGAATTGCCATCGTCAACGGCTTGGGGCTGTCGGGGAGGAATAGGAGGCCTTGCATTAGGATCCGGGTTTCCTGCGTGCGATCCTTGACCACTTCTAGTTCGCATTTTTGCTATAAAATTTTCAAATACTTTAGTCTTTCATAATATATCAAAATATTAGTTTACTACTTTTCCACTAGTTTCCCAGTATTCCCTCGCGGTTACACTAGTCACAATACGCGTCCTGTGATTATGATAATACGGGCCCATATTACCATAATCACCTACACATGTTGTTCCCGATGTTTCCGCTCGGTTCCACTGTTCACTAGTATCAATTAGCTACTTTTAACTCATAAATATATTCATATAATACCATTAGCAAATAATATCTTATTTCCTTAAGACACATCCATTTATGTAATTCACTTTAACTAACTATTTTACTAGTCTAAGCCTAGGAGTGGAATGATCCAATCCTAATTCGCTTAAACTATGGCTCTGATACCAACTTGTAACGCCCCAACTTTTCAACCCATTTTTAATACATAAAAACGTATTTTACAAATATGATTTAACAAAAACCATGTTATTTGTTTAAATACAATCAAAAAGGGAGTTACAATACATATCAAACCATAAGCTTAAGAGAAACGGATTCAACCAATACCAATTTGGAAGCTGTATCCAGCTCCACTCCTTTGCACTTAATGCTTATTTAGCAACTTCAAACTATCTCATAGCTTTATACCTGAACCTGGAATACATGGCATAAAAATAAAATACGTAAGACAAATTGTCTCGTGAGTTACATGAGTTTTAGACTCAAACTTTAAAATTTCTTTTTTTTCTAACTTTTATAAACTTTCATAACATAAGTCTTTGTCAAAACTACATAATATACACATATTATACTTTTTCACTTTTCGAAAGCATCGTATATTAAACTTTGCAAAATAATATCTTTTATACTTTCTTTGACTGGTTTTATAAACTTGCTGGGATTTTTATACTTAGGGCATTAATCACTATAAGTGATACCCCAAGTCTCTACAATTAGAAAGAACGGATCAATACTAACGGTAGAATTGCTGAGGCAGTCTACTTCGCGAAGGGGTTGTCCCCAGTAGACTCCTTACCTAACCCGGGTAGGTTGGAACATAGTTCCCTTACTAACAATGCTAGTCACAATACCAGTCAAACATAAAATACTTTTCTGAAAACAAAACATTACTTGCACAAGAAATGGCTAATTGCCAAGCTTTTGACTCAAACATATCTCTATCATAATTTAGGCTATCATCAAGAATCATACTTTCAAATATAGCAGTGAACTTTCTATTTAAACTAGAAAAAGGACCATTTTTGCAAATATTTTTCACATTTAAAAATAATATATGAAATCTGCAAAATACTTACTTACTTGCCATGTATCCCAAAATGGGTAAAATGCTACATGTACTCACCTTTTACTCTTGAAAGTCGTTTAGATGTCCCTCGGTTCTTTACCCTTTCGGTGTCCACCTACTTGACTTGCACCTATATATATATAGCAGTTGATACATTAACTTACATTCTAATTGACTCTATAACATGTTAGAGTCCTTGTTTTATCATTAAGGGTTAAGAAAAGTGTTTAACCTTTAATCAATTAATTTTTAATTAACTCGTATATTGTACGTATTTTGCTACATTAGCCTTGGAAGGTCGTATTCTAATTCCGACAACTTCCCATGAAGTCTTATGCCATTTTAGACATGTGTTTCAAGTTTGAGGTTTATCGGATCAATCTAGCTAAAATCTCAAAATCAAGTTTGGACAATTACTTGATTTTTAGCCACTGCTTGCTACAGTGATTTTCCGCGAGGTCGGATTATTGATTTAACAATTTCCCATATGTTTTCATACCATTTTAGGGCTATTGTATGAGTTACGGGTCAATCGGACAAGTGTAACATCGATTTCCAAAATCAAAAAATGGACAGAATGTTTTTCCAGGAAGGACACGACCCGTGTCTTTTTCCTCTTATGGAACACACGACTCGTGTGGTTCCTGGGTTCTTTTTCCTTGGCTGATTTTTGTGCTGCAGGTCCTATGGTCCGAGGATTAAGTCTTTAATATGTAACTTAATCATTTTAAGGTTATTTTTAGGCATAAAATAGCAGTTCAATTATAGTTTTAAACCATGGAATCAACAATTCCATTCCAAGGCTTAAAACATTCCCGTAATGCCCATTTTGCTACCAAAAATCATTTTGTTGAATTTTTAAAGATGGAATAGATTTTCCACATCATTTAGAACCTATATGACTTAACAAAATCATAGAAACAAATTTCAGCCCCATTAACCCATTTCTAGGGTTCTTGAGCTCAAACCCACTTCTATGAATTTAACCACAATTCATGGTTATAAATCCACTTCTTATGTTAATTTGAGCTAGATGGAACATTTGATTTCGTTGTAGCAACTTCATACCAAATTTCAGTTTGTAGATTACCCACAAAACTGAAATTACTAAGCTTAGGGTTGTTGATTTCTTACCTTAGAAGCTTGAAATCAAAAGTTCCAAGTTAAATCCTTGATTCTCTTGCTTCGATCCTTGCTTCTCTTAACGAACCCGTATACTCGTTCCTTCCAGAATTTCCCAGAGCTCTCTTCTGATTATTATGTCTATTATGAGATATTTTTCTCATTTTATATTTTCATATTTTCAGTTTTGGTCCCTCAAGTTCCCTTCTTTGGACTTTGGCCACCAAAATCCATTATCTTTTCATAGAATTAAATTTCTTACATGTTTAGTCCTAAACTATAATTAAAATTTTATAATAATTTTCTTCTTATGGTCAAATGACCATTTTACCCTTTTTAGGGTAAAATGACTAAATTACCCTTACACTCATAATTTCTCATATTATTACATATAACATTTAAATTACACACATCTTAATTTACATATTTATATATTACAAATTTTTGGTCGTTTCATTAACAGCCCTTTAGCGACAAGCATCTAGATTGGTGATATCAACCCAGTTTATGTGCTGAATCTAGTCGAGAGCAAGAAAACTTCCGATTCCTCCCTCTTTTTTCCAAATACAACTCTCAGATTCTGTAATCACTATTTCGATTTACTCTATATCTTCTTGATGATATCACTTTTACCGTTGTCTGGGTCGTTAACAGAGACACACCAATCAACGACACACCTGGCATGTTTCAAGTCAGTACAAGTCAGTACAGAAGGAACGCTGCTGGTCATCCAATTGTGGTAACAATATCGTGATCTAGTTATCCAATTTAACGGTATCTGTGATTAGGAATGTTAATAATCTGATGGTACAACCTCTTGACAACGAACCCAGGAATGGGACGGCAACCATCTGCTGTTTGGTTGGATCAATCAAACCCAAGTATGCTGTCCAGTCCGATTGGAAAGCGCATATGAAGATTTTTTGTTCCAAAGAGTGCCGATGTGATTGTGGCTCCTTGTTTTAGGTTAAATTCTATTGAACATTTTCAAAATTATCGACAAATTTTTTGCAAGTTTTATATAGTCATTCTGATTTTGGGTTTGATAATGAAGGAGGGGTAGTTTTTGGTTTTGTAGAGTGTGGGGCGGGGCGTCTTATGCGTGCTCTTTTTGAGATTGTATTGAAAAGATGGTGGGCCCAGTTAGCGGAGAAAGCGTTGAACCGGTGCAAGATGATAAACAACAGGATCTGGAGCGTCCAAACTCCTCTACGTCAATTTTACGGGATTAAAAACGACATATTGATGAAACTGGAGAAAAAGGATCTGACATGGAGAGGTACTATGATCTTTCATCACAGGAGCTAGGAGAGCTTGTTCGAGCTCCAAAACAAGGGAGAAATCTTCACAAGTGTATCCACTAGTTCCCAAAGCTTAATCTTGCAGCACATGTTCAACCGATCACACACACAATCTTGAGAGTTGAACTTACAATCACTCCAGATTTTCAGTGGAAAGACAGACTTTTGTTGGAAAACATTTTCAAGCACGTAATACTGAAAACATTACTTCAATCACGTAAGGAAGGAAGGAAATGGATATAAAGATGGGGCCTATGGTTAAGAGAGAGAGAGAGAGAGAGAGAGAGAGAGAGAGAGAGATGAACGAGGTGGAGGGTGGGGTGGGGGTGGGGGTATTTTCTTTTTTTTAATTAATAAAGTAATTAATTAATTCAAAGAAAAAAGAAAAATAAATTAAAAATGGCAATTTAGTATTTTTACATGACCCAGAGGCCTATTTGTAAAGTTTTACAAACCTTAGTGACCAAAACCGTGATTTTTTGATAGTTAGTCCTAAAGTGAAATATTTGGCAAACTTCAGGGACCAAAACTGTAATTTTGTCTTATGTTTATATGAAATAATAGAATTTGGACATAAACTAAAGGGCCTTTGTGCTAATAATACCAATACTTATTAGAAAGGTGTCATTCAACGAGTATATTGAGGGTTCAAGTTTTATCTAAAACTATAAATTAAAGAGAAAAATAAATTAAAGAAACCATCAGTTAACCGTTTTATTTATTTTATATGAGATTTAATGTTTCATGTCGTTAAAATAAATGGAATTTGGACGTAAGACTGGTTTTTCATAAACACGACTTGGTTTTTAAAGCATTGTGACCATTACCTATAAAATTTGATAATTTGATTTAGGGGTGTTTAGGATTGCTTCTAAAACTGTTTTATTATCATTAGAGAAATTATATATTTTCTTAACTTTTCCTCCTACTCATCTTCATACACATGTTAAATAATGAAAAGTGTCATATTTAATAAAATTAATAATATTTTAAGACACTTGTCACCATTTAACACGAATAGGAAGATGAGTAGGAGAAAAATGTAGGAACAAATATGATTTCTCTAAAATGTTTATTAACTTATATGGTATTAAAACCGACTTTTGAAATGATGTCAAGATTAATTTGTGTGGCATCAAAACAAAAAAGATGATAAATTGTTTTTTGTGTTCTTGCTTATACATGTCAATGACCATAAAAGGGGTAAAATGGTAAATTGATATGTGTGTCGTTGGTCGTTTAAAATAAAGCATGCCTACAATCCTATGGTTTCTTAGGGTTAATTGAGTGATAAAGGGGTATACTGGGTTCCACATACAATAAACACTTACAAATAAGTTATAAACACTTTTAAATAAGCTAAAAAACACCTTTCAGAATTTCCATATTTTAGTAGAGAAGCATTTTATAATTTATTTCATTCAAACATGTAAAAATAGGTATTAACGATACCAAATCGTAATAAACCAATAAGAACCTTAAATAAGCTATCTCAAACACCCATTTTAAATGAACTTATAGCAAAAGTTTTGTCTGTTATAATCTTCGTGAATATATTATACTAGGTCAATGTCATTAACTAAGTAATAATAATTTTTATGTTAATTAAAACTTTTGATGTAAAACAATGTCATTATCTTCAACCCTTGTCCCTTAAAAAGTTGGAGGACTAAATATTGGGAGATTTTTCTTGTTAATCAATGCCACTTCTAGCTAAGTTAGTCCAGTTTTTTAATCAACCTAAGAAAGTTGGAGAACTAAGTATTGGGAGTCTTTTTATTGCTCTCATCCACACTTAATTTCATGGGCAAAATGGAATATTCAAGTACAATAAAAGATTAACATTTTATTTGATTCCTTTGGTGCAAATCATGAAAGCAATTCATAGCATGTAGCTATAATTTTTTCATCAACAACTTTATGATCAAGAACGTGGGTAATGGAAACAATACAAATTTTTGAAAGATATAAGGTATGTGATGTGTAATTATATGAATAATTCCCATGATTTTTTATATTAGATACCCAAAGGGACAGTATGGCAGGTCTAAGTTACTATGTGGGGGGACGAAATTGGTTGTGAAGGAGAGCAATACAATAGGATAGGAAAGAGGCCAATTTTATTGAACTGTAAATTCTTTCTAAAATGTTGTCTTAAGTGACAAATAAGGTGTGGAGTTGGGAGCTATTTGAAACAAGTAAATTGTGCTCCAATATCTAGGTAGATACTCTATATATAGTGGATCATCAAAACCTGGTGAAATAATGTGCCTTAGTAAAAATTACTATCCTTGTATGGAGGTCGAGTTAAATAGGCTTCCTACTCGGGTTAATTGTGATTGAAGAGGTGTTGACTTAAACTATATATTGTGTCTAATTTGTTGACTTGATATTGAAATTAGTGAGCATTTGTTTGCTTCCTACCAAGTTGCTAAAGACTTGTAATATGCGTAACTTTAGAGTATTTTGGTTCTTATTAAGATGGATTCAGGGTCTTTGACATATTTGGTGGATTATGCTAATTTGAAGGCAACTAGGAAGAAATGGCTTGGTGTTGTAGTTCTAGCTACTTACTGGATCATTTCGCTCTTCAAGAGCAATATTATTTTCACGAGAACAAAGACAAGTAAAAAATCATTTTTGACGCAATATTGCTATTTCATTTTCTTGGATTAGTGACACGCATAAAAAGTTTAAGGTAGGTCAGATGGATTAGCTTAAGAGCCCTCAATTGGCTCTTTTTATTGTCTAATTTTGATTTATTAGCTAGCTTCTCGCTAGCTGCCTAAAATCGTTTGGTTGTTGGGAATTAAAATGTTGGAAGTCGAAAAATTGTAGTAGTTGTCACATATTAATGCAATTCATAACATGTGATGCAAATTAATTTGGTTTGAGATAAATATTTATTTTGAATCACAGTCTCTTAAGAGTTTCTACTCACGGTTATGTGTAAATAAAGTTGTATGTGATATTTGATTTAATATTATATTTAATTATTATTATACTAAACCAACATAAACTAAGTTCTTTTATGATTAATTTAGTTTCAATAGTGATGAGATTTCTTGAAAAATGCAAACAACAATTTGAAGGTAACATAGTTTTAGTTTATGTAAATTTAAAGGTTAATTTAAATATTTGGTTTAATATCATCTTTAACTATTATTATTGTTGATTAATTTAAAAACTACTCATCTTGATATTTTCTGATGTTTAACAAAATACTTTTTGACATCTTTGTTTTATTTGTCATCTCAACGGTCTTTATCCATAGTTGTGTTCGAATAAAATTACATATATCTTTTTATTTAGTATTGTTTTTAACTATCATTATATTAAATTTAACTTAAAACTACATTTAGGGTTAATTTTTCTAATTTCAATTATTATGATATTTTTCCAAATATCAACCACTGCATTCAAGGTCATGTAATTTTAATTTTATATAATTTTAAATTAAGTGTATTCAATTTATTATTGCTTTTAACTATTATTATTTTTACTTGATATAAAGTTACTTATTTGTATATTTTTAGTTGTTTTATATATAAGTCTTTTTATATTTTTTAATTAATTTAATAATTTGATTTAGATTTTATATTTAATACCACATTTAAGAAAATGGTCTTTAGACATTACGTGTATATATATATATATATATATATATATATATATATATATATATATATATATATATATATATATATATATATATATATATATATATATATATATATATATATATATATATATATATATATATATATATATATATATATATATATATTGCAAGTAGGGATGAATCCTATTACACGGGTACGTAATATACTACAGCCTAGCTAGGTACATATGGGACTGCTCGGTCGTTATACCGTTGAACCTTCCCTTTCTCCAAGTAGATGCTGCACAGAGACTAGACCCGCACACGCAATCAGCAAACCCTGGCGCAAACCACATCCACCCCGGAAAGACGCCCTGCAAGCAACGACCGGGGGGAAACCAGCCCCGGGTACACACTGTCTTGGCTAGCACAGAGGTCACAAGTAAAGGTGTAATATCTTAACCTTACTTGTGTGGAGTGTGGTTTGAACCCACAACCTCCCTTATGGGAGGCATGTGCTCTTGCCATCTCAACCACCAAGATATATATATATATATATATATATATATATATATATATATATATATATATATATATATATATATATATATATATATATATATATATATATATATATATATAAAATAAAGTGGTAGCACTACAATTATCAAAATAAGTTTAAAGGTTAAAAAAAAACAAAGTAATATAGTCATATATTTGATTTATTTTCAATCATATAAAATCTATATTGTAAGAGATTTAGGGATACATCATATTAAAAATTAATTAGTTTTAAATAAGATTGTGGATATTTTCACAATATTAAAACATTAAAACAAATTGGAAAATATAGTATTAAAATCGAACTTTTGTGAAAAACTGAGTGTCTTAATAGAAAAAAATCATATCGTCAAAATCGAACTTTTTCAAAAACTTAATAACAACTTAGACATTTTCGTTACAAAATTCAATTATCTTTTTATATATATATATATATATATATATATATATATATATATATATATATATATATATATATATATATATATATATATATATATATATATATATCACTCGCCCATACACGTAAAACATCATAAATAAATAAATATATCATAACCACATATATTATACGTGTGATAAGTCAATCTATCACTATTAATGAATATGCTAATATATGGATGTTTTAACTCAAAGTACAACACGCCCTATTTTGCTAATCCTGGTCACAAATTTGCAAATGCTATAATATACATTAATAAAAAGAAAAGCTAATGATGATGGTTGTAACTCTTATTCCAAACATGAAACATCTATAGATGCTAGTATGCAACTCCTTTTTAGTTAATTCTTTTATGAATCTCTAAAATCAAAAGTCACTAATAAAGGACAATCATATATAATGCTATGCATGTGTACCTATATGATTTTTTTGTACATTCTCATGTGGAGATTGATAAAGTGCTTATAAACATCAATAATTGTGAGAATGAAAGAAGTAGCAAAATACTTTATTAATAATATCATTTTTAATTGGATTTCAAAAAAGAAAAAAGAAAAAAGATGTATGTCTTATGTTTATAAAAAAGAATTGATGAATGTCTAGCATGTCCTCACTTGATGCCAACAATGTTATTTTGGTATTTAGCAAACATGAAAAACAAATTGTCTATTTCTTTGACAAAACACAAGAAAAAAAAAATAGAATATAGTTTTTGAGGTAATGATTTTGAGAGTGAGCATTGAAAGTAATAAATGTTGGACTATCCTTAAGACCTTAACTCTTCTTTTTATAAACGTACAGTGCTTCCTCTTACCTTTCTTTCTAAAGTACCTATCTGCTTTGCCCCCTTTCTTCTTAAACTCTGGTTTGAGTGTAATTCAGAGCCATGTTAGATTCCTTCGTATGTCAATCACTGATTTCATATGTCCGCTAATCATATTCTCCGTATAATTGGTTTCTTTCCTCCATAATTGCTGCTTTCTGACACTCTAAATGCGCGTTTTTCTTCTCTCTTCTTCCTCGATAACTCCCCTGTTTCCAGAGCTCTGAGCTCGGAGTTCAACTCTAATGGTGTCTCGAAAGGTGGGTATCTTGTTTGGTTGAAGATTCTGTAGTTTTTATGCCTAAATCACTATTTTGGAAGAAGCTTGCGAAAAAGTTTGTGTTTTTTATGGAATTGTATTCGTTGATTGCTCTATTCTGTGATGATTTACTGTAAATTACCTAATTTATTGAACAATTTTAACCTAGAGCTTTGTGCAGATTGAATTTTGAAGCTGTCTGCAACTGGGATTTGTGATGAATTATGCAATGCAAGCATCCAAGCACAATAGATCCGCTATATCCAACGCCTTTTACTGTCAATCGATGCAGGAATTGGATTCGTTCTGTAAGCCTCAAGTTAAGTTTCTAGATGATCTCAGCCATGGAACCAATTACTTGGCCAAATCGGAACCCTACTGCACCCTCGAATCCTCCTCCGCAAACGGCAGCTGTACCACCATGTATTACTCACCCTCCACTCTCTCTTCCTCGCAGAATGAACCTCACTCCCCTGACGTGAACGATTTCAGGTATAAATTGCGGGAGTTAGAGACTGCAATGCTTGGAGATTCCGATTTCGACGATGATGCCGGAAACGGGAAATCATCCGCCGGCGGTGTAATAGACTTGCCGGATATAGAAATTTGGAAACAGATGATGGTGGGTTTCCCGAGACGAGACTTGAAACAGGTTCTCATTGCCTGTGCTAAATCCGTTTCAAATAACGATCTGTTCAATGCCCAGTTGTTGATATCGGAGCTCCGACAAATGGTGTCAGTCGCCGGAGAACCAATCCAACGGCTGGGAGCGTACATGCTAGAAGGACTAGTAGCTCGACTTTCCTCCTCCGGCAGCACAATCTACCGCTCAGATCCTCCATTAAACACACACACTTTATATGAAATCTGTCCCTACTTCAAATTCGGTTACATGTCAGCAAACGGTGCGATAGCAGAAGCGATGAAAGACGAAAAACGCGTCCACATCATCGACTTCCGCATCGCACACGGGACCCAATGGGTCCCGCTGATCCAGGCATTTGCAAAGAGACCTGGTGGTCCCCCGCATATCCGGATCACGAGTTTCCATGACTCTACAACAAAGTTGGGTTCCGTGGGCAAAAGGCTTTGTAGGCTTGCAAAAGCCTACAACGTGCCTTTCGAGTTCCACACTGAGGCCGGACCCGAAAATTTCCGGGTCCGGCCCGGTGAGTCACTAGCGGTTAACTTCGCATTTATCTTGCATCGAATGTCTGATGAAAGTGTGAGTACGCGAAATCATAGAGACCGAGTGTTGAGGCTTGTAAAGAGTATGAACCCGAAAGTTGTAACCCTAGTCGAGCAAGAATCTAACACAAATACGGCCCCGTTTTACCCTCGGTTTCTAGAAACTCTTGATTATTATAACGCGATGTTTGAATCGATTGACATTACACTTCCACGTCAGCACAAGGAAAGAATAAATGTTGAACAACATTGTTTTGCCCGTGATGTTGTAAACATTATAGCGTGTGAGGGGGATGAACGGGTTGAGAGACATGAGCTTTTGGGGAAGTGGAAGTTGCGATTTGGTATGGCGGGGTTTAGCCCGAGCCCGATGAGCCCGGTGGTGAACCAAACGATCAAACGGTTGTTAAAGAATTATAGTGAGAGGTATAGACTTGAAGAACGAGATGGTGGTTTGTATCTTGGATGGATGAATAGAGATTTAGTCGCTTGTTGTGCTTGGAAGTGATAGAATGTATCGCTTTTTAACTTTTGTTAAGTTAGAACGAAATGTAACCGAAACAAGTTTTCCAATGAATCAAAAGTTATATATCAATTTGCATTTTAACTTCGATTTGACTCTTGTTTGTAGTGAAGAAGACAGTGTCCATATGGTCTTGCATAGGACTCATCTTCTAAAAGGACTATGGATGTAGAAACTTAACAATAGAGTAAATTGCAGTTTTGGTCCCTGAAATATTCACCTTTATGTAGGTTTGGTCTTAGTTTTGAGGAATTGATGTGTTTGGTCCTCTTGGTTTCAAAATCTATCAATTTTGTTCCTTTAGCCATTATCCTCCATGTGGCTCCATTAACTATGTGTGAAATGATAAAAATCCTCATGTTTTGTCATTTATGGTACTTTGACATTTCTAGTTTTTTCGAAAACCATTTTTGTGAAATTTAAGAATAAACCCTGTGATCCATCCCCGACATCAGAATCTCATCCATCATCTCGGTCTCTCCCGCTCCTCGTTCAACACAACCTCCAACGCAACCTCCAACGCCAGCTACCTCCTCTACGTCACCTTCTCTTAAACGTTGGCAGCCTCCTCTTCTGCACCACGATGGCATCACCATCTCACCTCTCGTCGTCTCCTCCGCCCCGCAAGATGAATATATTGTCTTCTTCCTTCCCCTCACCGTATCGTCGCCACTCTCTACCACCAGAGACGAAGGGATGAGAGAGATTTACTTGTTCATCATCAATCTTCAATAATAACCCAAACCCACACCTCCCCTTTCTCTTTTCCTTCTCATTTCTCTTTGAAACACTTGATTGTTGGTTCTGATGCTCAACGACTCTTGGGAAAAGTATACCTATAGGAGAGTGACTCGGCATTCATCCCCTTTAGGTTTCAATTAAGGGGTGGCCACCGGCTCCCTAAGGGATGCTTTAAATGGTCAGTGTATTGTCGTGTTGACAAAGACCCGAAAGTTGCTCCATATGAGTCATTCAAAGAACGAGTTAGGTGGGGTCCTTTGTTAACCCCCCCCCCCCCCCCAAACCTACCAAAAAAAAAGATTACCACTTCTTAACCCCCCCCCCCCCCAAATTACCACTTCCTTTGTAGTTTCTGGGAGTTTTCTTGAACCAAATTCATTTGATGTAGGTTATAGATCGGGGATGGGGCTTTACCAGGGAAATGGGTGAGTAGAGGAGCGGTTCCTGTGGGAAGGGGTAAAGGTGACAAATAATGGCGAATGTAAGATTAAAAAACACAGGTGTCCAAATCAATCGGGATGACAAAATAAACATGTTAAAAAAATGCTATCGAATCAGGGTTAACAATTACATCATCTAAGAAAAATATAATTTTAATATAAAAAATCATAATATAAATTAAAAACTTATCATCTACACTTAGTAACCCTAAATGTTAAATTAATTTAAAATATTAACTAAGATAAAAATAAGTTTTAAAATACACTATATATAGATTTGCCTTTGACTATGTTCTTTTCCATGTTGGAGCATGGTGTTTGTAAGATGTGAAGTTAGGATAAATGGAAGTATTTTGGAAAATCAAATGCGAAGTTAGTTCCTAAAATAATTTTTTGAAAAATAAAGTTCACATTGACAATTTATTCAAAGAGAAACTTGTCAGTAGCGTTAGTTATTAGAGATAATAGGTGTCCATACATGTATTTAATCATAAATAAGGAGTAGCTTCTTTAAAATTAACATTATAAAAGTCTTCTAGTATCAAAGGGTTTATTTTATAAAAGACCTTATATTTTTCTGTTTTTTTTTTTGTTTAAACCAGAAGTTTTATTTTTTTTTCAAAAAAGTTCTAAATTATAGAGAAACTTTCATTCAGCGGTAATAATTTTTTCAGAAAAGACACTAAAATTTTTTTTTTGAAAAAGACCCTAAAATTTTCTTTTCCAGAAAAAACCTCATATTTGACAAACTTTTTTGTGTGGACCCTAAAATTTACTTTTCCGAAAATATCACATTTGTGTTGGTTATTGTGTTCTTGATGGAGGAAGATGGACATTCAATTGTATTTTTGCTTTTTACTATAATAAAAATAGATGATCTATTGTATCTGTGATTGCTTCATTTCATATATATATATATATATATATATATATATATATATATATATATATATATATATATATATATATATATATATATATATATATATATATATATATATATATATATATATATATATATATATATATATATATATATAGGATGAAA
This sequence comes from Cichorium intybus, assembly GCA_023525715.1. Classification (NCBI taxonomy): domain Eukaryota; kingdom Viridiplantae; phylum Streptophyta; class Magnoliopsida; order Asterales; family Asteraceae; genus Cichorium; species Cichorium intybus. The sequence continues at coordinate 126,176,933 of CM042012.1, read as the reverse complement.
ATCTCGTGACTCATGATAAAGATCCACGTTGTATAAATCTTATACTTTAATAAAACAATTTCTGGGTAATAAATTTTATAAATTATAATTATCAAATCACTAATAAAAGTTCTTGTCTTATAGATGTCTACAAACATAAACTCTTTCGATTCAAAATTTTCACTATTAATTGGATAAACCGAATAGCTCAATTTATCTTAATTGGTATCATAATTTGGGAATTGTCCTCAAAACGATAAGAAAAGTCAAGCTATGGAGGAACCTTTCCTTGAAGCTCTTCCAATTAATATAACTAGAGCTGAAAAGAATAGGAATGATTATCGTCTCACATAGTCAACTAAGGTAGCTTGCATCATGCTTGCAACCATGGTTCTAGAGCTCTAAAAGAGCTTTGATAATCTTTGGGCATAAGACATGATCTTGCTGCTTCAACCAACTCTGAGCCCAAGCTCAAAAATGATAAGGATAAATATGAGATACATCCATCAAAGAATCCTCAAGAAGCCATATGTATCCACTACAAGGGGACTGGACACTGAAAGCATAGCTATCCATAATACCTAGAGGAGCTGAAGAAACTGAAATCTGTTTTGTACAACATATATTTTCTTATGTATGTAAACATTATTGATTTTTCCATATTTTCGAAGGCAATCTTGTCCCAAATGTGTGTATGTGTAATATGGGTTTAAGTGGTGTAGATATATTAATTTTTAGAACTCATACATATCGCAAATCACATACAAATCTTATTCATAACCAAAGCTACTGACTCATTCCCTTAAGTGAAGCCATGCATACAATATCATTACTAAGAAAATGGGTCGATGACTTAGGATGCTTGGTATGTGGATGTAAATCCAACACATACAAATCCATCTAAACCCAAGTTGTCTAGTCCACTTTAACTGATTTAGATCTCTAAAACCTAAACAATCATGTCTTCTACATGTAAAGCATGTGTCACATCATGACAAATCTTTATAATGAGTTAGGAAAGCTTCATCTTATGTATACATTTATAGATGAAACAATCATAGATACAATGGAACATTCATTTTTATCATCATAAAAAGCTTAAATACAATTAAATATCCATCTTCCTCCATCAAGAACATAATAACTAGCACAAATGTGACGGTTTTTTTTCTTCAGAAAAGTAATTTTAAAGGTACACACGAAAAAGTTTGTCAAATGTGATGTTTTTTCTAGAAAAGAAAATTTTAAGGTCTTTTTCAGGAAAAAAAATTAGGATATTTTCTGGAAAAAAATAGTATTACCGGAAGACGACTTGCAAAACTGGACAATAGAGCTAAATTAAAAAGATTTCTCGAAAATTTAGATGATTTTTGAAAAAAAAAAAAAAAAAGACTTAAGGTTTAAACCGAAAAAACAAAAAATATTGGGTTTTTTTATGGAATAATCTCATTATCAAAACAAAAGGTGTCCATGACACACATAACCCAACCAATGGAATTCACTAACTAGAACAAATGTTATAGAAATGAAAAAATAAAAGGGTAAAATTAATAATATATTAAAAGGAATGACAAAAATGCCATTAATTTAACAGAAATTCCTAATTCTAAGTTCTAACAGCGTTAGGGAACATAAACAAAACCGATAAGATTTAAAAACCATAAAAGACGTTTGATGTCCATTTCTTAAAAATTAAGACCAAACTTCCATTTAGACCAAAACTGTAGTTTACATTTAACAATATAATGTTTCCTATCTGGTTAACAAAAGGGTTTGCAGACAAAAGAAGGGTCCAAGTGAATATCACAGCCTTACTCCTGTAACTGTTTGGCATGATGAGGACATTCGTAAGAAAATCCAACAACACCAAGCACGGCAACGTGTTGACCAGAAAAAGGTCAACATAAAGAATTGAGACATACCCATGTGTAAGCTTCTTGGGGACTTGAATGTTTTGTTGACCGGTATCTGTCTATCTGAACCCAGGCGGTGCCGTCCAGATTGGTCAACACTATCCACCCAAAACGACCTTATATGGTCCATGCTTTCATAAACATTTAAATTTAAATATAAACTAAAATGTTTATAGTGATACTCAATAAGTTATTAGGTCATGATTACGAGTTGCAACCATAGTGATGTATACCTACATATGGGTGTACCAAAAGCATGTTATTAGGAGTGTGATATGCTATGACATTTTCCATTAATTTTGTTTTAAGCTTACGATTGGACACATGATAAAGTTATAAGTGGACCTTTTGTTACGGCCTATCAAGTTTATGACGGCATACATGAAGATTGGTTAAGAATTCTTGAAGTTGTATGCAAGTTGAGAACATTATGGAGAGTTTAAGATTTATGTACAGAAAGAACTTCTTGTTCTATGTTGAATATTTCATCGAAGTATTTAAAATGTAAGTACAATATTCTACAAGTGCCCATTTGAGTACATGACTCTTTGTGCATTTGTCCCTTTGTGTCTGCAAGAAGACAACAAATATACGTAAGATCGTTATCTTTTATTTGTAGATATCTCATTCTTATGTGATCTTCTATCTTCATAAATATTTTTTTTAACTAGACGACGGAGTGAGTCCTTTACTCTTTGAGCTTATCAAATTGTCCTTATTTAGTTTTACTTTGCTCATTCTTTCTTGTTAGCTAGAGTGATCCAATGTGAGATACAATAATCTTCCGACAGAGACGGAGTGAGGATAGACATCATGATGTGTTAGGTCACGGGATCCTAGACGCCACTCTGATATCATGTAAAATATACATACAGTTATTAGTTTATTCTCTAAAATACACTAGGTGGCGTTTGGTTCACAAAAAGTTTTTAAAGAAATTGGAATCTGTCAAGGAATTGGAATCCAATTCCATATTGTGTTTGGTTGGCAGGAAATGGAATTGAAATTCAATTCCATATTTGTTTGGTTGGCAGGAAATGGAATTGGAATCCATGTAATATGACCGATTTACCCTTCTTATTTTTTATTAATTTTACTTAGATAATTGTTGGTGATAGGTGGTGGTAATTAAAATATACATACAGTTATTAGTTTATTCTCTAATATACACTAGGTGGCGTTTGGTTCACAGAAAGTTTTTAAAGGAATTGGAATCTGTCAAGGAATTGGAATCCAATTCCATATTGTGTTTGGTTGGCAGGAAAGTGAATTGAAATTCAATTCCATATTTGTTTGGTTGGCAGGAAATGGAATTGGAATCCATGTAATATGACCGATTTACCCTTCTTATTTTTTATTAATTTTACTTAGATAATTGTTGGTGATAGGTGGTGGTAGTTAAAATATACATACAGTTATTAGTTTATTCTATAATATACACTAGGTGGCGTTTGGTTCACAGAAAGTTTTTAAAGGAATTGGAATCTGTCAAGGAATTGGAATCCAATTCCATATTGTGTTTGGTTGGCAGGAAAGGGAATTGAAATTCAATTCCATATTTGTTTGGTTGGCAGGAAATGGAATTGGAATCCATGTAATATGATCGATTTACCCTTCTTATTTTTTATTAATTTTACTTATATAATTGTTGGTGATAGGTGGTGGTAGTGGTGGGTGGCGGCAGCAGCGGTGGTGATGCCGGTGGTAGTGGTGATGGGTGGTGGTGGTAGTGGTGATGGCGATAAAGGTGGGTGGTGGTGGCGGCGGTGATGGTGGGTGGTGGCGGATGACGGTGGTAGTGGTGGGTGACGGCGGCGGCGGTAGTGGTGGCAGGTAGCGGTGGTGGGCGGTGGTGGTAGGTGACGGTGGTGGTGGTAGCGGTGGCGGTAGTGGGTGGTCGTGGTGATGGCGATAAAGGTGTGTGGTGGTGGTGTCGGTGGCGACGGCAATGATGGTGGGTGGCGGTGGTGGAGGTGGGTTGTGGTGGTGGGTAGCGGCAATGGGTGACGATAGTGGGTGGTAGTGGTGGCTGACGGTGGTGGTAGTGGTGGTGGATGGTGGTGACAGCGATAATGGTGTGTAGTGGTGGTGGGTGACGGTGGTAGATGGTGGCGGTGGTAGGGGACGATGGTGGTGGTGGTGGTGGTGGATGGTCGCGGTGGGTGGCGGCGGCGATGGGTGATGGTGGTGGTGGTGGTGGTGGGTAGTGGTAGAGGGTTTCAACCGGAAAATTAATATAAAGATATGATGGTAATTTTGCAAATTGCGTCATCCAAGGAATTCAATTCCTTCCACATATCTAAGGAATTTCAATTCCATCAACCAAAACTTGAACCAAACACAGCAATTCGATAGAATTAGATTCCAATTCTCTCAAATTCCAGCAAACCAAACGGGCCCTAACATTAACATGCCAAGTAATTTTATCAACCAAAACTTGAACCAAACACAACAATTCAATGAAATTGAATTTCAATTCCCTCAAATTCCATTATTCCACCAAACCAACGAGCCCTAACATTAACTTGTGAAGTAATTTTGTCTGAAACTAATAATAGAAAACAATCATGCAAGGTTCTCCAAAATTAGTGTTTGAATCATTAAATTCATTAAATAAATAAGGAACAACTTCTTTAAATCGATTTATTTTAAAAACTAAGTTTCTTAAAGACACGTATGTGACACTGTTCTTTTTTTTTTTTTTTTTTTTTTCCTTTTTTGTCATTTGTTCATATGTTATGTCATATGTCTTATGATCCTCGATGCATTTCAAGGCGGAAACTCAAAGCATTATCTTATAATTTTTTGCAAACTTTAAAATTTTTTCAACGGATATTAGCAAGGCGTTAGAAAAATTACATCAAAAATCATAGTTGGATCTTTAATCCATCAAACCCACTTAATATTACAAAGAATCAAAAACCATAGTTATTTTTAATATTACATCGCACGTATTTCGAATTATTTTGTTTATAGTTGGAGGGTAAATTTATATTTCTATTTGGATTGTTGATGTTACGGTAAGTTATAGTGGTTTTTTAAGATAATACACATGACATTCCAATTTTCCTTCCCAATATGGGAAAATGTTAACATTATCATTAGAAATTAATTTTAAGGTTATTCTGTTAATTATTATTAACTAGTGGTCATGTCCGCATGTTGCGGCGGGTTTATTAATCGTATATATTCAAAACCATTTAAGTAATGCTCTTTTGCATAAAGAATATTTTGTGATTTTGTAAGTTTTCAAAGTTCGTTGCAGCGGGTTTATTAATCATATATATTCAAAACCATTTAAGTCCGGCTTTTGCATAGAGAATATTTTTGTGATTTTGTAATTTTTCAAAAAATGATGTCCTTTTTCCATCATTAGTTACAGGGACTAAAATTACAATTATCTCAAACTAAAAGTATAGGGACTGAATTTGCGACGAGTTATCTCAAACTACATTTATCTCAAACTAAAATTACAATTATCTTGCATAGAGAACATTTTGTGATTTTGTAATTTTTCAAAGCGCGTTGCGGTGGGTTTATTGATCATATATATTCAAAACTATTTAAGTACTACTCTTTTGCATATAGAATATTTTTGGGATTTTGGAATTTTTCAAAAAATGATGCCCTTTTTCCATCATTAATTACAGGGACTAAAATTACAATTATCTCAAACTAGAAGTATAAAGACTGAATTTGGAATTACTTTTTCCATCATTAATTAAAAGGACTAAAATTGCAATTATATCAAACTAAAAGTCTAGGGACTGAATTTGCAATTAGTTCATGTGTGTTGAAATGGCAATATTGTAATTTTGGTGAACATAAGATCATTTCTCTAACTTTTCCTGACTTTTAATAGGATACGTAATTTTTTGTTTTGGAAAATTACGAATGATATCATAACAATTTTAAGATCTAATGGTTTAGAATCTCTTGGCGGTAAAATGTAGAATCATAATGCTCATAGAAAGCCTATTTTGAAGCAACATCTTCTTTCCACTAATTCATAGGCCACAATTCACTTTCCAAACACCAATAATTTCTTCAAAATGCAGTGAATCTGTGAATGCACCATGCCTTCCCCTCACTAATTACATGATCAAATAAAACAATGCCCACTGATTTCACTGTCCAAATGATTAAAACAAAGCCTAAGGGGCCAAACAGTAACAAGTTTTTAAAGTTTACAAATCACTAGTTTATATGAGTAAAAACTATATAATGAATAAAGGGATAATCACAAAAACAACCAAATAGGTGGTCATATACCATATTTTTAAGAAGTTAGCAGGTCTATAGAAACATCATATTACCGTTACTTGAATTACATATTGTATTTCAAATATTTTGATTTTTAAAAACAATTAATGTCTACAAGTTCTTTGGATGAGGGTAAAATGTATATGGTTCCTCCTGGTAAACAATTACTATTGACAATACTTGATTTTGATTAAAGATGAAACCTTCCCATTTGAACCACGCAACCCAAGGGATGTCAACGAAGAGAGCAATGTTATTATTGAATATAGGAATCTCATCGTAAAGGAAATTTGAGAAAATGATAAATGGATTTAAGGAAGCCAAAAAGGGAAATTAAAGAGGAATGAAATAAATTGTGATTAAACATTTGAATTTTTTTCGGTCAAACAATTTTTTTTATTCCAACTTATTTTATTTGTATGAATAGGTTAACTAAAGGAGTAAAATATAATGTTTTAAAACCCGGGTTTTTAGTTGACCCGATGTGGTGACCGGGTCACGAGTCAACCCGGTTTTTATAATTCCTATATTTTATACTTTTCAACATAATTATATATTTATAAAACATGAACAATGTAATTTCATCTTTTTTATACCAAAAAATATATTTTGTCAAGTTTCTATAAAAAAAATTTACTAAATTTGATGAACTAATGATGGATTAATCTTAAAAGTTTGAGTATTGAAATCTTTAACCAAATTTTTAAAGTCGAATTTTAATTTTTTGTTCAAACCGTCGGGTCAACCCGGTTCCTGGTCACCGGTCCAACCGGTTTTTGAGAAACCGGCCGGTTCAATCCGAGTCGGAAATTAGCAAAAACCCGGTCATAATTGACCCGTTCTCTTCACCGGTTCACAGCCCAACCCGTTCGATCGGCCGAGTCAACCCAGGTTTTAAAACATTGGTAAAATATGTTACGAGTAAACTACATTTTTGATCCCGATGGTTTCTTAAAAATAACAACTTTGGTCAAAAGTAGGTGATTGGTTTCTTCAAAATAACTACTTGGTCCAAAGCAGAATTTGTCCATGCTTCAAACTGAATTAATAGGTTTAGATCCTCATATACCATGTACTTGGCATTTTGGTTATCTCTCCATATGTGGGTAGTTTGATCTTTTTTCACGGGTCTCTCTTTTTCTCTCTCAGCGATGTTTAAAGGCGCTTAATGTGAAACCTATATTGTAACATTCGTATTTGGGGACTAGAATCTTTGTCGTTTTTTGGTAAATATAGTTTTTTGGTAAATTAAATTAGAAATAATTAGATTAGAAATAAATAAATAAATAAAATATTTAAATAAATAATTATTAGTAAGTTTAAAATGTCCAAGATAAATAGAAGACCAGGCATAAGGTTAAACAGAAAATTTGAAATATAGAGTCCAAATTTGTTAAACTTGAGAAATTAAGTGTGATCTTAATTTAACTAGGTTTTGAGACTTAAATATTATGGAGATTATAAGTTTAAGTTAGAATTCCTAAGCTATAAATATTGATAGGTGACCTTTTAATAAATACAAAGAATGAGGGACCAAACTTGCCAAATCTGCTAAACTTAGGTTTGACTCGCCATGACTCAGTTGGGACTAAAAATGTTAAGAAACTTATTTTCCTAGATTACTTTTAAAATTCAAAACTTTTTTGGGTTTATAAAAGTTAGTCAAAGATGTTTATGGCAAACATAAAACTTGAGGGACCAAAGTGTCATTAAGGAAAATATTAGAACACAAACCCCCAACTCTCACCTTTACCTATCATTAACGGCTTTGAGTATCCATGGAAGAGATTGGTATAATACCCTCATTAGGATGGAAACTGTTAAATGTAATAGTGTAACTGGAATCTCAAGTTTACTTGATTCTCTATTTTGGATGGGCATTGGATGTAAATACTACAATGTATACGGTAATATGGCTCATAGTTTGAACAGAGTAAATCGGAAACTATTATGTATATGTATATACATGGTAATCCTTACAGTGATATCATGAATAATTATGGGGAAACTATTATATATGGTTTGCCATTTTAAGTTTTAGCGCATTAATTTATTGCTTGACAATGAAGTGAAATATGGAAATTGATTTATTGGATTTATATGATTTAAGGTTTAAGTTTCATGTTTTTCTTCTCAAGGATGTGTTCACACTTGACAGTTCTTGGATGTTTAGATGTACGCTCCTAAAAATACTAATTGAGACTTCTATCTATAGGATTAGAGTTAGACATGTTTTATATTTTGGTCATTCTGACTCGGTTTTAATCAACTTTTTATCTATTTTATCGATTACACGTAAAATAAGGACAAAATCCCCTGTTTTTGAATCCAATACAATCATAATATCTAACTTCCATTAAGATTCATCCGCAAATAAAAAGAGATCAAGTAAAATAGTAGGGAGAAGCATCTCGAAATACATAAGCGTAAATGAAAATGTAAGGGTTGAAGCCATAAGAAAGTATATTTTAGTAGTTCAATTTTTATCTCATGGTGACAATGGATTCAAAGTGACAATCAAACTATTATTGATGGGCTTTCTCCTTTAGGTTATCTTTTTAGGATGTTGAAAGTATTATCAAATTTAACTTATATTATACATGTTTAAACTGATGTGATACTGGTTTGGCTTATTGCAAACAGTTATCGGTAAATTAGAAGCTCAATTCTTCTGGTTTCTAAAGTCTATGGTAGTTAGATTCAGAGTTACGAGGTTTATTAGTGAAGCTGCAATACTCGTTTGGCTTATTGCAAACACTAACAACCGTTGATCGTTTTAGATATTGAGGTCAAGGAACAAAGAGTGTATCGGCAACACGTTCCGTAACAAATACTACTATTACTAAATCATGTCCAACTTGATCAAGTATTTAATAGCATAGCAATGCATTTTTTCACATCTCAATGCCAATATATTAAACACATATGTCACATCCCTGACACCAAATATCAATAAAGTTTTTTTATTTTTTATTTTGACTAAAAAGGGGTCAACTATTAGCATGAAATTTATTTATTATTTTTATACGTGTGATAGAATGAAAGGGATAGAAGACGAAATAAGTGTTATTTATCAATCCTCTAAATTGGGTATGTCGTTATTTTTATAAAATGATAGCAATACATACTATATAAATGATCGTTTGAACAAGTGGACATGGACAATTATATTTGGAGCATGTTGTGTTGCAGCTTTGCAAGGGATGAAAAAGGATCAGCTGAGACTTGGCATGACATTCATAGATTTCCATATTTGAATTTGAAATGATTAAGTCGAGTGTGACTTTGTAGATAAGCCTCACATGCACAAGTGGACTTGCAAACCCTTGTGTAGTACTTGTATGAAGGTTCACAGGTCACCTAGTCTGGAACTTCATTGGGCATAAAAAGTGTGTAGTGTGCTTTGTGCTATCTATAGATGAGCATTATCAATATACTCTCATAGTAAATGTATCATGTAGAATGTGCTATCGTGTATGAGCCCTAATTTACAACAATCATTGTAAATTAGATTATAAGATTGACTTGCGAACTAAGAGTAGATGCATATGCATTGCATACTTCTTTTTTGAGATAAATTGTTGAATTGTCGATTATTAGGTTATTTTCCCATGCTTTGATCCTCATGATCTTTTGATATTTGAAAACTACTTTAAGGGTGTTTAACTTTAGGATTGGATTATTGCAATCACACTATGCCTTTGAAGACTTGACACTAGTATACTCACTAGGCTTACTAAGCCTCACACTTGTATTTTGACATGTACTCAAATTAGAAGACATATTGAAGATTGGAGACCATCCTAGCGATTGGATAGTTAGAAGATTGGAGACCTCTAGGGTCTGAATTAAGTCCAAAAACATTCCAACAACAGAAAGTTAGAAGTAGGATAAGACCATTAGAGCCATATACCACATGAACACACACATGCACACACAAAGGTGTGTGTGTATGTGTAACTCGACTAGACATTAAGAACACAAAACATATCATATATGAAACCTTGGAATATATATCCTTTAAAGCATCAAAACCAGGGGAAAGACTTGAGATAACACCTTGCACACACATGCACACACCCCTCACGATGGAGGTGTGGTGGTGGTGAAGGCCACGGTTAGACCAAGGAAAAGGAAAACATGGAGCTTACCACAAAAGAAGAAAAACCACGGCTCCACTAGCTTATCCTAGCTCACGCCTTCACTACACACACTTGCACAGTTGCACCTTCTTCTTCTCTTCTAAAACCCACGATAGCAACAGCCACACCAAGGAGAAAACGAGAGAGTGTGTGTGAATGTGATAGAGAGAGAACACGAGAGAGAGAGAGAGAAAGAGGCTACGGATAGGTTTTAGGGTTGCTAGCATGTAATCGATAGAGCTATGAGGTAGAAAACGGAATATATGGGCTGGAAATTAAGAACTAAGGGCCCTAGGCCGGTTCCTCCTTTACGATCGCAACAGCACAAACCCATGGACAATTCATGCAACTTTAGGTGTATTACACCTTTGGTCCCTCAAGGTTTGCAAGATAATTTCAAAAATCCCAATTTACATAATCAACTAAAATCAAGTTTCCAAATATGAACCGGTGAAGATAAGCCAAACTGCCCAAAAACTTAGCCCAACCAACGTCAAATCCTCATGATTTGTGTATAATCAGATTATGGGAACATATTCACGTAGAAACAACCAACGTCAAAGTCGTAGTCGATTGAAATTTGAAACTATACTCAACGTTAATCAACGGTTCAAGCTTCTTCACTGTGAAAGTCGATTGAAACTATTCTGAAGGTTGGTTTGATTTCTATGATTTTTGTCCGATTGAAGTGTAATTCCGAATTCGATTGAAGCTTTTTTTCCTATTGGTTCGATTTTTTTTTCTTGTTGAAGTCGCATGCTGTCATGCTGTGATTTTTTTTCCTATTGAAGTCGTATGCTATGATTTTGGTGATTTCTTTTTTCTGTTGGTTCGATTAAATAAAGCGTGATTGAAAGGAGCTTGGTTTAATTGAAGTCGTATGCCGTAATTTTTTTCCTGTTGGTATAACTTAAGTTCTTTTTTGTAAGACCCGTTCCACCGAGTCGCGGTGCGGCTTTAGGAATAATCTAGAATCGCGTAGGATTTGTACGCGCGGCGCGGTTCGAAAGAACCCGCGGTGCGGTGCGCCTCTATTGTGAAAACCCTAATTCGGATGTACACGCCTATATAAAGGACCCCGGCCCTAGGGTTCGTGTTTTTGGAAGTTCTCTGGAGTGGAGTCGACTGGTTTCAGCAGAGGCTCTTCGGTTCTAAGGCTTCGAAGGTTTGAAGGAAGAGATACAACGTGGGGAAAGGCTTGTAGCCGATCGGGTGCATTCCTCTGTTTCCCAGAAACAAGGTAAGAGGATCTACCTTCTGATATTTCATTCTATCCCGTCTTTATGGTGTTATCCCTTGATTAGTAATCTTAGATGACTTGTAACACTTAGGGTTTGGACCAAGGACATGCATGGACTTGCATGTCCATAAGGAAGTGATCTTAGGGTAGTCTCTGATCCCAGGAAGGGTGTAGAGTGGAACCCTAACCGATGACTGTTCTGGTTAATAGCAAAAAGAGGATTTCGGACTATTGCGAGTCCGCGACGCGAACAGGCTATGTCGGCGACGCGGGTTCGAGTAAAACCCCGTAAGTGTAATGATAGTCCGCGACGCGTAAGAGGAAGGTCGCGCCGCGGCGAGCGGCTGTTTGACCCAAAAGCTTATTTTCGACCAAATGTTTGGTCTAACCTTTAGGCCAGTCTATAGGAGTTCGGTCAGTGATTAATATGTTGTGTATGTGGGATTTAGGTGATCGGACGAGCCTAGTTTAGGATATTAGCGATTATCCGGATGGTTGTGATTCAGGTGAGTATCCTCACCTTACTATATGATGTTGCATGTTAGGCATCTTGTGTGTTATTTACAGTTATATGATTTGCTCTATATCTGTGGTTATTTATTGTTGGGCTCAGTACTGATGCGTGTCCCCTCGTAGCTGTTGTATGGCGAGTTGGACTATTGCCTTGTCCCATAGCTGTTGTATGATGGGCTGGGCCATAACCGGGAACTCATAGCTGTTGTATGATGGGTAGAACCTTCCTGTGTCCATAGCTGTTGTATGATGGACGCCCGTAGCTGTTGTATGGCGGGTAGGGTCGGGTCGTTCTCGAGGACGGGTTGGTTAATGTGTGGGCATGTATGGTAATTTGTGGACTCACTAAGCTTTAAGCTTACCCGTTGATTTTATAACATTTCAGGTATTTCAAATGACAAAGGGAAGGGCAATGCGTGACGGCGGCGCATCGCATACAAGAGATTTATTTTAATGAATTATGTTATGATTTTCAAATGTTTCCGCTGTTGGTTTAATAAATATGTCGAACAGATTTACTTTTTGGAATAAATATTTTATTAGAACCTTGATAATAAATGAATTTTAGAAATTTTGAAATTGGGGCATTACAAATTGGTATCAGAGCCTTGGTTTGAGGGATTTGGATAAACTGTATTGGGAATCCAAACTCAAACTTAGGACTGAGAGCTTTTCGTTAAAGAAATAATGTTTTCTCTATAAAAGTTTTAAGTAGTTGGGTTGAATAACATGTGGAAGATTCCCTTGCATGTTCTTGTTTGATTGTTGCTTGGGGGTTTGAAACATGGTATGCACACCTGACTTATGATTTTTAACGGATAATGAGTTTCGAAAAGAATGAGATGCGATGCGAACCGTCAACCGAGCTCAAGTAAGTTTTTGTGATTCCCAATTACCCATGCCAAGTTTGTGTTATGTGATGATATATGTATGCCAGAAAGTAGGCGTGGAATTTAGTCAGGAAATGCATGCTAGAAATGCTTGGATTAGGATGTCTTATGCCTGTTGTTTGTTATTTGTGCTGCTTTAGAATCTATGTTAACACTATTAGGTTGCTTAGTGAATGCTATTGGGTTATATACAATTAGGATAAGATAGCCTAAGAATTCTTGGTCTAGCCTTACTGGTTGTTCCTTGTTTGGTTGTGACTTTGGGGTAGGATCATTTATTTTAATGTCTATCTTATTCTCGATTGTGTACGACTGTGTGTCCGTGAGGCGACTCGATGGTGTTAGCAGAAGTTCTTTTAGGCACGGGTGGAGTGTGAGATCCTAGGTAGCCTAGGATGAGTGTTAGGCACTTGGGTGCGAGACCGTATGAATACTAATGTCGAATAGATGAGTGGGTGGTGAATTAGAGTATTGGGGGACAAATTCTGGAACAAGTAAGAATAGGTGTGGAAGGTAGTACCGGGCCCGTACTACCGAAATCACAGGATTCATACTTGAGTCAGGAAGAGTTACCCAAAATTCTAAGGAACCGGGTAGGGTAGAGAATCAGGTATGATTCACATTATGAATTAGTTGCGAAAGGAAAGTACACGTCTTCATCGTGGCGATGTTCGGTAATGAAGAGTGGATTGGGAGTAGTTTTGGGTGTAACCAATGGAGATGGATCGGGATGGATCATAGGTGCAGAAATTGATCGCCGTTGAGGTATCAACGAGGGTTATGATTGGCAGCAATGGGTTAGGCGATGCATCCGGGTTGCTAGCCGATGCATCTGGGTTTTGCATGTCAATGTTTCAAAGGTCTATGGATTTGAATCCCGATAGACCTTATTCCTGTTTAATGGACTAACGACATGGTATGAGGATTGGATTTGTTACAAAGGTTTGAGGCGCTGATCGATCGCGATCAGCACTAGGTATTGGCACAGATTCCAAGTGGGGGAGATTTGTTGTTCTAAGAGAATGAGCGAAGCTTAATGCGCAAATAGCTCAGCTACTGGAATATGGGAGTACTTGCATTACGAATTATCAAGCGTTGGACTTGGGTTATGATGATAGAGGGAGAAGGAATTGGCAGCTAAATAGAAATCGTGGCTTGGGAATCTGCAGGTAGGTTCCAGAGGATTTCCAAGTACTCCTTTAGGGGAATGCACGAGAATCCAGATTGATTTAAGTGCCGACGTTATGTCGACTTGTGTCACTCGAAGAGCAGGAAGGGCCCGTCTAGCTGCTGAAGCTGATGGACCTTGACTCCTGCTACCCAGCTGAAGTTAGAGTAATTGGAGACTACGTACAAGGTATGACGAAAAATGCGAGTAGTGTGTGACTTATGGGATAAAGACCCACAGAAGATGGCTCCTTGGACAGATAGCCACAAGTAGGGGGTTGAAGCGAAAAGGGAAGAAGGGTTCCCAGTGTGACATAACCGACCATTGAGGATGGAAGTCTCATGGCAATGAGGGAAACGGCGTGAGGATGGATACCCGTGATCTGACAAGACAGGGAACTCGCCGGCAGGGGCAAAGTCCTTGAAAAGGGAAAGTTGTAGTTTGAAGGAGGAAGATGGGAGTGTCATTGCGTGCTGGAGCTAGCAAGTGGTTATTGGTGCATCGAGTAGCTTTTCACCTTAAGGTAAAGGTGTTTGGAATAGCTTTGAGTAAAGAGAATTCTACGAATTCAAGGAAGCGGTTGGAGGTAGTATGCATTGCGAAGAGGCAAGGATCTTGGCCATGCTAGGGGTGCGTGGTCACCTCCATGGGAGTTTTGATTATTTCCATTAAGGCGTGGGGAATGCTGGACGATTGTATTTCGTTTCAACATAGGACCTTGACAGTAGTGGGAGCGAGAGAGTCGAGTTTTAGTATAAAAATGGCAGAGCATGGAAGGTGAGACGCTGGGTTAAGGGGACAATGCGACCTGTTGGGTCGACTGCAAGATTGCACAAGCTATGGTGACTTGGAACACAAGGGTTCTGCTTGCATAGACCGATACTCAGAAGGATTGACGCAGAGGAATTATTCAGATACTGGGAATCTACGTCAGGCTTCAACAAGAGTTACGTGTGTAGGACAAAAGTCTTCGAAGTAAGGGATGTGTCATATGGGACAGCTCATCCCAGGAGCGCTAGTCAATAGTTTCAATGAAGGAAAGGATCGCGAGCTGAGAAGCCTTCCAAGGCAGGAAAGGCTGGGCGGAAGTAAGGAAGGGGTCGGAGCGAGGTTTTAAGGAAACATTTTGGTGAGATTGTGTATCGATCGGGAAGGATCAGCGCGGAAGCAACATATTAAGCAACGATAATATGAAGACAGGACGAGGGTTATGCTAAGCGATGCTAGGAACAAGGATAAGCGTTGGCCATGAGCATTGGGTCGTATTGGTGTAGTGATCGATTAAGGATTTTACGTCCTGGAGGATTGGTATCTCACGTAGGTACCGGGGTACTGTGCCTTGTTCGAGGTTGTGGCCGCTCGTGCCTCGGTGAGAGATAAAGTGTTGTCGGATGGAGTGTACTATGTTGAGGTGGTACTGTGCTATGTTCTGGTGAATACTTCGTGCTGATCGGGAGTGTCGGGAGCTTTATTGTAGCAATACTGTGACATGTTCCCTCGAGTACGAGATACGGTTTCAGTAGGCTGATTGGTCAGATTGGGTTGTGGGACAGATGATTTCTGTGCAGGATGAGATAATGGTTATCTGGGTGCCGAGGATTAGTACCCTTTGGATTGTTCAGTAGGATGGGAGATGATTATGGACCCCTCCATGATCGCATTTGCCGAAGTAGTTGAGGTGAAGACTACCTTGGTTTTGCTGATGGCTGTTTAGCTGGTGAGAATGAAAACCAAGGGCGGATCAGGGCGACATGAAGACTGGGCGGATTGGATTCAAGATAAGGATTTAGATGAGAAACCGTGGAAGGGAACACCTTTAGCTGAGACAGTTCAGGTAAATGAAGGTTGTGGGGTAGGGTTAGCGGAGGATGGCTAACCCATTATGGTCGCCTTGGATGTTAGACATAGACGGAGCTTCTGTGCGGTGATGAACGAAGAAGTTTGTGTCAAGTTTTTTTTCGTTGCCCAAGGGGCAACACGGATGTGTATGATATTTGAGAGGATTACTGGTGATCTGGCCGGTAAGGAAGTGGGGAATGGTTAAGAGGAGAGAGGTTTGATCGGTTGAAAGGTCAAGGCCAATCATCAAAAGATAGGTAGCTGATTTGGTCTCCGAGGATTTCTGAGGTAGAATTTGGAGGTATGCCTGTATGGGTTCATCGCGGAAGTACCAAGGAACCCCTCAGTTTATTGATAAAATCAAGGATATCGTAGACCGATGGAGCAGGAGTGCTCACTTTGAGTTTGTTATAGTATGCTGGGCTACGAAGGGTGGATGATGTTAAGGCTCGGGAGAAGGTACCCCGATATGGTGCTCTGGATGGTGATATCAGGTAAGGAGGTGCAGCTCACTTAGGAGTTTAGGAGAAGGTTCGTAAAGTTGCGACATCCAACTTCGTTTCAGTATTGTGCATCATCCTTAGAAGGATGGCTGTATGGAGAGATCAATATAGGAGTTCCTTCAGGATTACGTTCTTAGTTTGATGGGAGTTGTAGTTTCCTATGTAACGTTGGTAGAGTCCTTTATGATAATGGTTAGCACACGAGAAATGGTCTCTTGTGCAAGAAGTCGCACGGGAGAGGGTGTCAGGACTTCTATGTGTTCAGGAAGAGATTGTAGACCGATTTGAGCCGGAAGAAGAATCATGATATTATGCAGTGATAGGACCTGAGTTTATCGGTTAGAGTTTTGTCGTTAAGGTACCGATGTACTGGAAAGTGGGACCCCGGGTATACCGGATCGTTGTTAGTGTAGTAGATAGAATCTATGGCTCAGTCAGGCTTGTAGTAACTTCTAGATTTCTTAGTTGAGGCTGTGCAATTGGGAGAGAAATTGCGAGACGATGGTTCGATCTTGAGTTCCAGGTTGGAAGTTTTGTTCTTCTTAAGGTGTCGCTTTGGAAGGGGGTTATTCATTTCAGGAATCGAGGAAAGACTGGCTCTAGGTACATTGGACCATATCGAATCATAGCCTACCGATTGTAGCTGCCCGAGCAGCTTAGCCAGATTCACGACACGTTCCACGTTTCCCGACTCAGGAAGTGTATTACCGATGAAACTTCAATTGTGCCCTTGGAGGGTATCCAAATTGACGAACGCTTGAACTGTGTGGAGCGACCGGTTGCTATCAAAGAAAGGAAAATAAAGACTTTACAAAATAAGATGATAGGGGTAGTTAAGGTGCTGTGGCAGCATTGTAAGGGGTCTGAATGGACTTGGGAATCCGAGGAAGAAATGCGAAGGCATTACCCCGAGTTGTTTACAGGCACAGATTTCGGGGACGAAATCCTTTCAAGTGGGGGAGAATTGTAAGACCCGTTCCGCCGAGTCGCGGCCCGGAGGAATCCGCGGCGCCGCTTTAGGAAGAATCTAGAATCGCGTAGGATTTGTACGCGCGGCGCGGTTCGAAAGAACCCGCGGCGCGGTGCGCCTCTATTGTGAAAACCCTAATTCGGATGTACACGCCTATATAAAGGACCCCAGCCCTAGGGTTCGTGTTTTTGGAAGTTCTCTGGAGTGGAGTCGACTTGTTTCAGCAGAGGCTCTTCGGTTCTAAGGCTTCGAAGGTTTGAAGGAAGAGATACAACGCGGGGAAAGGCTTGTAGCCGATCGGGTGCATTCCTCTGTTTCCCAGAAACAAGGTAAGAGGATCTACCTTCTGATATTTCATTCTATCCCATATTTATGGTGTTATCCCTTGATTAGTAGTCTTAGATGACTTGTAACACTTAGGGTTTGGACCAAGGACATGCATGGACTTGCATGTCCATAAGGAAGTGATCTTAGGGTAGTTTCTGATCCCAGGAAGGGTGTAGAGTGGAACCCTAACCGATGACTGTTCTGGTTAAGAGCAAAAAGAGGATTTCGGACTATTGCGAGTCCGCGACGCGGACAGGCTATGTCGGCGACGCGGGTTCGAGTAAAACCACGTAAGTGTAATGATAGTCTGCGACGCGTAAGAGGAAGGTCGCGCCGCGGCGAGCGGCTGTTTGACCCAAAAGCTTATTTTCGACCAAATGTTGGGTCTAACCTTTAGGCCAGTCTATAGGAGTTCGGTCAGTGATTAATATGTTGTGTATGTGGGATTTAGGTGATCAGACGAGCCTAGTTTGGGATATTAGCGATTATCCGGACGGTTGTATGGCGAGTTGGACTATTGCCTTGTCCCATAGCTGTTGTATGATGGGCTGGGCCATAACCGGGAATCCATAGCTGTTGTATGATGGGTAGAACCTTCCCGTGTCCATAGCTGTTGTATGATGGACGCCCGTAGCTGTTGTATGGCGGGTAGGGTCGGGTCGTTCTCGAGGATGGGTTGTTTAATGTGTGGGCATGTATGGTAATTTGTGGACTCACTAAGCTTTAAGCTTACCCGTTGATTTTATAACATTTCAGGTATTTTAAATGACTAAGGGAAGGGCAATGCGTGACCGCGGCGCATCACATACAATAGATTTATTTTAATGAATTATGTTATGATTTTCAAATGTTTCCGCTGTTGGTTTAATAAATATGTCGAACAGATTTACTTTTTGGAATAAATATTTTATTGGAACCTTGATAATAAATGAATTTTAGAAATTTTGAAATTGGGGCGTTACATTTTTGTTACCTTGAAGTGTGATTCTTTTAATTCAATTAAAGTAATGGAAGTTTGTTTCTTTGTTTCCTGTGATAGTGTTGATTAATATGAAAAGTTTGAAGTGTAATTCTTTTAATTCAATTAAAGTAATGGAAGTTTGTTTCTTTGTTTCATGTGATAGTGTTGATTAATATTTAAAAAACTTGATTAAACTGATAGTTTATATCTTGTTAACGTGTTCCTAAAGCAGAAATAAATTGAATAAAGCATTGGAAGTTCCATCATCAATTATAATATTTCTATTATGTTATGCAGTTTAATATGCAACCTCGAGACAAAGAACCAATAGAAGCACAATCTCAAGCAAATGTTAGAACGAAGACGGATAAAGCATGGTACTATGCAACTCTAGTCGTTGATGACAAAGGAAAAAAGTCATACATATGTAATTTTTGTCAAAAAGTTATCCGTGGTGGTGGCATACATAGAGTTAAGAAACATATTGTCGGTGTTCCCAATGAGATAATAAAATGTAAAAAGGTAACTCTGGAAGTTCGTTTCATTATGGAAGGTATTTTGAAAGAAATGTCCCAAAAGGAAAAAAAGATAAAGGTAATGGTCATGGCATAGAAAGTGTAACTATCTTGGATGACGATGAAGAGACGAAGGAAACACAAATGAGAAATGTCAAAGCACGATCTGTTAAAAAGGGAAAAAGGAAAGATACATCAACTTTGCATCGTTTTCAACCCACTATTAAATCTGCCATGCAAAGTAAGAAAAAATTACATGATGTAGACTTAGCTATTGTTATGTGATTCTAAGATGCATGTGTGCCTATGAATGCTTGTAACTCGCCTTATTTTCAACATATGGTGGATAAAATTGCGAGTATTGGTTATGGGTACAAAGCACCTAATTATCATGCTTTTGAAGGTCAATTTGTTGACAGATGTAAAGAAGTCAGATTCCCTTTTAATTGATTCGTATAGAAGTCATTGGATTGAACGTGGTTGCACGATTATGAGTGATGGGTGGAGAGATATTAGGCAACGCCATTTGATTAATTTCTTGGTTTATTGTCTGAAAGGGATATATTTTCTTAAATCTGTTGATGCATCCGCTATAGAGGTTTCTAACTTGTGTAATTTGTTTGCTGAGATTGTTGAAATGGTAGGAGAAAAGAATGTGGTTCAGATTGTTACTGACAATGCTGATAATTACAAACTTGTTGGCAATATGTTATATGAAAGATATACTTCTATTACTTGGTCTCCGTGTGCGGCACATTGTCTTAATCTTGTTTTAAAGGATGTTTCAGAATTGGATAACATGAAAAGTTTGGTCACTCTTGCATCTAGGATTACAATTTTTATTTATAATCATAAGTGGCCCCTGAATTGGTTAAGAAAAAGACCGGGTTGGACAGCAATCATTCGTCCAGGTGCTACTCGTTTTGGTACCGCCTTCATTGCATTGAAAAGTTTGTATGACCATAAAGCTGATTTACAAGCAATGGTCATATCTCACGAGTTTAAGAAGATGTTGAAAGTGGGAAATGCAGTTGAATGTAAAGAAATTTTCTTAAATGAAAAATTTTGGAAGAACTGTTTGATTACGGTGAAATGATGACTCATTTGTTAAGGCTTTTGCGATTGTGTGATTCAGATGAAAAATCTGCATTGGGTTATGTTTATGAGGGAATGCATCATGCATAGAAAGGGATTAAGGAATTTTTTTTTTTAAAGAAGAAAGAATTATACAAGCCTTATACTGAGATAGTTGATCATTGTTGGGATAGAATGTTACGTAAAAGTATTCATTGTGCAGCTTATTGGTTAAATATGGCTTTTCAGTATGATCAAGAGAATCTTTGTACTAAATAGAGGTGTTTCAATGTGTTCTTAATATGGTAGAGAAAAATCATTCTGGGAGGGATGTTTTGGATCTTACCATGTCTTTAGGCAAGTTTCATGACAGCGAAGGTACTTTTGGTAGATCTAGTGCTATTACATCTCGTACTCTTACTCATCCAGGTAAGATTTAATTGTTTCATGTTAGTATTAGATATGTTATTATGAAATATATTTTTTGCTAACCATTTATTTTGTAGATGAGTGATGGAAGTTATTTGGCGGAGATACGCCGATCCTACAACGGTTCGCTATTAGAATATTAAGTCAGACCGCACATCTTCTTCTAGTTGCAAACGTAATTGGAGTGTTTATTAAAATGATTCATGCAAAAAGGAGAAACATGTTGGAACATCAAAGGCTAAATGATCGTGTATATGTTCATTACAACTTGCGTTTACAAAATAGGTATGATATATTTTCATCAAGACTATTTATCTATAAGCAATGCCATTTTTTTATAAGTCATGTTTTATTTTTTGTGAATGTTATTGCAGACTCATGGTTGATAAGAGATCTTATGATCTTATTGATTATGAATGTATTGATAAGACGGATTTTGGGTGGTTGAAGAAGAGCCGAAAGGAGAACTTGATTACAATGATTTAGAAAATATGTTTGACGACCAAGAGCATGAACCGGTTTCACAACTACAAGGTTAATTTAGTGTTGTAATTTAGTTTATTATTAGTATATTACATGAAATTAACAATTTTTGTTTGATATTGTAGAAAAAGAAAGTGAGAATATTGTTGATGACGATGAAGATGATAGTAAATTTTATTTTTTTAGAACGACAATCTAACATACTCCTAAACTACACATTAACCACTTATGTCTCTAACGAGACTAGAACCCTCGACCTCAAATAAGAAGCGCAACACTTAATACCGCTAGACTACAAGCCCTTTGGCAACCAACTGATTGTGAGTTTAATGCCTGCCTATAGGCTATAACACTCTCATCTCTCAAAATGCGTAATTTGGTTTGATTGTGATGCATTTGAATTTGTTTAAAACTATATGTTTTTAGATTGTTGTAAAACCTTTGGTGGTATGTTTTTTTAATGGTAGAAGTTGTAGACATCAATTTTCAGGTTTCATATACATATAAAGAAATATGTAAATTATGCAAAAAAATCTAAAAACCAAGTTGACACGGTTGTTGAACCAGTTGACCTGTAACCGGACTCCTGATCAACTAAAACACTGAGTTTTAAAACATTGTGTTCTCTCGTCGCCATGTACACATACAACTAAAAACAGAAGTCTCATTTTCGCCATTGTTTCATTCCATTGTGTGTATTTTCTTTAGGAATACTTTGTTGTGTTTTCACAAAGCACAACAAAATGGTATTAAAACCATTAATGTGTTGTCTAGATCGTTATCGATCAAGATCAGTATTAAAACCATCAATGTGTTGTCTAGAACGTTATCCATCAAGATCAGTGAATTCATAAGAGTAGAGAGACTGGGTTTGAATTTGATTCGATAGGGATTACATCAAAATGAATTAGTCAATGTTCTTCTCACGGCCAATCCCAAAAGGTAATTGCAAAAATTCTGCTCCCCAAGGCGATAGGATGTGACAACGCCACCTCCGGCTAACGGGAACCACCCTGCAAAGGGCGGCTCAACCGTCTTGATAACGGAAACAGCTCGATTTGCGATGATTTACAATTGAGCTTTACAAATATCGACTATTTTGCCCCAAAACAATTGTAAGTCATCGACAAAAAACATACATTTTTAGAACTTGATATTGCATCTGTCACGTCTTCCATAAATTATACTTGAAAACAAATAGAATCTGTTCAACCATCTCCAAAAATAACATCATTTTTCAACAAATTTGGTACAAAAAAGCGCAGATAGAAATAATGGGATCACGATTTTTATAGATGAAAAAATCGACGATTATTGGTAACTTGAATCCACATTGGAAGTCAAATTAGACGTATGATCGAGAAACATTTTAGATAAAAGCTAATACACAAATGGCCTCAGAATTGCAGAATTGACATCAAAGTCTCGAGAGACCATTCAGTCCCGAAAGATGGTGTTCTTTTAAATAGATTTCATCACAGGCCGATTTCAAATATAGACGAAAAAAGATTTATGAATGTTTTTCTCACGGCCAATCCCAAGAGGTAATGGCAGAGACTCTGCTCCCCAAGGCGATAGGATGTGACAAGGCCTTCTCCGGTAAACGGGAACCGCCCGATGAAGGGAGGCTCAACCGCTGTAATCACAGAGACGGCTCGATTTGCGACGATTTACCATTGAGTTTTACGAATATCATCTATTTCGCCCCAAATATTTGCAAATCGTCGGCTATGAGAACAATCTATCTACGATGTACATACATTTGAAATTTGGTTAACCCTAGAATAGAAATGGTTGAAGGGGATGATGAACTGTTGATGGTGGTCTGTAGCTCGGTACGCTAGGGTTACATGTTGATGAAGGGAAGCAAGGAGCGGTTATTATAGACTTATAGTAGAGATGGATGGAGATTGATACATTGTGGGCCGTCCGATGATGTTATGATATAATCGATGAACCGTGTTCGTTTAAGACTTTAACCCTATGGGCTTGTCTAAGGTTGCTTAAATAAATCCAAGTTTCTATTTGAAATGAAGAAATATCATATACCCGATTTAATAATGTTTTGTATATTGTGTAAAATTAAAATTATATGAAAAAAATTATATTAAAACCAATACGAATTTAAAATCTTTGGATTCAGTTTAGTTATGTAAAAGTAAATATATACTAGTCATCAGTCATCACAATAAATTAAGTATTAATAATAAAATTTACATTTCACACTCAAACAAAATAATATAATTATATTTTTAAAGTTAATTATATATAGATAATCCAACCTTAAAAATATACGGAAACAACATGAGTTACCTTAAATATAAAAAAGATTCACTAACAATAATATAAACTAGTGGGTAACCCGTGCTTTGCACGGGGCAAGAGGAGAAGGAACTCTTTTTTTTCTAAACCGGTTGTTTCGTTCTTTGTTCTCTAATAGTCTGCGCTCCGTGCTATGCACGGGTTAGGGAGAAAATCTGCGTGAAAAAAGAGAGAATGATCGTATAACGCATAAAATTAAAGTACGTTGCTATTTCTTGCATTTAGTCTATAAATAAACAATATCTATTAACAGACCAATATAAAAAGAAGACAAAGCAGTTGAAGTACATAAACCGATGATTAATTTTTGTCAATTATAAACCTTTTATCATTTCTAAAACAAATAACTAAAACCATTGGCAATTCCAAAACACCATTACAACATATTTCCAGGAACTCCTAGTGTACTTTGGTTTTCAACCAACGAAAAGTGTATAGCTATTTTCAACATTTCAAGAAAAGCACATTGCTATTTTCAAACTACAAAATAGCAAATGTAGTTTCTGGTTACTTGTTTTCTTGAACTCTCTCATATACACATAGATACACAGAGGCCAACCTTTGAGGCTAACCTTAGAGGCAAATCCTGCTTGTGATTCATCAGCACAATTGTCCAATATTTCATAAACCTGAATGAATTGTTATAAAAGAATATTCTAGATTTAAAGTAGCGGAAAATGAAGCAGATAATGAAATGAAGAGAAAGTAAGGAAGATACCAGATGGTGTAGACCACAGAAACCCATACTTCCAATGTACATTCCTTTTCCTCATCCCTCCTTGTCCAAGAAGAGCTTCCCCTCCATTTTTTCAATGCCTCTCCCCGGATCTTGAGATTAATTGTTATATCAATATTTGTTACCCCTAGAGAATTTTCTGAAAAAAAAAACACGGAAGAGAAATGTACATACAGGAAGTAAACTAAAAGGGTGTATAGATGTCGGTATAGATGGATTTATGAACTCCATTGGATATTTGATGTTGTTGTGTTGTGCATTAATTGCCAAATTTGACAGCTCTCATTCTTTGTTGGTTATCACTCACCTGTAGATCCAACCTCATTTATAAAGTTTAGGTGCACAAAGGTGCATGGCGTGGCCAAACGTGAGTGGTAAAAGTTATCATTCATTGCATTGATTTTTGTTAGCAATAAACTAATATATATCTCTTTATGGATAAAACATCAAGAAAGAGAAATTAGTACCCCGAGTGTTCCAACTTGACATGTAGCGGAATTCAGTAATGCTCCACTCTGTAACCGAGGATCTACAAAAAATAGATCAAAAGAAACAACAAAAACAAAAATATTTAGACAACTCGGTCAAAAACAAAAATGAATTTAATAGCAGGTGAGATGTAGGAGAAGAGAAAATAAAAAACAGCGAGACAGATCAGCGACTGAAACCGGATGGGAGATGGCAATGAAGGGTGAAAATGCTGGATGAATGTATCGAGGGGCGGTTGGTGGTGGCAACGATTGACACGTAACGATTCCACGCGTCCTTACGACCCGAAAGTGGATGTCGGATCCATACTAACCCGCGACAAAAAACCATAAGAAACAAAGAAAACAACACCAAAAAAACGTAACACAGAGTAGGCCAAAAGACGGGAATTAAACATATATTTGATACGCCAATGCGAAAACTGCCCGCCATGACTGTTCCTGTAAGCAATCATAAGAAGAAAAGGAAGAAATTAAAATGGGTGTACTCAAATAATCCCCAAATCGAGAAATTATCACATATTAGCAAACGAAACTCATCTTTAGATGATTTTGACGAAACCCAGTTTCCAGATCCATGATAAGTCGCTTCAAATCGCCAACGATGCTACTTTAAACTTGATTATACGAAGACCCATTTAGGAAAAGTAATCAAATCGAGTTGAAACTGCGATTTAGTGGCTAAATCTCGATTGAAAAGGTGGAAGTAAAGATTTCGATTAATTAATTAACTAAAATGCCGAGAAACCACCCACCCTAGTAAAGAATATTCAATAAAATACTCGGAACTTAGTAATGAAGCACCAGAAATACTAATTTACAGCAATGGATGGAGAAAATTGTTTGTTTAATGCGAGAAAGTGTTGAGATAGCAGTTGAACTAACATCAAAAGGAACATCTCCCCTCATAACAAATGGGCTTTTAAACCCCATGTTGACAAAATACTAAATACCCTACAAAAAAAAATTGAAATTAAGAATCATTTCTAGCTTTTCAAGAATATTCGTTTGGAGTTTTAGGTGGTTTTTTCTTGAAGTTAGAGATAATGCATTGTGGACATATGTATTCAAATCCATCTGTCTTTGCATAATTCTACAAAAAAAACATATAAAAAATGGCACGTTTTATATATATATATATATATATATATATATATATATATATATATATATATATATATATATATATATATATATATATATATATATATATATTCCACCAGTTATTATAATACTACAAAATGTCAAAAACATACCTTAAATGCATCAAGACCTTGTCACAACCAAAGTGGGCCCACTCGCCACATATTCCACAGTTCAACCAATCACCGGTTGCACTATTGTTTTATGTATTTAACGTAAGACTATTATTAGGACACGTGTACGTAAATGTTCCACATACCATAAAAAGAGATTTTAACAACCTGTGACACAACAAACAACGTTCCTCGCCCACGTCATCATGTGCTAATTCGTATTCCAAAATATATGTTTCATAATGTCTCTTGAGAGTATTTCCAACACCTTGTCAGTTTAAAAAAGAAAAGAAGAAAAAGCTACAAATTCCACATAAATGAACCCACAAATAAAGTTGAACAAAAAGGGTATTACCGTCATTCTATTGGAAACTGTGTGGTTTTGCATCTTTGAGAAGACATGTCCTTTCCAGTTGAAATAGCAACATACTTCTGGTAATTTTTTTAATATAACATCCTACTTTTATTTCTTCTTATTGTTTCGAAAAGACTACCCAAATATAGAAATGTCACCGAAGTATTAAACAAAAATCGAGTTTAAAAGTATGATGTCCTAATAAAAAGTTGACCAAGAATTAAAGGTCGACGCGACAACATATATAGAGCTTGAATTTTTATAGCTACAAATACAGGTAGACAATGTTAGACCCAAAGGCATAAAAGGAATAGAAACCCTATTCATCTGTATGGTGTTAGAGATTAAAGTGGTAAACAAAAATCCAGCACTTCATGTCAAATTCATAAACTACGGAAAGGCAGCATGTAAATTTATAATTAAACACACACAACGTCTACTAATAGAATCTAAAAGTACAAAATCTACAATGAGCTCCTATTATACAGAACTTGGTATTTGGAGCTTTAAAAATAGAAATTATTAAATTAACAATCGATTGCCTAATTTGAAACAATTGGCAAAGAATTTTGAAATTTGATATGTAAAACAAAGGAAAAACGAAAAAAGGAAATCAAGTTACCTGATTGAAAACTGATATGCGCGAATCTCGAGCTTGGATCAAGACTTCACAACAACAATCGTCGATTTTATCCTTTGGAGTTTGTACATTACAATGTCAGCCATTGACTTTTGACCAGGGGCACCTGACCAAGCGGATTGGTATTCAGAAGATGGCTGTGAAACTGATCTAGTATCAGCTGCATTATAAGTTGATGCTTCATTACGTGGCACCAGTTTAGATGCTGACATGGTTGAGCTTGTGAAAGAATTCGTCCCATTTTCCCTTTTATATGTTTCTTTTCCATGCAATCCACCGGACTCTAAAAAAGCAATATGTAAGAATTAATATACACATGAAAAAGTGTAAGTTTTTTACGATTTCAACAAATTTTATTTGTCAAGTTAGAGATAAAGGAACTAATTCTAACGAATATGAATCTCCATCAATTGAATGTAACACAAATGTATTGAGAATCTAAGGAATACCTTGAAGGAATCAGGTTGGGAGATCGATTGCTCCCAAAACCAAGCACAGATTGACCGATCGACACGATGCCCAGTCAGCTGCTTCTCTAGCATCACCTCTCTACAGATGAAACTAACAGATTGCAATTGTTGATTTTTAATTAACAAACACAACCATCGAGACGGCCTTACCAATTGGGGTTGAGAAATCGAGACTGGAGAGAAGAGGGTGGAGGCGGTGGTTAACAAATGGAAACCATTAGATTAGGCATGAAACATTTTGATCGATACCTGGGTCCGGCGGCTAGAATCAGCCGGTCAAAAGCTCCGGTTCTTGCCGTCGATTCTTTGACGTTCGATCGCGAGGCTTTAGTCACCACAACCGACCCCCGCCACCACCACCAGCAACCGCCACCGGCAGCGTCGGTTTTCGCTGCTCTGACGTCTTCAGCGACGAGTCTCGCAGAGAAATTGAGAGAGAAATCGGGTCTTTATTTGCCCTCTCCCGATGATCGAAGAAACCCCTGGCTCAACCCGAACGAAATATGAAGGTGGAAGTAGGAGGGGCGGCTGAAAGAGACCGCAGCAGGAGCTCAAGCAATTGAAGCGGCGGGGACGAAGGGAAAAAGAGGGTAGAGAGAGACGGGTATGTAGATAGAGTGAAGATGGAAGCGGTGGATGGAGACGATAAAGGTGAGGCGGTGGGAGAGGGGATGAGAATCGGATCCACAAAGATCCGACAACTATCAAAATGGATCTATAAAAATCCGCGTGACACAAAAAACGTACACAAACATTCCAAAAAACACGGGAATTAAACATATTTATAAATGTTCCCTTTGAGAAACATATTATTATGGATCATTTTCCATGAAACTCGTAAATGTAAAAATTGTAATTTTATAATTTCATAAGATACAAATGTAACTATAAGTTTATATTAGTTGAAAGTTGTAAACTTGTATTATCAAATTAATACTTCAGTCAAATTAACATATATAATAATTTAAAAAAATTAATAACCAATAATGAAATGTCAATTGAACATTTAATAAAAACTAATACAAACAAATAAAATAAATTACCATATACAACCAAAATCTAAAATAAAAAAATATAATCGATGAATATTTGATAAAAACAATTTAATTTTTGATATAATTACATTTTTATAAAAATATATGAGAATATTTTAATTATATTTATCATTAATACAATTTTTTTCCAATCAACTTCATTCGTGTATTTTTACTCTTTACCTAAAAAATATGATTCTCCTCATAAAACTCTATGTTCCTATTTTTTTTCCCCGACAAACTTTGATTTCCCTTTCATTCCCCCTTAAACATTTTAATATCCTAAAACCTAAATGTTACTTTTTTTGGATATAGACTATTAATCTAAGGTGCTGTTTGTTTTTTAATATGTAAAATGTTTGCAATCTGCAGACCACATCTGCAGAACATCTGCAAAAGAAGAGGTGGACTAAATGTCTGCATTATGCATGAAGAATACTGTTTGTTTTTAACGTCTGCAGGTTGTGAAAATAAACTGAAATTTAAATAAATTGCTTTTTTAAAGTAAAAGTCATTAGTATGTTCAATTTATGATATTAACGAATTTAAGGATCACAGAAAACATTTGTTTTTAAAATAATAAAGAATAAAACTTGCGTAACCCAAGTTGGATTTACAAATAGTTTGTAAAGCTAAAAAATTGCGTAAGATTGTGAACCAAAGTTGTAATGTTAAAATATATTTTTATATTTCAAATAGTTTAGAGTATGATGTACAATAAAAAAATGTGTCTGTTATATAATATTAACGAATTTAATGACCAAAACAAACATTTTTTTTTGAAGTTTGTGACATTTTTTAAAAAGTTTTACAAATCTATCTTCATTTTGTTTAAAAACATAGAAAAACAATTACTATTTTGCATAAGAAAAATTAATTAAACCAAATATAAAATATGACAAATTAGGACCTTAAAAGTGTGATATTTTTTGTTACAAAAAGTTAGAAGATACAATATTATATATTCTATAAGATTTTATTTATTTAGAAAAACAATCCAAATAAATATCACATATAACATTTATAAAATGATAAACATAAACCCAACAATTGTCCATATTTTTACTTCGGAACGCTAATGTTGATAGAAAATCACAACCATTAGTTAAAAAAATTAAAGTATTTTTGAAAACAAATAAATTAAATTAGAAAAGTACAATTATAAAAAAGAACTTGTATCTTTTAGGAGTAGAAGATATGTCGTTGTAGAAGTCGCACGATTAATTGAAAAAAACTATTATATTTTAGGGTTAAAATGTACTATTTTGGTGTTAGAAGATGTTAGAAGACTCAAGAATAAGTAGTTCCAAGTCTCTGCCAAGAAGATGACGCGCAGACCTTTTTTGGTCTGCGGTCTTTTTAAAAAACAAAGGTTTGGTTATATCTGCTAATGTAGTATAGAACTAAGCATACAATATATCTCTTATCTTGTGACTTGTGCTTTGTTTTTCAAACTTATGTTCCTCCTTCCTAGTTGAACATGTCATTTGTCTTACGACTTGTAATGTAAGAACCCGCGAAAAAAGTTTTAAAAAGGGTAAAATGGTATTTTGACACATTATAAGACCATTATGTAAAATAATATGTATTTGTGGAATAATATTATAAGAAATAAAAGTTTATGTGAAATTTGGAGTTTTACCGCGTGAATAGGGAAATTTGGCAAAAAAGGGCAAATTGGTCATTTGACATGAAAATGATCATTTTGTTAAGAATTTCCATTAAGGGGCTAAATTGGTAACTAATAGAACTTGGGTTGCAAGACTATGAACTTTAGGACTAGTTTTGAACAAAAGATGGAAGTCAAGGACTAAAATGTAAATATTTTATAAAATTAAAATATAAATAAGAGAGTTAATCAACTCTCATTCTCCAGAACATCATAGAAGAATCGAGAGAGAACGAGAGAGAGCTAGAGAGGAGAACGGGAAGTTCAAGAATTCTTGCAAAGAAATCAAAGGAAGAGTGAAGTTCTAAGCATTTGAGGTAAGAACTTCTACTATTCATCGTATTCTTGGGATGAAATCTGGAAATCTGATTTATGAAGTTCATGAAATGTTTCCAGAGACTTATCTCCATTTAAGTATACAAAAATCATCATGTAAACATGTTCTAACCCTTGAACATGTTGAAAATCAAGAAAATATGAAATTTTGCTCAAGAACCCTAATTTACGGGTTTGTAAGATCAAGACTGATTTTTATGGTTTTGTTAAGTCCAAATGATCACTTAGGATGTATTAAGACACTCCTAAGTGGTTAATTTCAGAAATTTGAATTTTTAGTGAAAATTATCAAAAACGGGTTTTCAAGGAATTGGAATTGGAATCAGTGATTCCATGGGTTAAAACCTGATGTAAAGTAAGGGTTTTAGTCATGGAATGATAGTAAAATGATTAAGTTAAGTATTAAGTGCTTAATAGGTGAAAATAGAGGTCTGCAGCTTAAAAATCGGACTAAAAATCGAGCCTGCAGACTAGGCACGAGTCGTGCCAATTTTGTACTAGCTAAGCACGAGTCGTGCTTACTATTTAAGTCCAGAAAAGGCAATATACAATGTGCACGAGTCGTGCAACCTAAAGAACAAAAAGAGCACGAGTCGTGCTCCAAAGCAGAGAGCATTCTGTCCAATTTTGAGATTTGAACTTGATGCTAGACATGTCCGTTTGGTCTATAATTCATACCATAGGCTTAAAATGGTATGAAACCACATGGAAAATTATTAAATTCAGAATACGACCCCTCGGGGGTACTGTAGTAGAATACGGGTACATTGAAGAGTATACAATTCGTGGAAAGATGATTGTTAGTAGTCATATACTTGTTATGACTTGAAGTTGTGTCATATGAGACCTTAGAACTGTAGAGTCAGTTGCAGTATGTATTTATTAAATATATATACGTGATACTTGTGTAGGTGGTGCTTCGAATATTGTTGAGCACGGAAAGGGGAAAGGAGTACGAGAAGCTTAGTGATCTGTAGCTATATTAAGGTGAGTTTTATGAGGATTTTTCTAGTACATAGCAAAATGATATTTTCAGAAAAATGAGATTTCCAAATATTTTTAGATACTAAAGTTTGGAAACAGTTTTGAAAGTAGCTCTAAGAGCTAAGTGTTTAAAAGAGATTTTAAAGAAGTTCAGTTTTTAAGGAAGTATAGTTTGTAAAGTTTTGAAAGAAGCTCCATATGAGAGCTAAAGATTTTGAAGTTAGTTTTAAAGTGATTTTCGAGAGTATGAGTCAAAGAGTTAAAGTTTGAGCTTGTTTTGAAATTGTGTCCGTATTTGACCAATTTGAGATGAAATGAAGAAAGTAAAAGATAAGAATCAGAGCAAAGAAAGTAGTAAGAGTTAGTTGTCCGGACTAGGATCACCCACATAATCGGGAGATCAGAAGACACTACTGGGATGGTACCTCCCGTCGCGAAGTAGTTGTCTAGCTTAGCATACCCTTGTGCTTGAATCCGTTCCAAGTCACAAAGGGGAGTCAGAAAGAGCATAACCTAGCGGGTGGATCTGTTCTGTCCCGCGAGGGGAGCTAGTAGAATGAATTAAATTAAACTAATTCATGAGTTTCAGTTGGTCACCAGAAAATGAGAAAGAAAGCAGTTTTGAGAAAGAAAGTATTTTTTAGAGTTTGAAAGTAAAGAAGAAATGAAATTTTGAGATTTGTTTCATAAATCAATTTTAAGCAGTTTACTTGTAATATTCCAAGTTTTGAACAGAAAAGTTTTAGGTCTAAACCCATATTACTCACGAGGCTTTATGTCTCACGTTTATTATTTTTAAATGCTATGTACTTAGGTGAAAGGAGCAGAAGTTGAAGTTGGGACCAGTGTATATACAGTAAGTTTAAATTATGGTTTTCTGTATTGAGTCTGTAATACCCCTCAAAATAAAGTTTGTAAAAAAAATTTTAAGTGTTGTAAGATATTTTGTAATGTAAACTGTATTTAAATATGGTTTGAGAAAGGGGTGTTACATGTAATTTGTTTAAGTTTCTTTAGGCTCTTTAGTAATAGTCCAAAATAAATACATGTATATTCAAAGTAGAGTTTTGCGTGTTCTCAAACCATATATCACTCCATCTTATTCTTTAAAATCTAAAAACATTATTTACCGTATATATCTATACATACATACATACATACATACATACATACATACATACACACACACACACACACACACATATATATATATATATATATATATATATATATATATATATATTGTTGGATTAGGTGTCTAAGCCATGACTTTATATTTATACTTATCTTGTTAATTGAAGCAAAGTCCATTTGGGTTGCCCTCATAGCTGGAGGTTAGGATAGAGTTTAGTAGAGTAAAATTTTGATTTATTAATTGTTTAATAAATCAATAGAATTAATCAAATGGTTTATTAATATATTTAAGTGTTAATATATTAATTAGAAACTATAATAATTAATTAAGATTTAATCTAGAATTAATTGGATTTAATTCAGTGATTAAATTAATTAATTAAAAGTGCAGGGACTGGTTTGTATTTATTTAATAGTTGAATAAATAACTGGCCAGTGGACAGGGGCCAAAAGTGGCGCCAACTATGGAGGCTTCTCCATAGGTGGCGAAACCCTATTAGGGTTTAGAAAAGGCTTGGTCCATTTAGTCAGCAAGCTTGCCCATTTGGAGGCTCTTTAGGGTTTCAGCTGTAACCCTTGGAGGCTATAAAAGGAGGCACCTGGCCACCCTAAAACCTGCGCCATTTTCAACCAAGATTACTCTGCTGGATTGTCTTCTCCATTGCTTTGGGTGTGACACCATTTGAGGCAGGACACTTGTGCTGCTAGCTTCAAGGATCATAAGATCAATAGGTTGGTTTTCTCAGTTTTGATCTTTAGAAATAACTGTTCCTTTAGGTTTTAGTTTATTATCTTCATAGAAGAAAACATAGATCATATTAGGGTTGCATGTGAACCATAGGAATTATTTGTTCATTGATTGCATAGAAAACCCTTCAGTGGTATCAGAGCATAGGCTTGTTTTCTTATGTTTGATATAAACTGCATGGATTATTTTGCCTTGAGTGTTTTTTGCAAAAAACACCTCTTGGAGAGAGGCCAATTTCGTTGCCTAGGCTAGGGTTTCCTAACCCTAGCCGCCAAGCCCCATGGTCCCCCTTATTTGCTTAATTTACTTGCCTTTTAAAAGTATGTTGTTATTTTTGGTAATTGGATTAATTAAATAACTAGAACTCCTTTTACCTGGCTTGTAATTTTCGATCCTATAGGGGCCCTAGATAGAAAATTAATTTGATTAATTTATAAAATCTTTATTAGATTTAATTAGTTTAATTAATTGTTAATTAAAAGACCAATTAAATCAGCTTAAAGAATTAATTTAAATTTTCAAAAAATTAGACTAAAATTTGCAAAAATTAGAATTAAATTAATTCTAAAATATTTTAATAAGATTAAAATATATCTTATATATTTATTATTAAAAGTTAATATTTATATATAAGAAAATTGGTTAGTCTTACCGCTAGTAGGCCTCATTCACAAAACTGTCCTATAAAGAGGGTATAAGGCGTCTGCCTATAAAATGGCAGTCTAATGGTTATTCACTCTTACCCACCGCTCTCTTGGTCAGTCGAGTGTCGTTAGCCAAACAGGTTTGATAGAACCGCTAAGCCTCTTAAAAGTATAATGCTATAATTGAAAGTACTAGAACCTTGAACAAAAACCCAATCTAGTTACTTTAGTTTAAAAATGTGAATTGGTGTTAATCCATGGAATTGCACATTGCACTTTGTGGAACGTTGGTGGAGCGTGTGTGGTTTACCGGCACGCCAACTGGGGTCCGCAAAGAGTTGCAATGGGTTTCTCGATTTTGTCATTATTAACGGAGCGTGTGTGGTTAACTGACACGTTAATTAGAGATGGCAATTGACTTCGAGAGTACCAAGCTAATTTGCATGGTTATTCACACCCGGTTTGTGATCCTCGGCATCCCAGTCACAAATAGTAGGGCACATCCGAGACTAAACATGCCATTGAATAGTTCAATGTGTCTCAACAGATCTAGGAATTTCATAAGATGAAATTGATAAGTGTATTATCTATCTTAATGACCATTATGTTGTGATTACGACATCCCTCTTCACACCATAGTTGGGGCATTTTGGGTCCTAGCCTTAATAAATAATATATTGGGTAATTATTTAAAAGGATTAATTAAACTAATAAAATTATGTTTATTGTAGATGTCTGAATCAAGTGTCTATTCTCCTCCCTCTCCTCCTTCACCCATTTCTGAGAGCATCAGAAAGCACCTGCTAAATATGGAAAGGCTGACTGGCCTTAACTGTAAGGAATGGCTTCGCAATTGGAGACGGGTTCTCGTTATTGCTGGCAAGCTTCATCTCACCGAGTATCCGATCCCGGTTCCACCAAAACAAGTCATCATAAAGAGACTTTATGATAAGCATGACTTATTAGTTGATGAATCCGAAAAGGTTCGTGACCTCGTGCCATTGACCATTGACCCCGAGTTCCGCAAGGATTTTGAATCCTTGGGGCCATATAAGTTAATGCAGTCGGTTGAGGAAAAGTTCCAAAAACTAATTGAAGAGGAACGAGCTAGGATCTTCAAAAGACTTGCAGAGTGCAAGCTAAAAGAAGGAAGTAGCATTGATTCGCATGTTCTTCAGATTGAAGCTTACATAGGCGAATTGTACAAACTTGGTTATTCCATGAGTCAAGAGTCGAGTGTTAACACTCTACTCGCTTCACTGACTAGTAAGTACGATCTGTTCATTCAGACGTATAGAAAGGAAGACCAGAAAAAGACCTTTATGGAAATACGTCCACTGTTGACTTTATACGAGTCACTCTTGGATAGACATAGCTCCAATGGTTCAGCTACTTCTGGATTAAGTCCATTGAAAAGACGCAGGATCGTCTGGACATGTCTTAAACTGGTAATCCACAAAATCGGATACAGTCGCGGAAAGATTGGAAGACGCTCCAAGGTCAAAATCTTTTGAAAGCTCAGGTATATCTAAAAACCTCAAAACTCATGTTCCATAATTCCTTGATGCATAATGTGATGGTCACATTTTGGTTTGTGTACAGGGAATCAGTAAGGTACGGGACTTTGGTGCATAGGAGCACATTTGGATTGGATTTCCGGCTCATGCAGTTTTGAAGTTTAGTTAGATATTGAAATATTGTTATTAGCTTTTAGATGCGTATGACATTGTCTATCATATAGTACATTGTGCAAGAATTTTTGTTTTAATAAAATTGTCTTTTCCTTTTGTTTGAAATCATCCTTGAAATGTTGTATGATTATGTTGTATGCTTGATTGGTGATAACTTGAATATTGAATGCATCCAAAGTGTTTGGATTTTAGGAATTGTGTCTCTTATGATTGTTAATATAAATATTATAAGAATCAATTCAATCAAAGGTCCAGTTGGATAGGACCTTGGAACCATTTGACTTAGAGTCACATGATGAATTGAGTTCTAAATGTGTAAAGAAATGAATCAACCAAAGATCCAGTTGGACAAGACTTTGAAATCATTTGACTTAGAGTCAGATGATGATTAAGTTCTTTATAAAGCACATGTGGCAAGAAATGAATCACCCAAAGATCCAAAGGATAGGATTTTGGAATCAGCTGACTTAGAGTCCACTGAAGATTGCAAGTGGGAGACTGTTGGATTAGGTGTCTAAGCCATGACTTTATATTTATACTTATCTTGTTAATTGAAGCAAAGTCCATTTTGGTTGCCCTCATAGCTGGAGGTTAGGATAGAGTTCAGTAGAGTAAAAGGTTGATTTATTAATTGTTTAATAAATCAATAGAATTAATCAAATGGTTTATTAATATATTTAAGTGTTAATATATTAATTAGAAACTATAATAATTAATTAAGATTTAATCTAGAATTAATTGGATTTAATTCAGTGATTAAATTAATTAATTAAAAGTGCAGGGACTGGTTTGTATTTATTTAATAGTTGAATAAATAACTGGCCAGTGGACAGGGGCCAAAAGTGGCGCCAACTATGGAGGCTTCTCCATAGGTGGCGAAACCCTATTAGGGTTTAGAAAAGGCTTGGTCCATTTAGTCAGCAGGCTTGCCCTTTTGGAGGCTCCTTAGGGTTTCAGCTGTAACCCTTAGAGGCTATAAAAGGAGGCACCTGGCCACCCTAAAACCTGCGCCATTTTCAACCAAGATTACTCTGCTAGATTGTCTTCTCTATTGATTTGGGTGTGACACCATTTGAGGCAGAACACTTGTGCTGCTAGCTTCAACGATCATAAGATCAATAGGTTGGTTTTCTCAGTTTTGATCTTTAGAAATAACTGTTCCTTTAGGTTTTAGTTTATTATCTTCATAGAAAAAAACATAGATCATATTAGGGTTGCATGTGAACCATAGGAATTATTTGTTCATTGATTGCATAGAAAACCCTTCATATATATCTTTACTATATTATAATACATACATATTTGTACAAGTAATTAATGCACTCGTATCTTAAAATTTAAGAGGTACTAACATTTTATGCATAAACTAAGTCTTAGACCACGAGAATGATTTTTCACCATTAGATCAAGTTAAAACAATCCAAACCATTCAATGTTGTTTGATCCTAATAAACCAAAAACAACCAATCAAATTGCAGCATTGATAGTATATAAAGCAGCCCCACCCAGCTTTTCTTTTACATTTCGAATTACTCTCTTTTCTTCTTCATTTTATTTTCCCTCTGTTTCTTGCACACAGCCACCAGCTTTCATTTTTGCACCATCTCTGCATTTGTATACTTTGAAATTCTAGATTGGCCGAGCTTCCAACATTATCATGTTAGTAATTTCTGATTCTGCACGTCTCTTTGATTCTGCACAACATTATCAAGTTAGTAATTTCTTCCAGCCATGGTTTAAATAATGTGAATTTCATTTATGCACACAAATACAGATGTTATTACAAAAGTCTGTATGCAGGGTTTTGTATTTTTTGGGCTTTTGGAGTTTGTAACTTTTTTTGCTGTTGTTGTTTACAGGTATGAATCAAGATCCACAAAACTGAAATAAGAAACCTCTTGCTAAGGATGCTGACTGTTAATTTCATTTATGCACACAAATAATGTCAATTTCATTTATGCACACAAATACAGATGTTATTCTACAATGTTTTTCCTAATGTCATTTATGTTAAAAGAATTTAGGTAGTAGTTTGGGTTATAGTTCATTTCTTTTCCAACCTAACTTAATATGTTTGACATCCAGCAAATATATATACCAGATCCAACAAAATTAAACACAACGGTAGTCTATGAGACTAAAACCTGTAGTCGATAACCTGAAAGCAAAACATAAACCTGAATCAAAAAACAAAAGCCATAATCAGATCGATAACCAAAATCTAACAAGGAAAATGAAATCTAAAAATGTAATCGGTGATACTACAACGCACAATATTTGATCGATAAGTAAGACCAAACCCAAATTCAGAAAATCAAGGGAAAATGATAAACTGGTAACCAACAGCAAAATCAGAAAACAGATAAACGATGATTTGAATCGGTTAATCTT
This sequence comes from Cichorium intybus, assembly GCA_023525715.1. Lineage (NCBI taxonomy): Eukaryota > Viridiplantae > Streptophyta > Magnoliopsida > Asterales > Asteraceae > Cichorium > Cichorium intybus. Next base: position 126,138,826 of record CM042012.1, on the reverse strand, counting down.
CACTAATTTCCAAAGATCCAGAAAATTTCAAAATCAATTTCCAAAGATCCAGAAAATCAAAAAATCAGAAACCAAAAACCCAAAATCTGTTTCGGTTATGAATCTTGAAAAGTCAGAAAATCAGATCGAAAATCACCAATATCTACCACACGAAAAAGAGTTTATAACATCTACCACACGAAAATCAGATCGAAAATCATCAATATCTTGAAAAGTCAGATCGAAAAAGAGTTTATAACAACGAAAAGTCAGATCGAAAAGTCAGAAAAGCAGATCGAAAAAGAGTTTATAACATCTACCACACGAAAATCAGATCGAAAATCACCAATATCTTGAAAAGTCAGAAAATCAGATTGAAAATCACCAATATCGGAGTCTCTGGACGGATCCGGTGGAACGAAAATCACCGGTAGCGGCGCTTTTGATCGCCGGGTTTGCGTTTTCTGTTGATGTCGACCCCCACAACACCCTTGGTTGTTTCCCTTCAGCATCTACTTCATGCTTCTGCTCTATCTCTCTCTCTCTCTCTCTCTCTCTCTCTCTCGCAATTTCAGATTGATGCAAACACACGCAAATACACCATCTGATACACCAGATTTGCTGGTCGGAGGCCTGGTCAGAGGCATTGTCGGAGGCGTCGTCGGATAATTGATCGGGAGAAGCTGGAACCGGGAGGAGAAGATAGCGGCTATGTGAAGATGTAATTTTAGGGTTAGGTTAAATGTAAGTATATTAGGGTATTAGTAATTATAAATTTATTCCTTTTAATTTATAAATTCAGCTTAAATATATATATTTTTTTCTATATTTCCTTAATAAAAATACATAATTTATTTAGATTATATTATAAAATAAATATTATTGTAGAAAATACATAATAAAAATACATAATTTATTTAGATTATCCTTACAAAATAAATTATACACAAATATATAATTATTTGTCTTTAACTTTTATTAAACCTATGTTATATAACGTATAACATAAATATTTTAAAACAATTTTGAAACTTGTAAGTGTATATTTTTAGCGGGTTTAGTTTTCGTAATCAACAAGGACACATAGTTTATCAAGTTTACGATGTAAACGATTTATTATAAAAATAGACATGCATCAAGTTTGACTAAACCTCTATTCGTTTTGGGTAGTTCAATCTGGTTTGATAATTTCAGATTTTCTATATACAAAACCAAAGATTTATCTCATATGTCCATATATTGTGTTGTGTGGTGTTTGAAATATGACCATATATATTTTCGAATAGATTTAATCACCGAAAGAAAACAATTTACTGAACTAAAACTATTCGACGCCGGCAAAAAATGTTCGCTACATAGCCGAAAGGAAATTACCCGTCGTCCGCTGCATTGCGCGGGTACGCACTCCCCCTCCCCCCCCCACCAAACTGCCGCCGCCGCATCGCGCGGGTCACCTGCTAGTATATATATATATATATATATATATATATATATATATATATATATATATATATATATATATATATATATATATATATATATATATATATATATATATATATATATATATATATATACACACACACACACATATACATACACAACCACAAATACACACACTATGTGAGTACCCACAAGATGTAGCGGCAGACAAATATTTTACATACTTCAATTAATTTTTTTGGCATATTTTTGGTTAAAAAATACGTTGTTGTTTTATGTTAAAAATAAAATATAAGGTTATTTTTGTTCAAAATAGGATATGCTATTATTTTGATTTAAAATCAAAATAAAATTGTTTTACTTATTTATTTTTGTTAAAGAAATACAATGTTTTATTAGATTTAAAAATAAGAAAATGTGGTTGTTTTGGTTCGACTTTCACAATCGAAATTGCATTGTGACAATTTGAATAAAAATATTATTTGGTATATACTTTCAAAAATGCATTTAGAAGAAATTTTAAGAGAAATTATTTTCATTGAATATGGTAATTGCAAATTTAAATTATTACCTTATATTTTATTAATATATTTTGTATAAGAAAAATGTACTTAATTTCTGTCACATTTACAAGTTTTATTTTATTTATTAAAATAAAAAAATATGTATTTGTCAAAGCAAATGCATGATTTACCTTTTTTAATTTTGATTTAAAATTTTGATTCTCTACAAAATGTTTTAAGTTTTAGTATTTGGCATGTGTAGCTTTTGCATCATCATTGTTATTATTCTTATTTTCATAATAATGATAATAATAATAATAATAATTATTATTATTATTGTAAAACAAATACAACACAAAACCATTTTAACCTTGCTTTTTTGTCTGTTAGCTTGCCTAATACATGTTATTGTACATGTAATCTCATGTATACGTTTATTGGTAACTCGGTCGTTCAACATCACAAATGTAGTTCATACTTTGATATTGTATGCTTGTTTGTTGACGTTATTACAATTCTACAAAGATAAATATTACTTTCGCATACTTACTCAGAGTTAGAGCAAGAGTTTACTGTACTTGTTTTTTTAATTTGTTTTCAACAACATTATAACAATACTTCATCCTAAACCGTTAACCATTTTACAGTTTTTCTTATTTGAGAATAAGTCTCAATAACTTTTCTTCTTGTATATATCTTTAACCTCCCTCGATAAATTTTCACATAGTTATGACATCAACTTGTCAATGTGATATAAGTATCGATAATTTAACAAAAAATATCCAATAAATGTTATAATAGACAGACACATGAAATTATATTGTTGTTTCTTGCATTAACTTTCTTTTGGCAGAAAGTGAATACTTTATTTTGGCGAATAATATCATTTTGGTGAATGTATATGCAAGTATCATTTACCATTAAACGATGGGTACACATTGTTACATGTGGTAGGAAGAAAGGATGATATAAGAAACAAACCAAGGAAAGCATGTTGGGTAGAAATTCCTGTCTTTAAGGACAAAAATAATTATTTTTTCGGATTTAAAAAAAAACCACACCATTAAAGCAAGAGATAGGGTTGGGGATTAAACTATTTTTGTGTGTTTGTATGTAGGAAATAACAATGTATTTTCCTGTTTTGTATCATACTATCTTTGATTTTGTAGTATGTACAAAGCAAGAAATAACAATGTAATTTCCTTGATATCATGTATTATAACATCATATTCAAAAGATAATGGCTTGGAGATCCTTATCGATAAGTTTGTTGTGTAATGGTGTGGTTTTGTGTCAAAACCACATTTTCACTACATATGTGGCCTATAACATCCATATTTTTGGGTCTAGAAGTTTTGTGCTTAAATCGATAAAAAATTATTTTGAGAAATAATTAGATAACAGTAAATAAATAAGAATTATTTAAAATTTTATATCATGACTAGAGTTATAGTTTAAAGAACCGAAATAAAGTTTTAATGAATGACTTGAAGATTTAAAACCCATTTTGAACCAAAAAAAATTAGGAATTAAGACGTAGGATTAAAATTGTCAGTTTTGCCAAACCTGGCATATCTAACTTTGACTTGTCAAAGACTTGGAAAATTTAGAAATTATTATGACGGGGTTGAAGTAAAAACATATATTATGCTAGAAATTTCATTTAATTAATAAATAGGACCAAATTGTAGAAATTCTAAAAAGAAGAATCATGTTTGCCAAATGACTAAACTATGGGTGAGAGTTGACTTATTCAATGACCTAGAAGAATATGAGTTTAATTATCTTGGACAAAAGTTCAAAGTTGAAAACTTTCATTTAAAAAGTTTGTATTTTGGGTGAAATTTATAGAGTGAACCAACTTTGGGGACCATTGTTACAATTCTTAATAAGTTGTGATGTATAAATTAGGGATTAGCATGGGTCGGTTTGGGTCGGTTTTGACCTAAACCGAACCCAAAACCGACTTCATCGGTTTTCATAAAGTTAAAACCGAACCCAACCCAAATCTGATCGGTTTTGGTTCTTGATTTTCAGTTAATACCCGATGCGGTTTCGGGTTTGTCAATTTTAAACCGAAAATTTTCAAACTTGGGCTTTTAGTCACCAATGGTTGGAGGGGACTAACCCATCTTGGAATTGTTTTGAGCTACTAATATATAGAAGGGGAGATACTCGTATCTTTCATCCCACAGCCGATGTGGGACGCTAAAGCCTTAGAATGGAAATAATGAATCAGTAGGCGTAGTTTACATTGTGGGAACTGATATAATACATATTAAAACAAAATCAGAGGAGGCATGGGACTAGAACTCGGGACCTCAAGGAAGCAAGGGCATGCATGCTACCATTTGAACTAGCCAATATTGATGTTTATAATTCATTTAGCACATATATATTGTAACGACCCAAAAATCTTGAATTTATATTCGAGAAAATCACTAAGAGAAATGTTAAAATATATTGAAAGTTTTAAAATAATTTATCGGGAATTGTAGCAAATTTTCCAAGAGTTTGGAGAAAAAAATGGTGAAAAAGGGTAATTTGGTCATTTTACCATAAGAAGGGTAAAATGGTCTTTTGATCCATTAATAAGATCATTATGTAAGATAATATGTATTTGTGAAACAATAATGTAAGAAATAAAAGTTTAAGTGTAAATCGGAATTTTACCGCGTGAATAGTGAAATTTGACCAAAAGGGCAAATTGGTCATTTGACATAAAAAATGATTATTTTGTTAAGAAATTTTATTAACAAGTTAAGTTGGTGTTAAATGGAACTTGGTATGCAAAGATTTAAGCCTTGGGACTAGTTTTGAACAAAAGGAAAGAAGAGAGGGTCTAAAGTGTAAATATGGTATAAAAATTAAATATAAATGAGAGTAATTTAACTCTCATTCTCCAGAAGTTTTCAGAAGAGGCTAGAGAGAGATCGAGAGAGAGAGCAAGAGAAGAGCATGGAAGATCAAGAAGCTAGAGAAATTCTTCAAAGGAATCAATTCAAGAGGTAGGATTCTCAACACTAAGCTTCAATTTCTTGAACGGAAATCAAACCTTGATTTCTGATTTTTCCAGAAATCATGGTTCTAATGTAATCATTCAATCCATCTTGCTCAAAATCATCATAAGAACATGTTCTAGATGAAGAATATGTGAAATTAAGAAAAATGGTGATTTTGCTCAAGAACCCTAATTCACGGGTTTGGGTGATCAAGACTGATTTTTATGAGTTAGTTTAATCCAAGGGATCACTTAGGATGTATTAAGACACTCCTAAGTGATTAATTTCAGAAATTTGGATTTTTGGACCAAAAATGTCAAAAACGGGTTTTTGGAGAAATGGAATTGGAATCAATGATTCCATGGCTTAAAACCTGATGTAAAGCAAGGGTTTTAGTCATGGAATGATAGTAAAATGATTAAGATACGTATTAAGCACTTAATAGGTGAAAATAGAGGTCTGTAGCTTAAAAATCGGACTAAGAACTGGACCTGCAGCACAGACACGAGTCGTGTCTATTTTGCCTTGGCTAAGCACGAGTCGTGTTCCACTGTAGAGCCAAGAAATAGCATTCTACAATGTGCACGAGTCGTGCACCCTAAAGAGCAAAAAGAGCACGAGTCGTGCTCTTTGCTGGGCAGCATTCTGTCTAATTTTGAGATTTTGACTCGATGCCAGACATGTCCGTTTGGTCTATAATTCATACCATAGACTTAAAATGGTATAAAACCATGTGGAAAATTATAAAATTCAGAATACGACCCCTCGGGGGTACTGTAGTAAAATACGTATAATATACGATTTAATTTAAGTTGGCCATTTACAAGTTATAGACTTGTTATGACCCAAGATATTTATTGAGCTATAGAATCAGATAGCATGAATTTTAATGTATAACCTGTTAATTATAGGTTCATGTCAAGTGATTATTTAATCACTAAAGAGTATAAATACAAGGAACGTGTAGTCAATCTTCTAGCAATACATGAGGTGAGTACATGCAGTATTTTTACCCATTCTGGGGTACATGGCAAGTAAGTATATTTAAGATTTCTTATACAATCTTTTTATGTGACATTATATACAAGAGTACTATTATCGATTCGTTTATGAAAGTATAATGCTATGTTTGAAGTTATGTTTTGAAATATAAGTCAAGTTAAATGATAGTATGTTGGTCTATAAACCAATTATGTGAAAGTATGTTTTGGTCTAAGAACCAAATTATGTGAAAGTATATTTTGATTACAATTATATGTGTTTTCAAATATGAATGGCATATAGCCACAAGATGTGTAAAAAGTATGTTTTGATTACAAAGTGTATATATTTTTGAGTATGAATGGCATATAGCCATATAATGTGAAAAGCATGTTTTGGCATAAAGCTTAGTATGTTAGAAAAATATGTTTTAAACGTATGATTATTATAAGATTAAAGCTATACTTGGCATATAGCCATAAAGACATAATATGATGAAGTTTGGCACCTAGCCACAAGTTATGTATATGAGAAATGTTTAAGCAAGCAGCAAGTATTTTTTTTATGACTGGTAATTGTAGCAAGCAGCATTAGTAAAGGAACTATGTTCCAACCTACCCGGGTTAGGTAAGGGATCTACTGGGGGCGAGCCCCATTGCGAAGTAGATTGCCTCAGCACTTCTATGGTAAGGATTGATCCGTTCTTTCTAGCTATAAAGACTTGGGGTATCACTTATAGTGATTAACGCCCTAAGTATAAAAATCCAGCAAGCTTATAAAACCAGTCAAAGGAAGTAAGAACAATGTATTTTCATAAAGTATGTCAAAGAATGATTTACTTGAAAAGTACAGAGTTGTACTATGTTTCTATTATAAAGTTTTGAAAGAATGTAATTATGAAAAATATGATATGAAATGATTTTGAAAGGAATTAAGAAATAGTGATATGGTAATATATTGAAACTTTGAAAGATGTTATTTTTGTAAAGAAAGTTATGAAATGTTTTCAAGAAGTAAAAAGTATAGTATGATATTATATAAAGATTTGACAGAAGTTTATGTTATAAGTTTTATAAAAGTTGGTAAAGAAGTTAAAGGTTGAGTCTAAAACTCATGTAACTCACGAGACAATTATTGTCTTACGTATTCTATTTTATGCCATGTATTCCAGGTTAAATGCTATTCTATAATGGGATGAAGTTTAACTGGAGTGGAGCCCACATAGCTCCTATTTTGGACTTAAGGTTAAATCCTTACTTGCTTACTATGGTTAGTTTTGATATAGATTTGTACACCCACAGTTTTATATTTGTAAATAATCGGTTTTTGATAAACCGTATTTTTGTATTCATGAAATTTTATGAAAAACCATAGTATTTGCAAACAGTAGAAATGGGGTGTCACATATATTTAGTAAATATCAACTAAATAAATATAATTTCATATCTTCGGTTCGGTTCAGTTTTCTCGGTTTTTTGACATTCCCAAAACCAAAATCGAACCAAAATTTTCGGTTTTTGAAAATAGGAAACCCAAACCATCGGTTTTGGTTTTTCGGTTTTTGCTCATCCCTAGTATAAATAGACGGGGAACCTTCTCCTCCCCCCACTTTCAGCCATGGGAGACGATTAAGACAATGATGAAGGGAAACCCTTTCCATTTTGATGGTTTTGTGAATATTTTTGATAGATTATAAGCTTCCATCATCAGATTAAGGAGTATTGGGACTTTTAGGTAAGAAACTTCTCCTTGTAGTTGAAAAATCCACCTTAGGGTTGGGGTTATGGTCAAATTCGAAAATATGACTTGGGGGAGGTCATCTCTATGATCCCAATTACTTATTTATGGTTTCTAATCAACTTTTTGAAGTCCCGTATTGATTTGAAGTGTAACTCTTTCATCCTTATTTGGAAACCCATATTAGAATTTTGGGTTTTAGTTCAAATCCAAAAATATCAAGTTGGATGAGGTTTTTCTTATGATCCCATTAGTTTGTTGTGTTTTAGATAAACATTTGATCTACATCCAATCCATGGATGAGCTAGATCCAATTGTTTGATAGAAATGGGTGTTATAAACCCCATATATTTGAACTAATGGGGTATTGAATGAACACTATTACATTTTTGGTCCCTAAATGTATTTTGGATAAAATATATCATTTCCAAATGATTTTCTAGTTATTCCAACCTTTTGACATCAAGGAATCTAACAATTATTGAATCTATGATGAATTTAGGTGTTTTAACCCTAGACCCATGAATGGGTTGTACCATAACCTTAACAAGTTGTACATTTTAGTTCTAGATACACTTGTAATGGGTATATTGATTTTATAGTTGGAATGGAATGATCCTAAGCGTTTTCTAGATCTTGAATCCTTGAAGTCTACTGGAATTATGATTAGAATTTGTCATTTCATGAGTATTCCACCATTAGAATTGGGATAATGAGGTGTTATTTATTTAGACCCATTCAATGCTTAAGTCATGACGAGAAAGAATGTATTGGAAATGATATGTTTTGTGTTGGAAGTTTTTCAAAAGGTATTGAAAAGCATTTGATGTCTATAAGCTCCATTATTGGATTTTGTCCCTAGATTCCATACTTAAGGATTGGAATCACATGAAAGGAATAAAATCACCCATCTAGTATGGTAATATGGGGTTTAATAAGATTAATGTGATAATTAAGAACATATTTAAAGTAAATTTGAAGGTTATAATAAAGTTGGATGAAGTTGGAATCTATTTGGGACAATTAAACCCTTATGTTGGAAATGATGTGCACATGAGCTTCCTTATAGCCCTTGTGACATCTTAACGTCTTAATCATTAAGTCGTGATCTAAATAAGACCTAAAGGGATTTAAATTACTCTTTTAACATGATATTGAGTCATTAGAACCCACCGGTGAAGTTTGGTTGAGTTTGGGAGCAAGTGGGCTTTGTTGTAAGGCTTAAAGTGCAAAATTCGAAATTTCGAAAAGCGGTGTAAGTTACACAGCTATGTTTTTTCTAAGGGAAAAGTTACACAACCGTGTAACATTCTGTGATGGATTATAATTGTATCTAATCCCTAACCTTGTGCCCTAGGAATCCAATTGTTCCTATAACCCATAGGGTGTGGAAACATGTAAAATGAGTCTAAATTATGTATGTGACCTCTCAAGGGTATTTTGGTTATTTTAGTAACATTTTGTTGTTATTTTAGGAGGTGGTTGATGTAATTTAAGGATGGAATAAGATGTTTGAATTAGTCCCAAACCTAAAGTAAGTTTACCCGAGTACATGCCCTTAAAATATATTTTGGTGTATGTTGTTTTAACAAAGATGTTTGTGCATCCAATCAATATGTTATGTGCTATAATATAAGTATATGTGTGTATTCATGAAGATAACATTATGATGCATTAAAGATGAGTTTGAATTAATGATGATGAACAATGATTTTTAAACTAAAAGTGTTAGAAAGATGATTTCTCAACTAAGGAAGATGAAATGATGTTTTGAAACTAAAGTTGCATCTTACTCATGCATTGCATTTGCATTTAGGATATCGTATACCACAAAACCGAAGAATCGATGGAGCACTTATCTGTACAATGTGAATTTGCGAAAAGTATATGAGAGGCAATATTGAAATGGTGTGGTTAATCAGTTTATGGAATGAAAGATCTCAAGGACATTAGTCTCAAATTTAAGACGACACAAAACTCTGGTAAACAGAAAAAACTATAGTTGTAATTTTTCAAGCTTCCTGTTGGTTAATATGGAAAGCTAGGAATGAAGCGTTGTTCAGGAAAACAAGAAAAAACCAATGATGATTGTTGACGAAATTCAACTAACTGCTTTTAATTTGGCTAAATTCCGAGGAAAATTACCTACCTTGGACTGGTATTGTGGGTTTGCTCTCAGCTAAAATATGGTATCCTCAACTAGTGAGAATTGAGTGAGTGAGAGGGAGTGTCTGAGAATCAGGTTTGGAAGGGTTTGGGTGAGGTGTATCCTTCTTGTTCCTTTATAATTGAAATAACTTGGTTATTTACCCATGTTTGGAGTTTTTCACTCAAGGGGTTATGGATATCCTGTTTCGGCTTTGGGGTTCTCTTGGTGTTATTGGTGTGCAACCCCCAACAAGGTTTCAATGAAGCATGTGTTAGGTGTGTGTTTTCTTTTATTGGGTAGACAACTTTTTAGGTTCATGTTGGGTAGTTGCTTTCTTTTCATGTATATTCTTTTCGTGTTTTAATTGGGTGGGGGTTAGGGAGGGGGGGTATTTCTTGTCCGTTTATAGATGTTGAAATGTCTTGTGTTGGAGGGGTATTCTTTGTGTTTTGGAAGTCTTGCTCATAACTCCAGAGTTAGTTCTCAAGTCACAGGTTGGTTTGTACAAATCGGTTTTTCATAAAGTTATCAAAGGAGTTTTTAGTGATTTGTATATCGGGTAAAAGTTTTTCGGTGAATTTAGCATTAGTGGAGGTTGGTTCTTTCTTGAGTATGGGATTTTTTTTGCTCAAATAATATGGAGTTAAGTCTTCAAGTCAGAGTTTGGACCTTTTTACCCCTGGTTGGAATTCCCATCAAGTGTAGTGCAGGTGTGAAGGCTCTTCTGTGCATGGGTTTTGGTCTCTAGTCTTGTTCACGGTGTCGAGCTCCTGCTACTTTTGGTTGTGCTCCTTCTTTTGGCGCAATATAGAGCCTTGGCATGTTGGTAGTGGTGCTTAGTTCATGTCTTTTTCAGTTGGCTACGTGCCTTTGCATTTTAGATTTAGTGCTTGTTCTGGTTGTTTCCTTTTTTGAGTTTTTATTTTCTTTTGGTACTTGGTATTCTTCGCTAGTTTCCCTTTAGCTTCTTAATAATGTCTGCTATTAAAAAAACCCATATAGTATCATATATAAATTTTAAAAATTTAAAGCTTCCATATTCAAACTAAGCAAGAACCATGGTATCATCAAATTTATAATCATCATCTAAACATAAATAAAAAATAACTCTACAAGCTACTAATATATATTTTCATGAAAAAAAATTTCAAAGTACATTTAGCACTTTATAAAAATTATTATTTTGGAATATAAATTGTGGATGTTTGTAAAAGAACTTGACATTATAAATGTTAAACTATAAAACTCCTTTATGCAAAACATATTCCAATGTTTTATAAAATTCATCATAATGATTTGTAATATTTGCTACTGGAATTATTTAGTTTATGTTGGTGATTTATGAAATTACCAATATGTATTTAAGTGTAATGGATTAATTTTGTTGACCAAATGTGATCTTGACAAACATTAAACAAGTAAGGAAGGTGTGGAGTACACACTTGTTTGAATTTGTCAATATACAAAGTAAAAACTGTTAAAACTGTCATTTTCCAAAAATCATCCTGACACGGGCCGTGTTAGGATAACACGGGCCGTGTCAGGATTTCAGAAGCAAATTTGCAATATTACACGGGCCGTGTCAGGATAACACGGGCCGTGTAAATGTCAGCACGGGCCGTGTCAGGATAACACGGGCCGTGTAAATGTCAGCATTTTGGACAGAAGCAATTTTGCAATATAACACGGGCCGTGTCAGGATAACACGGGCCGTGTTTCGCGTGCAGTGACAGTTTTGACAGGTTTTATAGCCGTTTTTGGTCATTTTTAGGGTACGAAAAACATCATCTTTTCTCTCATTCTCTGTTCTAGAACAACCTTTGAAGATTATCCAATCAAAGATTTGATTGTACCATCAAAATACTTTGATTTGAAAGTGATTTACACGATTTTCAAATGATCCAAGCCATTGTTCATCCCCATTTCTAACAAAAATCAAAGTATTTTCTGCAACAATGGCAAATGAAACTTCTGTGAAAGATATGACAAGCAAATTTGACAAGTTAACCAAGTTTGAAGGCCAAGATTTCAGGAGATGGCAAAAGAAGATGCACATTCTTCTCACAACCCTTAAAGTGGTGTATGTTCTAAGTACTCCCATGCCTGAAGTTGTTGAAGATGAACCCCTGGAGGCAACAAGAAGAAGATCAAAGTGGGAGAACGATGATTACATATGTCGTGGTCACATTCTCAATGGTATGTCTGATTCTCTGTTTGATGTTTATCAAAATGTTGAATCCGCAAAAGAACTATGGGATTCGTTGGAATCTAAGTACATGGCTGAAGATGCTTCTAGTAAGAAGTTTCTTGTAAGCAATTTCATGGGATACAAAATGATTGATTCCAGGCCTGTGATGGAACAATACCATGAAATGTTAAGGATTTTGGGACAATTTGCTCAACATAATTTGAAGATGGATGAAGCCATTTCTGTGGCTGTCATCATTGACAAATTGCCCCCATCCTGGAAAGATTTTAAACACACTTTAAAACACAAGAAAGAAGAGTTGACTTTGGTTCAACTTGGAAGCCATTTACGGATTGAGGAGTCTTTAAAGACTCAAGAACTCGATAACAATCATAAAGGCAAGAACCAAATTGGTTCTTCTTCTGCGAACATGGTAGAAGGAGAGGGATCTAAGAATTCCAATAAGTTTAAAGGTAAAAGGAAGTTTAAAGGGAAAGATGACAAGTCTTCAAACAAAAAGGCTAAGTTGGTTTGTTGGGGTTGTAACAAACCGAGTCATCTCAAGAAAGATTGTCGCCTCCGTAAGGTGAAAAAGGACAAGGATGTGGGTCCAAGTGGATCTAAGGATCCGGACAAGCAACAAGGTCAGAAATCTGATTTTATTCAAAATCTTAAATATGTGCAGAATTATGTTTCTATGATTTCTGAAGCATTCTATGTGCAGGATGATGATGTTGTATGGTGGGTTGATTCGGGTGCAACAAGTCATGTTTGCAAGGATCTTCGTTGGTTTAAAGACTATTAACCAATTGAAGATGGACCTGTTGTAAAGATGGGGAATGTTGCTACCAAACCAATCAAGGGACTAGGATCTGTTTTACTTAATTTTACTTCTGGAAAATGTTTATCTTTAGACAATGTATTGTATGTACCGGGGATTCGAAAGAACCTCTTATCTGAAATTGTATTAAGTAAGTGTGGTTATAAACAAGTATTAGAAAGTGACAAGTATATCTTGTCAAGACATGATACTTTTGTGGGATTTGGATATGTATGTAATGGTATGATTAGGCTTAATCTTAATTATCCTTCTTATGATAATTCGATTTGTATGGCTTCAACTAGTACTAGCAATAGTTTGAATAAATCACAATTATGGCATGCTAGACTAGGACTTATTCATTACAAGAGATTAAAAGACATGTCTAAAATGAGTATGATTCCTGCTTTTGATATGAATATTGAGAAATGTAAAACTTGTATGTTGACTAAAATCACTAGACAACCTTTCAAAGATGTTGTTAGGGAAAGCAAGGTGTTGGAACTCATACATAGTGACTTGTGTGATTTCCATGCAACACCTTCCCCAGGAAATAAAAAGTACGTTGTTACTTTTATTGATGATGCATCTAGATATTGTTATGTCTATTTGTTGCATTCTAAAGATGAAGCTCTTGATAAATTTAAAATTTATAAACAACAAGTAGAGCTACATAAGAATGAGTTAATAAAGGTTTTGCGTACGGATAGTGGTGGTGAATATTATGATCCGGTTTATTTTGAATCTACCGGAATAATACACCAAACCACTGCTCCTTATACACCACAACAAAATGGTGTAGCTGAAAGGAATAATAGGACCTTTAAGGAAATGGTTAATTCCATGTTGTCCTATTCTGGTCTTAGTGAAAGATTTTGGGGTGAGGCTATGTTAACAGTTTGTTATATTTTGAACCGAACTCCAAACAAAAAGAGTAAGGCTAGTCCTTATGAACTTTGGCATAAAAAGGTGCCAAATTTGAGTTATCTCAAGGTTTGGGGTTGTAGAGCTGTTGTAAGACTCACTGAACCAAAAAGAAAAAACTTGGGAGAAAAGGGTATAGATTGCATCTTTATTGGGTATGCTGAGCATTCCAAGGCATATAGATTTTATGTTATAGAATCTAATGACTCGGTGTCTGTGAACACTGTTATAGAGTCAAGAGATGCTATCTTTGATGAAGAGAGATTTACTTCTATACCTAGACCAAGGGACTTGATTCAGCAATCTTCTAGCAAGAACACAACTCAAGGAGAAGAAGTCTCTGCTGGTACAAGTTCTGTACCTAAACCTAGGAGGAGTACTAGGACAAGAAAAGCTAAGTATTTTGGATCTGATTTTCAACTTTATTTAGTTGAAGGAACAAGAGATGAGACCATCTCTGAACATCAATATTGTTATATTATTGAGGAGGATCCAAAGACATTTAGTGAAGCTATGGCTTCAAGGGATGTTCATTTCTAGAAAGAAGCTATTCAGGATGAAATAGATTCTATCATGCATAACAATACTTGGGTATTAGTTGATTTACCTCCTGGATGCAAGGCATTAGGATGTAAATGGATCCTCAAAAGGAAAATGAAAGTGGATGGCACAATAGATAAGTATAAAGCCAGATTGGTTATCCAAGGCTTTAGGCAAAAAGAAGGTATTGACTTCTTTGATACTTATGCTCCTGTGGCTAGAATATCTACTATTAGATTATTGTTGGCTCTTGCAGCAATACATAATCTTGTAATTCATCAAATGGATGTGAAAACTGCATTCTTGAATAGTGAATTAGATGAGGAGATTTACATGAAACAACCTGAAGGGTTTGTGATGCCTGGACATGAAAATAAGGTTTGCAAGTTAAAGAAATCATTGTATGGTTTGAAACAAGCACCAAAACAATGGCATCAAAAATTTGATGATGTGATATTGTCTAATGGTTTTGCATTAAAACCATTAAACCAAGCTGACAAGTGTGTATATAGCAAATTTGATACTTCTGGGAAAGGAGTCATAATTTGTTTATATGTAGATGATATGCTAATTTTTGGTACTAGTCAAGATGAAGTTGACAAAAGCAAGAAATTCTTATCATTTAGTTTTGACATGAAAGACATGGGGGAGGCGGATGTGATTCTTGGTATAAGAATCAAACATGGAAACAATGGTATTTCAATCACTCAATCTCATTATATTGAGAAGATATTGAAGAAGTTCAGCTTTGAGAATTGTTCTCCTGTTAGCACTCCTATAGATCCTAGTCTTAAGCTTCTACCTAATAAAGGATCTCCTGTGTCTCAACTAGAATACTCAAGGGCTATTGGTTGTCTTATGTACGCCATGATTAGCACTAGGCCTGATATTGCTTATGCTGTAGGAAAGCTCAGTAGGTATACTAGCAATCCTAGTTCACATCATTGGCAAGCCATAAATAGAGTATTCAAGTATTTGAAAGGAACCGTGGATTATGGTTTGACATACAGTGGATACCCTTCGGTGTTAAAAGGTTATTCAGATGCTAGTTGGATTAACAATTTGGAGGATCACTCCTCCACAAGTGGTTGGGTATTCCTTCTTGGAGGAGGTGCTATTTCTTGGGCATCCAAGAAACGGACTTGCCTCTGGCGTGTAGCTCAGTTGGTAAGGCATGGGGGTGACTTGGTCCATAACAGATAGGTCAGGGGTTCTATCCTCGCCCCTCCCATGATTCCCAGCCGCTGAGTGAGTCAAAATATGCCCCCTCATCGAGTACCCTTGGAGGCTGGGTTCGATGGGGCCGGTTGGGGTTGCCGGTATCAACCTTTTGGTCCATCCAAGAAACAGACTTGTATTAGAAGTTCAACCATGGAATCTGAATTCATAGCATTGGCTGCTGCTGGCAAAAAAGTAGAGTGGCTCAGGAATTTGATTTATGAAATTCCATTATGGCCTAAACCGATATCTACCATTTCTATCAGGTGTGATAGTGTAGCAACTTTGGCTAAGGTTTATAGTCAAGTATATAATGGGAAGTCTAGACACTTAGATGTTAGACATAGTATGATTCGTGAACTCATAACGAATGGTGTGATATCTGTGGAGTTTGTAAGAACTCAGTTAAATTTAGCCGATCATCTAACCAAAGGGTTAGCGAGAGATATTGTGCACAAGGCAGCTGTAGGGATCGGTTTGAAGTCCACCTAAAATCTTTGATATTGAGATACCCAATTCCCATCCAATGGAACATTAGGTGTTGAATTCAATGTGGAAAGCTTAATATTTGAAGATTGGAACACATTATTGTTTATATCATTCCAAGGTATGTGTTCAGTACTGCAAGTGAAGGAGGTTGAAATTTATTTTCTTAATAGTTCTTTGAAAAATTGCATATGCAGGTGCAAGAATAAAAGAACTACCTATATAAGCATGAAGTTTAGCTGCTTCAAGAAGCTTGGGACTTAACTTTGATATGCTTATTGAAGGATAGGACACAAGCTAGTAAAAATAGTGTCAAGTTAGAACTTATGAGAATGTAAACTGGTGTGTGTTATTATCTTCATGTATTCACTATGAATAGAAAGGGTTCAATCCTTAGTGACACCCTGATATTCGAATATTTGGAATGTGTAATACAGTAATGTGAAATTCAATCGTCACGATATTTCATTTATGCATCAGTTTGTTATAGTTATGTTTTGTTTAAGTTAATCAAGATTACACTTAAATGGGGGAGGTTTGTTGGTGATTTATGAAATTACCAATATGTATTTAAGTGTAATGGATTAATTTTGTTGACCAAATATGATCTTGACAAACATTAAACAAGTAAGGAAGGTGTGGAGTACACACTTGTTTGAATTTGTCAAGATACAAAGTAAAAACTGTTAAAAACTGTCATTTTCCAAAAATCATCCTGACACGGGCCGTGTTAGGATAACACGGGCCGTGTCAGGATTTCAGAAGCAAATTTGCAATATTACACGGGCCGTGTCAGGATAACATGGGCCGTGTAAATGTCAGCACGGGCTGTGTCAGGATAACACGGGCCGTGTAAATGTCAGCAATTTTGGACAGAAGCAATTTTGCAATATAACACGGGCCGTGTCAGGATAACACGGGCCGTGTTACGCGTGCAGTGACAATTTTTGACAGGTTTTATAGCCGTTTTTGGTCATTTTTAGGGTACGAAAAACATCATATTTTCTCTCATTCTCTGTTCTAGAACAACCTTTGAAGATTATCCAATCAAAGATTTGATAGTACCATCAAAATACTTTGATTTGAAAGTGATTTACACGATTTTCAAATGATCCAAGCCATTGTTCATCCCCGTTTCTAACAGTTTATGTCTAACTAATAAATTTATTTAACCATTAATGCATATATATAAATCAATAGATGTATACATAAAAATCAAGTAGAGCTCATAGAAATGAGAAGCAATCTTCAACAATAACACCGTACTACCTTATAATAACATTTTCACCCCTTCAAAAGATATACCTAATGCTAATCGACACAAATTGTTGAAAATTTATGCCATTTACAATCATGGTCGCTTTCATATACATTTTGACATGTTTTCAAATATAAAGAAGGATCTAAACAATTAGTTTTCCGTCTTCCTCTATATTCATCTACAAAGACTTTTAATTCACTTTTCGACACCCAATCAACCTTCCATTTCTTATAAATAAATCTATCAATCAATAATTAAGCATAATTAAAATGACATCGTCCCTGCAACCTGACTACTAATGTGTCTTTCTTATCATCATGACATGTTGGGATTTATATAGTGTCTTGTTACGTTTGAGCTCTTATGTGTGGCGTTGAATATTGTTTAATAGGTGGAAATTTTTCATTATTTATTGCTTATCCCCTATTGTGAATGGTTTATGTTTTTTCAACAGAGTGGTTTGGCATTGTGATATTAGGATGTGTCATTGTGAAAGATTGGAGGAATTAGTTTTTTTTTGTTCGTGTTGGTGCTTTGCCTCCTAATATGGTGCTTCGACGTGATGCCATTTTTGATCCCGCTCTAGAGTTATATATAGTTTAACATGTGGTAGTTCACCTTATAACTTCTCACTAACTTTATATTGATGATATTTTTGAACATTACTTAGTTGTCGTTGGTACGAGTTATTTGTGGAAGTTTCGTGGTGATGTTTCTTAATTCGTTGTGATGTAAAATGATGAATTATTGTTGTTTTCGAATATTTTATGGTTTATTTTCCTGTTTGTTAGCCTATTCTTTTTTACGTAGGTCATAAGAACATCCTGCCTTGTCTGGATGTTTCGGATCATTAGTTTGATGGTGAGTTGCACTGGAGTGGTGACGACGATGTTGTTGTGTAAGAGCGGGTCCATACTGTTGTTGTTGAAATGGTCCCCATGGACTTGATAGATCTAAATTTGTTTGTTTTGAGTGGCCAAAGCCTCCGTCGTCACCATCGTCACTTTAATTGTGATGAAGTTTGTATCCGCCCTTCTCCTTACGAGAGGGACATAGTTTTGTTTCTTCATTCATCTAGACCTTCTATGATTGTGGCCACTGAGCATACTCCTAGTTTGTTTGACAATTATTCATATGTTCGTACTATGCCTAATGGAGTAAGTGACACGTCGTTGCCCCGTAAACAAGCAAGAGGAAAAGGCATAACCATACAGGGGACATTCCATAGTGGTGAGGACATCTCAAGTTCCTTTCTTTACTTATGTGTTCGCTTATTGAGCAATCTGACATATTGATAGAAGCTGTTGCTCGGGTGGAACGACAGTTGATGTTGAGGCACAATGCGATCATTTTTGTTTGGAGGTAGGGCAGAAATTTCACGAGGTTGAGGTAGATGAGACATTACGAATGGACTTTCAGTCTCACATTTAGGGTTGGTCTGTTTTAAAAAGGAATGTAGGATTTTGTCTAGAGATCTGAAAGCCTCCGACCATCTTGTTATAGAGCTTTAACGTGAGTTGCTTAGTACAAACAATGTGTTACAATGCTCTAAGTGAGAAATGATAAACCAAATATGTATTGACTTTTGGGGTATTGGCATTGCTTTAGAGTTAAAGTATATCTTAACATGGTTGTTTTTAACAACATATATTCATTAATATTTTAACTATATATGTGTAAAGCGTCATTGCCTGGTTATATATATACAAACCACTTGACAATGATATTTTTGCTAGTGAAAATGAACCGAATCTGGATTGTTATGTCATTCAGCTATGAGAAAACATTCATCGAGACAGTTTGGCCGAGTGGTCTAAGGCGCCAGATTTAGGCTCTGGTCCGAAAGGGCGTGGGTTCAAATCCCACAGCTGTCAATTGGCTTTTTATTCGTATGAATATTTATTTAACAGAAAACGAATAGAAAATATTTAAAAATATCTTAACGCCACCGACTCCAAGCAAGAAAGGGATCAGACTCTCGATCATTCTTCCCCATTTTTTTTTCGTAACGCCGCCCTCCACCGTCGTATACAAAACCGTGTTCTTCTCTTTCCGAGAACGCAACGTTTTCGATCCCTATTTACACAAATTACAACTCCAAAACCCTAATTATATACACAGGTATTTTTCGCCCCAATTTCACAAACTCTTCAAACCCTAAATCATGTTGCTATCACCCGGCCACTCCCCCCGTCGTCTCTCTTCTCCGTCACCTTCGGTAACAGAAACGCCGGTTCATCAAAACGTTGGATCCACAAATTCGTTATTGACCACAACCCCCAAAAACCCTAGAAAACGCGCTTCTTCGACCGTCCTCGATGAGGACACCTACGTTGCTGCGATCGAGAAGATCATCGAGCGGGACTTCTTCCCTGATATACCTAAACTCCGCGACCGACTCGATTGGCTGGAAGCTACTCGCACCGGTGATCCTATGCTAATCCGTGATGCGCAGTTGAAGATTATCGAAAGGCGCTCTGGAAAAGCATCTGTTACGGATACGGAAGGTAAAATTCGGACTCCTGGTTCCACTTTTTTCAGAAATACCACTCCCTTGGAGTTCGATAGGACTCCTGGTACCGATAGTTTTGTGAAGGATGAGCTCTTGAACGTGGCTAGAGAAATTGTTAAGGAAGACGGCTCTGTAGATGCCGATTCGTTAACCCTTGATGAGTTTTTTCGAAAGTATACAAGTGAAGATAACGATAGTTTTTCCAAACTCATCGAGAAGGTTAACAGAAAGAAGAGAGAGAGGTACGCGTTTTTACTCGAAGGTGAGAATCCAGACACAAAACTGATTGAAGACGCCAAAAGGGACAGAATCACAGACGGTTACGGGACATCCGATCAGCCATTAGCAACATTAGAAAGCTGGAAATACACCGCAAAGAATCTACTAATGTATCATCCCGCCGATAGAGGTGAAGCACCATTAACTCAAGACGAATTAGCAGAAAGATTGAAAGGAATGACAAAGGAAATCAGCAAAACCAACACACGTTTCCATGGAAAGATGGATTCCAAACCTAAAGAAGACGACCCCATGTCTGTCCTTTACAACCCTGTAGCAGGCGGTACACCAGCTCAATGGTCAATGTCAGATAGAGATGGCGACAAGTTAAAAAGGTACGATCTAGAAGATTTAAGAAAAACCCCAAATCCATACTATGTCGAATCCAATAAAAAATCCGACAACGGGTACAGCTTTGTTAGAACACCATCTCCTGCACCAGGTATCGATTCATCTCCTTTCATTACATGGGGAGAAATTGAAGGAACTCCATTGAGATTAGAACCAGAAGATACACCAATTGACATTGGTGGTAGTGGTGACGGACCTCAATTCAAGATCCCTCTTCCTCCTTCTAGAGACTTAAAAGCTCATTCTTTATCAAGAGAAGCTGCCCGGAAACTTAGGGACAGGTCTAGAATGTTCCAGAAACCACCATTGCCAAGAGGAGGTAGTGCTAGTCCAGGTGCCCGAACTCTTTCCCCTGCTGCCCAGAAATTTGTTAGGAATGCAATTGCTAAATCTTCTAATTCAAACGTTGATGAATCACTTCGGGCAAGTTACCGTGGGTCCAGTCCTGGTTTGACCACACCAAAATCTGGAAGAAGTGTTTCAAGATTAGGTAGAGATGGGAGTTTGAGTTCAAGATCACCGTCTGTCAGAGAAGGTTCTAATCCTCCTTGGTAATATGTATTTTGACTTTATTTTGACCAATGATTTGAACTTTTTGTTGAATGATACTGTATTTGAATCTGCTTTCTTCAAAGTTCGTTGCTATTTGTGTTTGTTCACATTAGTTTAATCAAATGGAAAAAAAGGTTTCTTGATGTTCATTTTGATAGTTTGCTTCGGTTATGATGGAAATGTGTCTTGAGAATTGAGATTGCTTCTTTTTATTGCTTTTACTTAAAGACGAATCCTAATGTGCTTTATTCTTTTATATATTTTTATTCGACTCGTTGTCATGATCACATGCCTACAGATTGTTGTAAAACCAAATTGACTTGTTAACCACTTATGATAAAGGTCAAGTCTTGAACCAACTGGCCTGGTATCACGTTTTTTAGTTGAAAGAAAGTGGTCATTTAGGGTGTAGTGATAAATAAAACTTGGATATTATATTGGGTGAGTTGCACGCTTATCTACAATTGATTACAACATTTCACATTTCATATAGTTTTGTTATTTTGTCTCTATAATACATTGAATTCCAAATTTATTGATCCTACTATAACCAATTATAATTTATTATAGGGTTATTGTCATAAAAGCCCTTAAGTTTGTAAGAAATATTCAGGTTTACTCTTTTATGTATTTTTTGTTCATAAAAGCCCTTAAATTTATGTATGTTTCATTAAAACCCTTAAGTTTGGCAGGAATGTTCGGTTTTACCCTTAAGTTTGACAGGTTCTATAACGTGACACAAGGGTAAAACCGAACATTCCTTCCAAACTTAAGGGTTTTAATGAAACATACATAAATTTAAGGGCTTTTATGAACAAAAAATACATAAAATGGTAAACCCGAACATTTCTTACACTTAAGGGCTTTTATCACAATAACCCTTTATTATATGTTCAAATTTTCCATATAACAATGAATTCATCGAGTTTAATTTATTGTATGTCAATTTTAACATCTTAATTTTTTTAAATAAAGCATCAAATAAATTTAATAAAATAATAAAAGGATATGACTTAAACTTTAAACAACCAATAGAAGTTCGAACTATTAGTCCGTGTTCTTTTCCAAAACTACCCATTTAAAACATGAAAATATTAAATATCAATGGGCAAGCGAACACTTAGTGAACATACAAACTATATAAAATACATAATCCATCCGAATGTTGCCCCTTCCGGAGTCTTATATCAACGCATGCTGCTGCACCGATCGAGAGTCTTACATCAACATCTAACTGCTACCCTTTCCGGTAGTCTGACGTTCATAAGAAAGCTACAACTTACATCCATTCGTTTGTGCCCGATATAATAATCATTTATTTACGTGACACATAGAATCTCATATAGAAAGTGAAACTCACATGATATAGAGTTGTCTGATAACTATTAGTAGCAAGCGAACTAGTAAGGAACCCTCTCCGAGCACCTTACAAACCACACCAATAGTTACTACTTGGATCATTCCATTGATATAAAGCACACAGTTCATACGGTTTTTGGCTTATTTAATAAGGATTTTACAAGTTGACTATTGAAATCAGTAACTCTTTGGACCAGTCTATACAGATTGCAAATTTCACCATATTTGGAGTTGGAATCAAGTTAAGGTATTTGGATGGAAGAAGTTATACATCAATGTCAAACTAGAGGCCCCGTCCTTCCCCCAAATGAGTTTTCTATAAATTAGCATGATTTTTTGCAAAACAGTGTCATAAGGTTTTCACATTTATAATATATATGTTTTCTTTTGGTGTTTGAAACCTTTGATGCCATAAAGCTTGAAGCTTTAGCATCAATGTTCTTATTACAATTAGTTTTGAATATAATTACCAAGTTTTGACCTAATACTCGGGGGTTAAGGGTTACATACACCATATTCTTGCACATAACATACATATCTCACACTGTTAGTATTAACTTTCACTTATTTATTCTTGTACATTCATAAACCCCTAAGATCATACATATACATATGCTTATTAACTTCTTATAACATGTCATCTTATGTATAATTTTCAGCTATGAAGAGGAATGACAGATCTAGTGTGTTCTTCATAGTTGGACAACAAAAGGACATTAAAACTCTACTTTAAGGGACTTTTTTTTAGATCACAACACAACTACAACACATGGTGGTGTTGTGCTGGTTTTATGGTGGTGTACAAGCAAAAAAGTAAAAATGTAGAAGGAACAAGGGAGAATCAAAAGCAAAACACTTACCTAGCCTTAAGTGATGAAATCTGACCATTAACAATGCTTGAAACTCCCAGAACTCATGCTCATGCTTGATACCCACCTTCTTGTTGTTCTTTCCTCTCGCTTACTATTATCTTCTCCTTCTTGGCAACCCTCCTAACTCTTGGCTCATCCAGACCCATAACCACCCCCGGGAGGAGGGGGTGCTAAGGCTTATGTATTATTCTAGCAACGAGAGACAAAACGAGATTCGGTTGGGATTCAAGAAAAACGAAAGTCACAAAAAGGCCCGGCTGGGTATTGACTGAGTTAGGCCCAAAAGGCACTTCGAACAAAATAGTAGCAAGAAGGAAATAGGCCCAATTAATGATGTAAACTCTCCCAATGTGATAAAAGAATGCCAAATTTCTCTACCATTGTATTCTTTTTCACTTTGGCCAATATGATGGGGGAAGAGACATCTCGATCAACATGTAGGATTCGACCCATGTGATTCATGCAAAAATTTGAAAATTACAACTTCGGTCCTCCAACTTTTCCCTAATGACAAATCTTACCCTAAGCAACATGACTATATTATATTGTTTATCAAAAGTCTACTTTAGTCCCTCAAATTCATTTTAACCCTTTGTATTTTAATCACTTTCTATTATTATTATTATTATTATTATTGTTGTTGTTGTTGTTGTTGTTGTTATTGTATTTTTTTATTTTTAAAATCTATAATAAATTGTATTATTATTTTCCAAAAATAGAATTGAAATAAATAAATAATTAGTTAATAGTTAAATGGAAACGGGGTGTTATAGCATCCTATTAAACTCTGAATGCTGAGGGTAGTATTTTGTAGAGCTTGCAAAAACATAATAACTTGACACGAACTCGATACGATATAAACGACTTAGGGTAAAAGATTTAAACATGTTTAAATAAATGTGCTGACAAGATACAACATAAGAATTAACAAGTAATGTTGGTATCAAATTTCAACCCGAAAATGGTCTGTCTATATACATGTAAGTTGTTTTTTAATTTTTAGGTAATTCGACATACCCAAAACCAAAACCACATATAAAATGAAAAAAAGTTGGGTAGACGTTTTGTGATATGGAAGTCGCTTAACTGCATAGGTCAATTATCTTTAATTTTTATTACTTCTTTTCTCTACCATACTTCATAGTCCCACTCAGTCAATCCATCCTCTCAACCTTGTGCTTCCACCTCCCAAACTCCTGCTCATTCCACTTTCCTTCTAAACTTACTGTGAATTTTGCATCTCTGCCCTAACTCCTACTCTTTCAATCGTTTAGTATTTCAACCCGACACATTTACAAAGTCTAAAGTGTAATCCCTAAAGCCATTAACCAACACGAACTTGAAATAAAAATAAATGGGTCGATATGACACGACACATAAATTAAATTGCCAAGGTTAGAATCAAGCTATATCAACATGTTTAATATTTCAACAGAAAACAACACGACATGCTTTTCAGATCTAGCATATGAAGTCCATTATGTGATAACCTGATCAAAGCGACTTTGAGTTCTGGCATAAAACAGGACGTCAATCACAAAATTTGTGTAAGGTGTGTGAAACGACCAAAATTTATAATATAAATATGTAAACCACGATGTGTGTAATATAAATTTTATATGTGAATTTTATGAGAAATTATGGCTGTAAGGGTAATTTAGTCATTTTACCATAAAAAGGGTAAAACGGTCTTTCGACACATTATAAGATTATTATGTAAAATAATGTGTATATGTGAAATAATAATATAAGCAATAAGAGTTTATGCGAAGTTTGGAGTCTCACCGCGTGAATAGTGAATCTCGACTAAAAAGGGCAAAATGGTCATTTGACATGAGAATGACCAAAATGTCAAGAAAATGTTAAATTAGTAGCTAATGGAACTTGGTTTGTAAAGATGGGAGTTTTTGGACCACTTTTGAACAAAAGAAAGAAACTAGGGACTAAAAGTGTAAATACTTAATAAAAATTAAACATAAAAGAGAGAGTTATCACTCTCTTTTCCAGAAATCAGTAGAGAGTTCGAGAGAGAGCTAGAGAGCTGGAGACACGGGAGATTTCAAGCTCACGAAGAATTGAAGCAAGGAATTAAGAATTTAACACTTGGAATTGGTGATTCCAAGCTTCTAAGGTAAGTATTTCAAGTTCTAACCTAGATTGTTCTTGATGGGTTTTTATGGAAACTGAAATTTGTAATTTCAGTCATGAATCATGTAGTTTAAATGGCTTAACACTTCCAGTAAGTCACACTAAAAGGACTTAATTCAAGAATATGGAAGTAGGTTGCTATTTTTCAAGAATTGAGATTTTGATCAAGAACCCTAGATTGTGAGTTCTTGTGATTAACTTGATTCTAATAGTTTAAAACTTGAAGTAAATGAAGGGTTTTGGTCTTGGAACAAACCCCTATCGATTAAGCAGAGTATTAAACACTTAATATGAGAAAATGGAAATTTGTAGCATAAAAAGCGAGAAATTCTGGACTGCTGTTCAGCAGGCGCGACGCGCCCCTCACCTGGGCGCGATGCGCCATCGCGGCAGAGTGAAAATGCAGTTTTGTTCCAAGTCCTCTGCCAAGTGGTTTTAGATTTTGGAATTTTGATCTATACCTGTCCGTTTGACCTCAAATTTTAAACATAGGTCTATTATGGTCCAAAACTTCATAAAAAATTATCGGAATCGAAATACGACCCTCCGAGGGTACTGTAGTAAAATACGTATAAAATACGATTTAACTAATGTTGGTCATTCAAGAGTTATACACTTGTTTTGACCATTAATGGTATAATAAGGACTCTAACATGTTATAGAGTCAATTAGGATGTAAAATTAATGTATCATATATTACGTATATGTACAAGTCAAGTAATTGGTCACCGAAAGGGTAAAGAACCGAGGGACGTCTAATCGACTTTTCAAGAGTTATAAGGTGAGTACATGTAGTATATTTTTATCCATTTTGGGATACATGGCAAGCAAGTAAGTATTTTTCAGATTTCCATATAATATTTTTATGTGTGAAAATATTTGCAAGAATGATTTATTTCCTAGTTTATATGGAAAGTAAATTGCTATATTTGAAAGCATGATTTTGGCAATAGCCTAGATTATGGTAAAAACATGTTTAAGTCTAAAGCTTGACATTTAGCCATTATGTGTACAAGTACTGTTTCCGTTTTCAGAAAGTATTTTTATATATGACTGGTATTGTAGCTAGCAATGTTAGTAAGGGAACTATGTTCCAACCTACCCGGGTTAGGTAAGGAGTCTACTGGGGAAAACCCCTTCACGAAGTAGGCTGCCTCAACACTTCTACTGTGAGGATTGATTCGTTCTTTCTAGCTATAGAGACTTGGGGTATCACTTATAGTGATTAAAGCCCTAAGTATAAAAATCCAGCAAGTTTATAAAACCAGTCAAAGAAAGTAAGAAAGAAGCTAGTTTTGAAAGATATAAAATGATTTTGAAAGATATAAAATGGTTTTGAAAGATAAAAAGTTATAGTATATTAATACTATAAAGTTTTGGCAAGTGTTTATATTATAAAATTCTTATAAAAGGTTGAAAAAGAAGAGTTAATGTTTGTGTCTAAAACTCATGTAACTCACGAGACATTTTTGTCTTACGTATTCTATTTTTGTGCCATGTATTCCAGGTTCAGGTACAAAGTTGTAAGATAATTTGGAGTTGCGAAATAAATCCTAGGGTGCAAAGGAGTGGAGCTGGATACAGCTTCCATGTATTGGTATTTGATTGAATCCATTTCCCTTAAACTTATGGTTGTTTGATATGTAATTGTAACACCCCCTTGTTGTATTTAAACAAGTACCATGGTTTTTGTTGAACCGTATTTTGTAAAATATGCTTTTATGTAATATAAATGGTTTGAAAAAAATTGGGGCGTTACAGTGTGTATGTTCCATATTGCATACAAACAATTGCATCCAAATGGATAACACTAAGTTACAAGGTGGGCAGCATCAATTTTAAACATTGGTGCTTGATTTTCGGGACCAACAACTCAACTATTCTATCATATTTGATCCGTTAACATGTTTTAGGTTTTCGGACACTACTCGCCGACGATATCCATAAGGGACTCTTTTAACCGAATCAAATTAACTTATACAAGTTTATACTACACTACTTTTGAATCTTTTTTTATACTCGTGTAAATTTAATTACATAACGTTTGATGACATTGGGATCACAAGTAGTCTATGATTACTCATTCGTGATTTGAATGTCACATTGTAGTTTAACCTAGCTTGTATTTGATACAAGTCTGAAACTTTTTGGATACTTGTGTAAATCCCAACTACATAAAATATCTTCTTAAAGCGATATCACCAAAAGTATGAGATTACTCATTTGCGATTTGAATGTCACAATTACAGCTCAAGGGTCGTTTTTAGCATGATTCGTTGATATTTTGATTCAATGTATTAAGAGGGTACACTTTTTGCCAACAATAAAAGCATGGAAGTTATTATTAGTGTTTTCAAGTGGCTAGTGTGCACGGATGTTGCATGAATTTTGCTTTGCTCTTTTCATTGAATTCTCCCTTTTGGCGCCTAAAGAAAGATTAGTTGGATTTTGTGACTTCTAACAATCGTATCACATTTAACCATCACACTGATGGCATAGTGGATAAGGCTTTGGACTCTTTCTCTTCTCCTATAAAGAGGTTCCAAGTTCTAATCTCATTCCCTCCATTTCCCCATAGAGAGTGTTAGGTTTCAATCAGGGGATGAACACTGGCCACCTCTCTACCCCGTAGGTGATTGACCAGGACCACCCTGCTGCCAGGTGTGTGTGGGCCTCGAGGTTGCTTTATCAGGGTCATCCAAAGGATGGGTCGGGTGGGTTATAAAAAAAAAAAAAGTATGTTCTTTTGAAATTGACTTTTAAAATATGAAAAAATAATAAAAATATTGTATTTTCTTTATTAAACACCGAACGTCTTTTATGTATAATGAAAAGGTATAATTTCCTTTTAGTTAACCATTTTCTAAAAAATCAAATTATTAACATCTATTTTGGTACTCAACGTATTGTTTAAAAAACCATTCTAAAGAGTTGACCGTATCTTAATTTTATCTTAAAACGACGTCATATGATCAAACATACTAACTACAGTTTATGCATAATCTTCTCGTGCACCTCTTTGGTTCTCGTCATCATACGCTTTCCATATATATAGTTGTCACCCGTTGCCTCTACATCCTTCTTCCATGCTCGTGTAATCTTTGGAACCCTCACAGAATCGAAAATCCTCAAGAAGTTCTAGTTGATTCTGCATTCATCGAGGTAGATTACAGTTTTACTTTTTTTTTTTTTGATCGTTTCTTCTTCGTCTTTTGTTCCTTATTTGCATTAGTTCTACGACTACTCTCGGAGCCCTAAAGTTTGATGTGATTTCAACATATTACTGAAGAATCTCAATTAGGTCTGATAATTGTAATGTTTTGGTTGAATTTTGTGCTTATCCGCTTTGATTGAGTGCTACAATGGATTTGCCATTTGTGTATCCGATTATTACGTAAAGTTACAACTCGAGACCTCTTTTTGAGTAACGATCATACGTAAGGTGTCAATTACGTCATAGGTAACAAGTATCACCGAAGCAAAGGTGAAGAGATTCAACTATCGTCATGTG
Organism: Cichorium intybus; assembly: GCA_023525715.1. NCBI lineage: Eukaryota > Viridiplantae > Streptophyta > Magnoliopsida > Asterales > Asteraceae > Cichorium > Cichorium intybus. The sequence continues at coordinate 126,110,011 of CM042012.1, read as the reverse complement.
GACTTCATACTTCATATCGTTGTTTAATTCCTGGTACCAAATTAGATTGTTGATAGATGACATTAGACTCAATTGGACCTGTTCGTTCATTGTTTTGAATCTTCTTTGGTAAACGATTGTGAATTGTGAATGTATTAGTTATGTCCTTCTAGCTAAATTTCTGGATTCTGATTTTTCAATCTCAGATTCTCACGAAAATTCCGAACAATGCCATCTGCGGATCCTGAGACGTCTGATCAAGACAGAGAACTGTTCGTTGAGGTTGATCCATCAGGAAGATTTGGGCGGTATAGTGACCTGTTAGGCGCTGGTGCAGTCAAGAAGGTCTACAGAGGATTTGACCAAGAAGAAGGAAGAGACGTGGCCTGGAATCAAGTAAAACTAAGAAGCTTCAGTGGCGATCCATCTGTCCTCAAGAGACTCTTTTCAGAAATCAAACTGCTACAGTCACTAGAGAATGAAAACATCATTGTTCTTTACAGTTTCTGGAGGGATACCAAAAACAGCACCTTGAATTTTATCACAGAGGCATGCGCTTCAGGTAATTTGAGGGATTACAGGAAGAAACATAGGCGGGTTTCACTCAAGGCCTTGAAGAATTGGTCAAGACAGATTTTGAGGGGATTGGAGTATCTTCATAATCATGAGCCGTGTATCATTCATAGGGACCTTAATTGCAGTAACATCTTCATCAATGGAAACATCGGAAAGGTAAGTACTTTCATTTCTCTCAACTTCTATAATTCTATGATACATCTAAACTCCATGAACCAATCATAACCAAAATAATAATACAACATCATAGGGTGATCTGTGAAATCGTGTTTAATTGGTGACATTATGAAGGATTATTAATTAGGGCAAATTTCATAAAATACACTAACTTTTCGGAAAATTTCGATTTTGACACTGTGTTATTTTTTTTTTCAATTAAGTCATTAAGTTTTCAATTTTTTTCAATTAAGTCACTGTGTTTTCCATTTTGTTTCAATTTTGACCATTTGACCGGTCAACCCGGTAGCCAGCTGACGTGGCATGATGACGTGTCAGTCTTTGATGATGCGACGCTGACGTGGCATGTTGATGTGGCACTCGAGTATCAAAATTGAAACAAAATTGAAAACATAGTGACTTAATTGGAAAAAATTGAAAACTAAGTGTCTTAATTGAAAAAAATAAAACAGTGTCAAAATCGAATTTTTTTTAAAAAGTTAGTGTCTTTTTGGAACTTTTTCTACATTTTTTAAAAGTATAAATACGTATTTTTATGTTTTTAGAAGTATAAATATATTTTTTACAAGTATAAATACGTATTTTTATATTTTTAAAAACATAGATATATTGTCACAAGTATATATACGTATTTATACTTTTAAAGACGTAAAAAACGTATTTATACTTCTAAAGACGTAAAAATATATATTTATACTTTTAAATTAACGAACAAATATTTATTTTTTTGTTTATAGAAATATAAAATACGTTTTTTTTTTTGCATATAATCACGTATGGTATCAATCAAAAGCATGTTTATAGTGAAAAATAGTGAAAACGAAACCAACATAAACGAACAAACATAAACAAACAAATATAAATTAACGAACAAAAATACTTATTTTTATGTTTTTAGAAATATAAAATACGTTTTTTTTTCATATAATCATGTATGGTATCAATCAAAACCATGTTTATAGTGGAAAAATAGTGAAAATGAACTTAAACCAACATAAACGAACAAACATAACACAAACAAACATAAATTAACGAACAAATAATCATTTTTATGTTTTCAGAAATATAAAATACGTTTTGTTTTTCATATAATCACATATTATATAAATCAAAAGTATGTTTATAGTGGAAAAATAGTGAAAACAAACTTAAACCAACATAAAAGAACAAACACAAACAAACAAACATAAATTAATGAACAAATATTTATTTTGATGTTTTTAGAAATATATAATACGTTTGTTTCCATATAATCACATAATGTATCAATCAAAAACATGTTTATAATGGAAAAATATCGAGAAAAAGTTTTAAAATCGTTTTATAATACGTATTTTATTGATATATACATGTTTATATGCAGAAAAACGTATTTATACTTTTAAAAGCATAAAAATACATTTATATATACTTATGACAATGTATCTATGTTTCTAAAAATATAAAAATACGTATTTATACTTGTAAAAAATATATTTATACTTCTAAAAACATAAAAATACGTATTTATACTTTTAAAAAATGTAGAAAAAGTTCCAAAAAAGACAATAACTTTTTAAAAAAAAATCGATTTTGACACTGTGTTATTTTTTTTCAATTAAGACACTAAGTTTTCAATTTTTTCCAATTAAGTCACTATGTTTTCAATTTTGTTTTAATTTTGACACTCGGGTGCCACATCAGCATGTCACGTCAGCGTCGCATCATCAAAGACTGACACGTTGACATGCCACGTCAGCTGGCTACCGGGTTGACTGGTCAAATGGTCAAAATTGAAACAAAATGGAAAACATAGTGACTTAATTGAAAAAAATTGAAAACTTAGTGACTTAATTGAAAAAAAAAATAACACAGTGTCAAAATCGAAATTTTCTAAAAAGATAGTGTCTTTTATGAAATTTGCCCTTATTAATTATATAATAATTTAGCACATGACCTGCTTTTTAGCACAAAAGTATGTGTGTGGGACGGAAAGTGTGTTAATCATTTATGTGTTAAGCGTGTTAAACAAGCTCATCATGAGAAATGAAATTAGTGGAAAACGTGAGAGAGGATAATATATGGTGTTTGTTAATTATAATGGAAAAGCATATGTTTATTCTTTTATAGATTACTTGCAATATTTTATGAAGTTATTGCTACAGAGATTGCCTTTTCTTTTCTTTTTGGCTTTTTGAAGGAACAAAAATTATTATCATAATCACTACTGTCAAATCAAGTATAAGCAACAAACTAATCCGTCACTAAACACGAATCATCATTATGGGGGATTAAATAATTTTGTCGCTAAATCGATAATCTGTCGTGTATGTCTTGTATATATATATATATATATATATATATATATATATATATATATATATATATATATATATATATATATATATATATATATATATATATATATATATATATATATATATATATATATATATATATATATATATATATATATATATATATACAAATACATACACAATATATATACAAGCATATATACACCTTTATATAAGTACATCCGCACATACATATATGCATACATACTTGCTTACATATGTATACATATACATACGCATACGTATACAAATACATACACAGTCATATATATACATCATACATGTACATCCATACATATGCATCTATAATTCAACACTTATACTTACATACATACACGTACTCATACATGTCCAAAAACATAAATATATATACTTACATGCATACCCCTATGCTAATACATCTACATATATTACATACATACATACATACATGCATGCATACACATACTCTGATACCCACACATATATATACCCATACTCATACATACACATGCATACACATATATACATACATACACATACTACATTTACTTACATAAATACATATATCATACATACATACATACATACATACACATATCCATACGTATACAAAAAATTATATATACACAACACATACATACATACATACATACATGCATACATATACTTATATAAATAAACATACTCATACATACATATGTACATATATACTTTGCAATTCCCTTTGAAAGCCATGTCACCTGGTTACGCTTGTAATCCATCCACTACTAGAAAAAAGGCCTTTAATGACTGACATTGTCAGTCATTAAAGGGTATAGATGACAGAAAAATGTCTGTCATTGAAAGCCCAGTCATAAATGAAAGATGACAGACATTTGTCTGTCATAAATTTACGACATACATTTATGACAAACAATTATGACATACAATTACGACAAACATTAACGACTTACCATTTGTAAGTCGTAATTGTTTTTTAATTTTTTTAAAAAATTATTGTGTGACATTTTGTATCTCAATAATTTACATTTATATAAAAAATATTCTTCTAAATATATTAACATTTAAATAAATCACATTAACTTTCCCATAACAAAAATACATCATATATATAAAAAAATCCATTACAAAAAAGTATATCTTGTCAATTAGTTAATAATGAACATCAAAAATTAAAAGACTAGCGATATTTATTTTCCTTATGTCTACAAGTTTGTTCACTTCAACACGAAATATTCTTCTCTATTGTGTGAGTTTTACATGAAAAGAAAGCTTCCCAACCACGGGACATTCCTGAAAAAAATTCACAAACAAGAGACAAGTTAACGTGTTGGAAACAAGATAACATTGAACAATGGAATATATAAATGTCAAACCATACATATTTCAAAGAAAATATACAACATAGAGAAAAGAGGTTGGTTATCTGTACATAGAACATGGTCTCACCAGGCACGCCACTCTCCTCCAGAATCAAAACTCAAATGAGAATCAAAACTTAAATGAAGGATTCACTAAATAAAGACTTGAACAGATGTTGAACATATGTTTTTTCTTTAATCTGATAAGATATATAAAGACTTGAACAAATGTTGTTTCTTTTTAACTTAATGGAGTTCAATGTGGCATATAACACTTCAAAAAAAGGGAAAAAATGCCTAAGTCACATTATATGAAATTAAAGCAATAAGTCTGATAAGCAAAGAGATAAAAGACCGAAGAAGTTGCTGTCCACCGTCTTCACTTGTGCTGAATAGTTTTGGATCCTTATTGCAGTTCTCATGTAAGAACGAGCCATCATCATCAGTTTTTGACAAGCCATCCTCCCAATCCTAGTATATTAAAAGTCAAGGAAAATAAAACAAATGAGAGTACTTGCCTAAATATCTGGAATCACAAAAAAATTTAGACTCTTGATGAATAGTAACCCAAATCAGTTTAAAAGAAATAACAAAGAAATGAATTTTTACTTTTTAGATTTTATCCATGATAATTTCTAAAGAATTTGGATGTTTCCAAAATGTAGCAAAGGAGTTAGTGTGACAAAATAACAGGAAACAAAGAAACTGCCCATGGTTCCATATAGTTAATCCAAAGGGAAAACACCCGAGAGACATTCTTCAAGAGAGTTTCCATTGGGCAAAACAGGAATTTTCTTAAAACATATCTATAAAGTGCCATCTGGATACATGAGTTACAATAACCAATAAAAAATGTGTCCCTGGACTTCAATTCAACAGAACCTACACCTTTCAACGCCATTAGAAACTAAACTTGAATTTAGGTATTTCACAAATACATTAAGAACTCACCCAACGCGGCTGTTGACGGCACTTCAGCCAAGATAAACCAAAGAGGGAGTACAAAGCATCAGATTGGGACTGAGAAATCAACTAGTGCAAAAAACATCTTTTAAATTTTAAATAAAGCTAACAGAAGTGTTGAAAAAATACCAAAATATTAAGACCAACCTCTAAGTGACATTTCATCGAACATCTGGTGGGCAAAAAACATCTTTCAATTTTCCAATCGGTTCTTATGTATTTCGAACAAACCTGTGTGAGAGATCGAAGCAAATCATCAGTAAGGGACTGAGAAATGAACTTAGTAGAACGAAAATTTATAGTAAGCAACAGAGATTAGGGGTTTTCGAACAAACCTATGTGATAGAGGAAGCAAGTAGTCGGTAAGCCGCTATTTCCTTCACTGGGATAATCAATGATACATACCAGATCCGATAGTTTAACTGGGATGTTCGGTTGTGGTGAAGTGCACGATGACAATGGCAAATGGTGGTTGACGGTGAGTCAGAGTCGAAGAAGAAAAAGGGTCACAGAGAACTTGTGTGCAATAGAGAGAAAAACAAATACATTTTAGGGTTTTTTAGGATGGGTTAAACTAGACGCGGGAATCAAAAAAGTTTCTAAAATTTTGGAAAAAATGAGAGGGAAAAAACACGGGATTGAAAAAGTCACGCGTTTTTCTTTTTCAAACAAAAGATGACTTTTTTTTTACGACTGACATTTATGTCTGTCGTAAATTATAAGAATTTTACAAAATATGACATATTTTTATGACTGACGTTTTTATCTGTCATAAAAAATGTGTCTGTCATTGTTCGTATGTCATGAAAAGTCAGTTTTGTAGTAGTGATCTTCTTTTTTCCAATTTCTTTTTCTTTCTTTATGAAATGGTAGCACTAGATGATATAATTTTGTTACTTTAACATTAAGAAAAACATTGTTTTATTTTATTATTATTATTATTATCAACCTGTAACAAACATTCTCGATTTATATACAAATTTTAATTGTCAATTAAGAAATAAATTGATATATTAACATTAATATTTCAATAAGCATTTTAAAATTTTAAATAATTAAAAGTATATGAAAAGTATTTATTGATGTGTCAATGGGGCACTTTAAACCATTATCGGGGTTGACATTTTTTTAATGGGAGAACTGATGACAAGAACATGGACAAAAATTGACAACATTTTAGTAAATAGCGACGGAAGTCCATCACTAAAAGAGAAAACCTAACATTAACGACAAAAATCCGTCGCTACCCGTTACAAATGATTCACAAGAAATAAAAATCGAAGTATAAACGACAATAATCACCTACTAATTAGCGAAAAAATATTCTATCAAAATCCAAGCATACTAATTGCCACATATTTAACCAACTTTCAGGTCAAAATCGGTGATTTAGGGTTAGCAGCGGTAGTAGGAAAAAACCACAACGCCCACACACTACTAGGAACACCCGAGTACATGGCACCCGAGCTTTACGAAGAAGACTACAATGAATTAGTTGACATCTACTCATTTGGCATGTGTCTACTCGAAATGGCCACAATGGAAATCCCATATAGCGAATGCGACAGTATTGCTAAAATATATAGAAAGGTCACAAGTGGTACAATGCCTCAAGCATTTAACAAAGTAACCGACCCCGAACTAAAATCATTCATTGAAAGATGCATTGGTCAACCGCGAGTCAGACCTTCGGCCTCGGATCTTCTTAAGGACCCGTTTCTTATGGAGGCCAGTAGTGAAGAGAGTGATGGTAGTATTTGACCTGTGACAGACTGTGATGACAGACGGCCAGAGTACGGTTTACTTTTTCCTGTTTATGTTATGTCTTGTGTATATATTAATAATTAATATCGTGTATTCCTTGATTTTTTTTTCTTTTTGTATTGGGTTCGCGTCCGATTACTTGTTTTATGTTTGTGAAAAGAAGGGTTTCGAATGGTTTGAGGTTCAACTATGAATGTAATGATTTGTTTAGAGATTATAGGGTTTATAAGCTAGGGTTTGTATTTGTATTCGTTCAAAATTCTAAGTGCTTTTGATTCTTATAAAAGTTATACATTATTTGCTTTTTCATTTTCAACAAATTAAAAATATGTAATGGAGAACAAAATAGTCATTTTGCATGCATCAAACCTTGCGATTGGTGACTAAAAATGTGAGCAAATGGTATCACATGGATAAAAATGATATAAAACATGTATATAACTGAGGGGAAAATAGTAAATTAACATGTTTTAACGGCTGAAATTACACGGACAGAGGGTCAGGACTAAAGGCTTGACAAGATCATACCACAGGGATGAAAAAAATGCAACAAAAAGTGGGTATATAACGGAGGGCAAAATTGTCATTTTACACTTATTTAACAGTTGGAACTATATGGTGTGAGGATTGGGGACCAAATCTGTCACAAAGCATTAACATGCTTTTAACGGCTGGAATTACATGGACCGAGGGTTAGGACGAAAGGCATGATAAGATGATACCACAATGATGAAAAAAATGCTACAAGAAGTGGGTATAAAACGAAGGGCAAAACTGTCATTTTACACTTATTTAACGGTCGGAACTATACGGTGTGAGGATTGGAGACCAAATCTATGACAAAATGTTATCACAAGGTTTAAAAAGGTGCAACAAAAATCAAGTATATAATGAAAGACAAAATAATCATTTTACATATATGTAAGTCTCAAACAACATGGTGTGAGGCTTATCCATCTCTATTTTTTACTCTATTTTTGAAGTAAAAAATGGTGTAAAAAGTGGATCATCTTCAACCCACCTCTATTTTTAACACAATTTTTACTTTAAAATGTATATTCCTAGCATATTCTTTTTTCTTCATTTACAAAACTTGTCAAAATCTCCTCTTCTATTTATTAACTTTTAACATATAATTACTCTATCTTTTTATTGTAATACTATTCTAAAATATGTTATCAAAACTTTAATAACAAAATAATTTATTCGTATATAATTAATTTCAATAAAATATGATTTTATTAATACAAATTTTATTAAATAATAAAAGTACATTTATAATACACTCTTAAATAAATATTATACATGCATTTATAGAAATATTACATATACATTTGAAAAAGTTAAAACATATTTATGCGGTCGAATAAATTTCTCATAAATGGTCGACTAACGCATTCCGAAGATTGAAGTGAGCTTCTTTATTTTTAATACATTTATATCGAGCAAGAAATTGTTGGAATCCACTATCTTCATCTATCGTCATATCAACTTCTATGGGCGACACTTCTCTCGCTACTTCAATTGGTACGTCAAAATCACGTTCATCCTCAATTATCATGCTATGTAAAATAATGCATGTAGTCATTATGTCATGCAATACATATTTTTTCAAAAAACAAAAATGTCTGGACGATCGGTTGGATATTGTCATGAAGAATATAAGTTCTTTAAATATACACAAATTTTTATATTAATTCGATATATAAATATTCAATTTTGATAATTATAATTAATTAATATCATTTAATATATAATATGATTGTAAATATTTGCTATCATATTTAATAAACTAAAAATATATAAAAATAAAAACTAGAGGACTAAAAATGACAAGTGAAACATTAACTCTATATTTGGTGTAAATGAATAGTATTACTCTATATTTGAAGTAATACTATTCAAATACTCAAATATAGTGTTGGTTATAGAGTTGTGTTGGAGCAAAATAGAGTAAAAAAATAGAGTAACTCTATTTTTAGAGGTGGGTTGGAGATGCCCTTAAGAACCAAAATATGACAAAATGGTACTGTGGCGATAAAAATGTAATGGATAATGGGCATATAGCAGATGACAAATTAGTCATTTTACATGAATTTAACGTCTAATACTACATGGTGAATGGGTTAAAGACCATGACAAAATTGTAACCACGGGAATACAATGCAACAAAAAATGGGTATATAACAGAGGGCAAAATAGACATCATTCAATGGCTGAAATTACTTGGTGTGAGGGTTAGGGACAAAAAGATGTGACAAAATTGTGCCACGTGGAGAAAAATGCAACAAAAAACAGTTATATAGCAAAGGTTAACAATCATTTTTCGTGCATTATACTGCTAGAATTACATGGTACAAGGGGTAGGGACGAAAATATGACAAAATTGTACTACATGTATAAAAAGATGCAACAAAAAAAAAGGATTATACTGCTAGAATTACATGGTATGAGGGTTAGGGACAAAAAATATGACAAAATGGTACCACACGTATTAAAAGATGCAACAAAAAAAGGTACATACAAAAGGCAAAAATAGGTTAACGGTTGAACATGGCATATGGGTTAGGGACTAAAAATGCAACAAAATTTTAACACAAAAAAAAAAAAAAATGCAACAAGATTTTTATTTGTATTAAATCCGTAAAAAATCATTTATACTACAAGGACTAAGAATGTAATTACTCAAATAAAATAAATGGAAGAAAGATTTTTTGGGGATCGAGTAGTGTGGGAACAACAAAGCAAGGAATAAGGAATAAAAAAGTCAGAAGATTTTAAGAGCCGTGCCGTCCTGGGTGTTAACTTATGCTACAAACCACACAATAGACTTCATCTTCACTTCATCTATATACATTCTTTCACATTTCCCTTTATTTTAAACTTCAAATTCAAACTAAAATTTCTTAAAAGTCTTTCTTCAACCCTAATACTCTCCATTTATAAATTTTACCAATTAAAGTCTTTAAACAGCTGTTGATTTTCTAGGGTTGAAATTTGATAAATCTAGAGGCTGTTTGATATTTGTTGATTGAGTAAAAGCTGACTGGGTCAGTGTACTTATCCCGAAGCTGACCGAGTAAGAGGTAAATTTTAAGACTTAGAACCGAGTCAGATGTAACCTCTTACTGAACCAGTAAAGAGGCAAATAAAACAGTCCCTTAAGGGTTGTTTCTTACGGGTAAAATGGCTAAATAATGTATATGATGTTTGTTTTATTTTTGGGTTGATTGAATATGAATTATTACTTTAATCTTCACTGCATCAGACAATTTTCACAATATTCATGAATTTCATGTGAGAGGAGTTGACTAGGAAAAAAAGAAAGACAAATTTGTAAAGGGTTGATGTCTTAATATATTAAGTTTTTGGCTTATCTCATTAAATCATTTTGTCCAAATTAAGTAAAAGAAACAACTACATATAGTTATCTATATTAAATGTTTAACCTATTAAACTCATTAGGTTAAAGTTATGTCTTTAATCTTTAATATAAAAGAAAAATAAAACAAGTTGGAAGGTTTTGTAGGTGAAATGGGACACAGAAAGTGTAAAGATTGTCAAAATATCACATGTACGAAGTTTAAAAAGGTTAAACACCCTTTGATCACATTTTCAACCTTCGCTAAATTCAAGAGCTTCGAAACCTTAAAAAAACTACTATTTCTTTTACTACACACGTGTGCATCTTGCTTTGACCACCACAATCCACTCATCCAACGGCTGAAATCCATTCAAAAACCATCTGGTTTTCTGGATTCTAGAACGAATAACACTGTACTATATTCAAATTTTCATTATTTTAATATGAGGAAATCCGGATCAAGCAACTATATCCATGAAAAGACGCAAAAATGATGGTTAAATTCTCAGTTTGTTTGTAAGGTTCACAGACTCGCAAATGAATGCTTCTGGTTCTACTTCTACTTCCATGCTTTCAAGTCCTTTGTCTTCTCCAAATGTCTCCGCCCTTCTCAAAATCAAGATCATTTCATGGTAATTAATCGAATTATGCCAAAAAGATCACAACTTTATGTGTTTTTTTTATTGGTTTTGTTTAATTCGAATTATACGCTTTTTATGTCTGTGAATCAGGAGTCAAGAAACAGGCTTACCAGCTTCAGTTTGTGTTCGTGTTGCTGACAGAATCTTCAATCTTCACAAGGTTAGTTAGATAAAAGGAATAATCACAAAATTGTACACAATATGATACGACACTTATAAAATTGATCATAGTTTTTACACGTAACACAGAATGGCCACATATTTTTTCTACAAGTCAATTGTGAAATTTCAAACTTTTTACTGAAAAAAGGATGCAAAAAATCTCAATTATTGGTTTTGCGAAATGATATCACCGATTTGCAAAATATGATCTTTTTCTTCTTTTAAAATTTTAAGGTTTAGTGGATACCATTCATAAACGATTACACAATTCACAACTGAAAGTTTACGAAATTGGTGGTCTATCTTATGTTATTGGTCAAAAAAGATAGTCAACGGTTAAATGTTACAACATAAAATGGTAATTTTCGTTAAATCCTCGGGTAAAAGATTAGCGAAAGTTTCAACTTTTAATTACTTCTAACTCAATTTCACATGCATGTTCTTTTTTACAGTACCCTTTATTCTCAAAAAGCGGATACTTCAACAGAAAACTAACCGAATCAAACGAACTCACGTTACCCGATGATTTCCCCGGTGGGCCCGAAACTTTTGAGATGATCTCACTTTTCATCTATGGTTCATCAACCCTAGTCGACCCTTTTAATGTTGCAGCATTAAGATGTGCAGCCGAATATTTAGAAATGACAGAAGAGTACTCTTCAGGGAACTTATGTGAGCGTTTTGATATATATTTAAACCAAGTAGTGTTACAAAGCTGGGATGACACGTTAATTGTCCTACAACAATGTCAAAATCTTGTCCCATGGGCCGAAGAGCTTTTAATTGTGAGTAGGTGTATTGAATCTTTAGCTTTCATGGCTTGCATGGAAATTCTTGATCCAGAAAGAAGAAGAGATCAACCCGTTGTGACTTTAGAAGCTTTAAGCTTTCGAAAATGGAGTAATGAAATGGTTCAAGAAATCTTGGGAGAAGATGTGTGGATAAAAGACCTTATCGCCCTCCCGTTTGGATACTTCAAAAGGGTAATCGCGTCTTTAAGACGACAAGGTATGAAAGAAAAGTATGTTACCCCGATAGTATTATTCTACGTGAATTCGGTACTTTGTAATGAAAGTAAAGAAGACGTAGCCGTGTTATTAAAAGGGGTTCTTGATTTGCTTCAAATGGGTGAAAAGGGTAGTAAGGTAATTCCAGTTGGGTTTTACTTCATTTTGCTATCTAGATCATTGAAACTTAATCTAGACAAGGAGTGTACTCTAAAGTTACAAAATCAGATTTCTGGGGTGTTACATATGGCTCACGTTGAAGATTTTCTTGAACCCGAAAATGGGACAGGTGGCATTGAGATAACGACAATAGAGAGTATATTTTCGACTTATGTTTTGTTTAACATGTGTGGAAATAATAGTCCTTCGCCTTATAATTTTGCTGTTGCGGAATTATGGGACTCGTATCTTACGCATGTAGCTAGTGATGCAAAAATGGGGTCGAAAAGATTCATGGAACTCATTGAAATCATACCGATATCGTGTAGGCAAAATCATGATCATCTTTATAGAGCATTGGATGTTTTTCTTCAGGTAACTTTCTTTACTTTCACCGTATCATACTATCATAGTTTTCTTGCAATTGACTACAAGGCGTAACTGTTTTAATTCCAATGTGGATTGGACTCCTTGCGGGCACTATGTCAGCAACATGATGCTCTAAGGTGAGACTGTGTAAGCCAACTCAAGAGTTGCTAGAAAAAGAATATTTTTTCTAGATAAAGTTTGTTTGAAACTTTTTGGATAATATGCAAAAATATGCTTGTTGAAAATTGTTTCTTTTATCTTGGTATCATAGCTTACTTGAAATTGCCTCGGTCGGTAGCACAATTGGTTCTTGGTTCCATGGTGGTATACTTGCAAAAATAGTCAAGTATTCGAGCCCCTATGTACTTACCTCTTATGTCAGCCACCTAGCAGGCCACTATGAACCGTATTTACATCTAAGATAATGCTCTTACGGGGCAGTGTTGACCAACTTAGGGATTAATGGAAGAATAACCATTTTGTAATACTTTCATTGAATATTTTTGCATAACATGCAAAAATATGCTTATTAAGACTTTTTTTTTTTTTTTTTTTTTTTTTTTTTGCAGATGCATCCTGAATTATCACAAGACGAAAAGAGTACGGTATGCAAATATCTGAACTGTCAAAAACTATCACAAGAAGTTTGTGTAGAAGCCGTCCAAAACGAATTAATGCCACTACGGTTAATAGTCCAAGCACTTTTCGTTCAGCAACTAAGCACACACAAAGCCTTAAAAGAATGCTCAGACTCCTTCCGATACGCACACACCGGAGAATTTTCAGGAAGTCTCGCAAGCTCAAGATACGCAAACTCAAAAAGCCAAAATCTTGTAGACAGCCCATGTGATTTACAAGACACAAGAAACAAACCAATCGGTTTCTTGTTACAAAAGGATTTATCATCTCAAAAATCCGAGTTATGCGAGACAGAATACGAGTCTACAAGTTTTAGAATTCAAACACTTGAACAACAATTGATGACACTCAAAAGAACCCTTCAATTACAAAACACATCCAAGAAAGGGGGACAAGTTTCAAAGAAAGGGGAGTTGGTGGGACCTTATGGATTAGAAGGGAGAACAATGAGTAAAAAGAGGACCCCGATTGGACAAGTGACTAATTGTATAGGAACCGTGAATTTTGCTTCACAAAGGAAGTATGCTAGTAGGTTACTTAAAGTGTTTAGAAGATTTAGTTTGTTTGGTAGAACAAAACCAAAGAGAAAACAAAGTGTAACTTGCATTCGACACAAATCAGTGTAAAAATGTGTCCTTTTTACGTTCAAATTTAGGACAAAATGTTGCCTCTTTTTATCTAAATGAGCAATATATCTTTTACGTGTAATAGCAATATATTAGCAATTTTCTGCCATTCATAACAATATTTAACCTGGATAACCGGTATCGGGTTACCATTTGATTACGTGGCATCATTTATGATGATGATATGACTATATAAATGCTAAATAATGCCAAAACAAAAAATATAATAAAAAATTCAGTCAAGCCGATCGCATACTATTAACGATATATCACTTTTTTGTGAGCTCGTGTCTTCTGGCAAGCTTTAGACTCGCTTTGTTCCAACCAAGCTTCAACGGGTGGATATTTTCACGGAGAATGTCACGACTATTTTTGGAGCATTTCCGTACAAACTACGTTTTTTCTCCTCTGTCAATTCGCTTGAAGGGGGTATCAAAAAAATATCTATCTCGTAAATAATGAACAAAATATCTTATAGCCTAAAATATAAAGATAGTCATTTATTGTTGTTATCTTTCGTTATGAGTAATTGTATTGATTCGTACATTTTATTTCTACCAATTAGAAATTATGACAAGTGTCACATTTAATAAAACCAATAATATTTTATGACACATGTTACAATTTAACTTGGATAGGAAGATTAGTAGGAATTAAAGGTAGGAACAAAAACAATTTCTCATCTTTGTATATCCTTTTATTGTAATTATTATATGAATTATCATCCACAAGTGTTGTAATTTTATGAAACCCTACACATACAAATTGAATGTTTTACCGATCGAGCTATATACCTTTTTGCATTTTTATATTGACCTTGTTCTTGTAAATACTTAAATGTCGTTAAATTGTCTAGTGTTCATTTAGATTTTTTATATTATTAAGTACAAAATGTCAAAAAATATATTTAATACGTTAAATTGTCTAGTTTTCATTTAGATTTTTTATATCATTAATTACAAAAAGTCAAAAAAATATATTTAATACGTTTGTCAATGATGTGGTAGGTGTATGGTTCTAATCCCTTCAAGTTTATTTGTTGAATGCTTATTTCATATTTATATTGTCAATAGGATGTCATATAATTAGATAGTTATTAGATACCCATTTTTTTTTTGTTAGATATTGCTATAGTCGGTAAAATTATAAGCGTTTTGCATTATCTAACCTAAAAGGGCTCATACTGGGACTTTCCACACGTTGACACTGAAACTGTTGATCAGTTTCAACTGCCTGCTGTAACCGTTCCTATTTTCTAGGATTCGGTTTTTCTTGTATAAACGATCAGAATAACGTTCAATTTGAAATATGAAAAAACACACACACAAATTCTCTCAACTATCGAAAAACCGTGAACCTTTTATTGTACCTGATAACGAGTTTGTTTCTTTAAGAATTATCCCATATTTGAATTTCGTAAACCCAGACATATGGTCGAAATATCAAATTCGAAAAATGATATACACAATTCTTGAACCAATCCGTAATACCAGGAACAACCCTTATTCTACTGAATCCCCAACACTATCTTCAACATCAACCTCAAATATCGTTTTACTATTTGATGTGAATTGTAGTTAATACAAAATGGTTAGATTATACTAAATGTATTTTTTTAGTTTAATGTGTTGCACAGTTAATCCTTTTATTTAATAATGTTTCACCACACTTTTGTTTTACTTAGACTATAAAACCATACTATTTTTTCTATTTATTTTTATCAATTTAATCTCCGTATTAAGTATTAAATTTTTAATATGATCATATAATATTTTTATTGTTTTTTATTTTTATAACTATAAAAATAATTTTTTATCATCTTTCTTATTTAAAAAATGACATGTCTATCATATATCAAAATAATTTTTTTTATCATCTTTCTTATTTAAAATTACCCTTTTCAATATTATAGTTAGACCTGGCAAACGTGTCGTGTCGTGTCGATTTCTTGTCGTGTCAAAACATTAAACGGGTTGAAAGTGCTCGACCGTAACCCAACCCGTTTAATAATCGTGTCGTGTCGTGTCAACCCATTTATTTTCGTGTTGAGTTTCAGGTTTGGGGTTTAGACCTTATAAGTATATCATGTCACTTTTCGAGTTGAAACACTAAGTAGGTTGAAAGAGTAGGAGTTTAGGAGATGAAAAAGAAAACATGAAAAACTAGTAATATAAGTTGAGGAGAAAATTCATGCTAAGTTTAGATAGCAATGTTAAAGTATTAGGAGTCGAGGAGACGAATGACGAGATTGCGAGGAGGAGGGAGAGGCCGAGTTGGACTGTGAAGTATGAGTGAGAAAAGAAAAAAGTGAAAATAAATTCATGACCTGGGTTGGTAAACGACTTCCACATTATAAAACACGTCAACCTGAAGTTTTTCTTTTAAATATGGTTGTGGTTTTTGACTTGTACAATTTATATAAAAATTAGAAAACTTGAATATAAATAAACGGGTCATATTCGAGTTGAAAGTTTCGACCCTGACCTTACCCGTTTAATTATCGTGTCGTATCATATCAACCCGTTTAATTAAACGGGTTGAAATATCTTACCCAAACCCGTTTATTTCGTGTCGAGTTTGTGTCGGGTTGTCGTGTCGTGTCAGTTTTTGCCACCTCTAATTATAGTATATTGTAGTATGTTGTAGTATATTGTTTGGGTAGTCTCAAAACCCCTATTATTTTTAGAGTAAATTACAATTTTGGTACCTGTGGTTTGCTTGGAATTTCAGTCTTGGTCATCGTTTGGGATTTCCATGGTGAGGGTCCCTAAACTATCATTTTGCTTACAATCTTGGTCCCTCTGCCGGTTACCGTCTCTTACATCGTCGTTAATAGCCACTCGTGCACCTCACGTGAGGGTATAATGAAACTTTCGCACCTGTTCAGAAGATCTCGTAGGCAATTTGGCACCTTAAATGCAGGTGAGTGTCAATCAACTCAAGTCAGTTTGCTTGGCTCGAAAAAGTCACCGATAAAAGTTTGCAGGTCATCTTTGCATAGAGTTTCCAAGTGGTTAAAGCTTCAATCGAAGGTTCAGTGACGTTCAAAATGTGGAAGATTCGTGACAGTGAAGCTACCGACGATGTGGATCATCTATACGGTACATGCATCTTGTTTGTTTATATGTATTTCAAACAGATAATCCCAAACTAACTTGATATGTTCATTTCAGGAGGAAATAACAACCTTTTTTGTATACAGTTGCACCATGGAGGATATTTTGTCGAATCACCAACTCGAAGCTACGTAAATGGCAAAGTATCATTCATCGATACCGTTGACATCGATGTGTTTTCCATACTAGAACTCAATCACATTTTGAAAGAGCTAGGTTACAATGATCAGGTGCCTGTATTTTATCATTTTCTGCTTCCTCTAGTTGAGATTAGTTGTGGTCTTGTTCCAATAATGTGTGATGCGGATGTGAACGTATTTGGAAGATATGTTAAACTTTGTTGGGATCATGAGATATTTTGTAAGCATGGACAAAGTATACTCCCAACATATGGTAAAGCCCCTTTACCAGATTTCATGCTTGATCCCTTAGTACCCCTGTCCCCTGAATACGTGAGAAAACGGCTAAAGCGTACTTCAGACATGCAATATACTAGAAAACTGTTATTTGATCTAAATCTTAACGCTTATGACAATATATCAAACAATGGTAGTTCAAATAATATAGAGGTGCAGAGAAAGGAAGACATGGTATCAACAATTGGGGAATCCTCTGTTTGTGTTGCTCAACCAATGTCAGACTCACAGACTATACAAGGTGGGTGTATGGACATCATACCTATGAGGAAAATGTGGAAAAGAATGTTGAAGTAGCAGATCAAGGTGATGTCTCAGATGGTGATGGAAGCACTTATAATGAATTTACACTTCTTCCAATTGAGTTGTTGAACAGGAATGATGTGGATGTAGACATGGACGCATTCCAAGGGTGCCTTGATCCATTACATGATGGTTTACCTTACAACGAGTCAAAATATCATAACATGGCAGTTGACATAATTGACTTAATGCATTTGAAATAGAAAGTCGACATGGAAGCTGTAGAGAAGAAATTTTGAGAAACTTAGGTAAGTACCCTAAATGTTCCCAAGGGCAATCGCATGAGGCGGATTTCAGGTTAGGGGAAAGATTTGACACCAAAATGCTAGTAAAGGAAGCACTGCCCAATCTTGCAGTATTTTCAAGACGACAACTTTTCCTGCTAAAGAATGATCGGTACCGATTAAGAGCTATATGCAAAGGACATGTCCCTGTTGGTAGTGTAGGAGCTGTAAATCTGGACGCACAAATGAGGGGTAATTTTGTCATTTCAAATGAAAAATGCCCATGGGTCCTCCTCATTTCAAAAGCGAAGGCAGATGAAGACTGGATAGTTAAGACATACAACGACATACACACCTGTATTCAAATACGCGAAGTAGGTAAGTGCACCCAAAGATATCTATCGAAGAAGATATATCAGCAATTGGAAGCGAACCCTAAAATCCCTGTTGCAGCTCTACAAAAAGAGTTGGAGAGAAAGTACAAGCTGCAGCTTTCATTCATGAAGGTGTTTAGGGCTAGAGTTCTTGCCCTAAATCACATCAGGGGAGACTTCGAGAGACAGTACACTTTGCTGCGAGAGTATGTTCTTGAACTTCAAGCTCGAAACCCAGGTACTACTGTCAAAATTGGTGTGGAATCTGAACCTAATTTTAGTTTGCCCACTAGGGTTTTTAAACGAATTTACATATGTTTTGGACCATTAAAAGAGGAATTTAAGTATGGGCAATGGGAGATTTTGGGTTTAGATGGTGCATTCATGAAAGGTCCATACCCAGGACAGGTTTTGAGTGCTGTAGGGTTAGATGGCAACAATAGTATATACCCTTTAGCATATGCCATTGTTGAAGCTGAAACAAAAAGCTCTTGGACATGGTTTTTGGAATGCTTGGGAGGTGATCTTGATATGGGTACCAACACAAACTTCACATTCATTAGTGATCGCCAAAAGGTACTATTTTATTTAAATGTCATACAAGTTTCATTACTTTGAATAACACTTTCTATGTTTGTAGGGTTTGGTTCCTGCACTTGCCAAGGTATTCCCCTCAGCTGAGCATAGGTACTGTGTCAGACATATATTGGACAACATGAAATTGTACTGGAAAGGGAAGTATAACAAACAGGCTTACAGTTGGTTACAATGCATACCTGCTAAACATTGGAGTAGGAGCCATTCCACAGGTTCTATTCTATTACATTTATATTCATAGTTGTTTTATAATTTTTTATTTATGAATAACATGTTATTACTTTATGGATTATTATGAACAGGTAAGGCTCACTCAGATATACTTTTGAACAACTTGTGTGAAGTTTTTAATGTAAAGATAGTAGATGGAAGAGACAGGCCAATAATCTCAGCACTAGAATTCATAAGAGAGTACCTGATGAAGAAGATTGTCACAGTCCAACGTTTAATAGCCAAAAGCCCAGGTCCACTCACTCCCACTGCTCAAGCAATCCTTGACAAAAAAGGATGATGCTACTAAGTGTAAGTGCCTGTACAATGGTAATTGGAAATTCCAAGTCACGGGAGATTATTATGAGCAATATGTAGTAGACATGGCATAGAAGACTTGTTCCTGTAGACATTGGGACTTGACAGGTATTCCTTGTAAACATGCAATTGCTGCACTCTGTTACCAGGTGGAGAATGGACAACAAGTTCAACTAGCTGAGGAACTTGTCCATCCTTGTTATTTGTCAGCAACATGGAACAAAATGTACTCATTCACAATTGAACCAATCAATGGACCACAGTTATAGCCTACTTCTGATTGTCCTACCACTTTGGTGCACCCCAAGCATAAGAAGCAGGTATACAGTTATTAGTGCTTATCTTCTGTTTATATGTAACAATTATGTACTTAAATATAATTTAAAAAAATATGTGTTTTGGAATTAATTACAGGTTGGGAGACCTAAGGTGAAAAGAAGAAGGAGTGAAGGTGAGGGTTCAAGTCAACAAGCTTATGTAAGTCAAAGCACCACTAAGTTGACAAGAAAGTACATTACCATTACATGTGGTAAATTTAACAACCCAGGTCATAATGCAAGGTCATGTAAGGGACAAGGAGGTCCACATGAAGCACATCAAAATAGTGATCCAATGAGTTTTCCTATGAGTGTTAGAAAAGGTGCAACAATGACATCAGTAACTTTACCTGTGGTCTTAAACAACATGGATAATGTAAGAGATGTTCCTGGTGTAGCAGGAGGTGTTAGAGGTGCTTGATATTGGAAGATG
This sequence comes from Cichorium intybus, assembly GCA_023525715.1. Lineage (NCBI taxonomy): Eukaryota > Viridiplantae > Streptophyta > Magnoliopsida > Asterales > Asteraceae > Cichorium > Cichorium intybus. The sequence continues at coordinate 126,089,598 of CM042012.1, read as the reverse complement.
AGTTGGTGGTGGAGCAGGAGGTTGGTCATGCGTTGTAGTAGAAGGATGTTAAGTTATCTTGTGTTTTTAATATGTAATGGGACAATCAGTGGCTGTGTGTGTCAAGTGTCAATAATGTGTAATTATACTATGTTGTCATAGTTAGTAGCACAAGTTGGATAATTTTCTAAATGTTGACCATTTTTGTTAAGTAGTTAACTGTCAACATCAACTGCTAGTATGCAGTCAACATTTGAAATCGGATATTTATTGTGTTTGTCACAAATGAACCTTCTAAAATGTTATGAGGGTTATTGACTAGTACTATGTTCTATTATGGTTATGACTATTTCACTTTGTTTGTTAATATGTATGTGTGTATGTTAATTAAACCATATATTTCTGAAATTTAATATAAATTTACAAAATATTGAGACACTTAAATAATTGATACACAAAGTACACAATGTACTTACACAGTCGACATTTGACCTTGTATTGCCAAATGCCATTATAAATTTATGTAAGATAACATCAAAAATGTATGTAATATAACATCAATTTGACTTGTAATGCCAAATACTATTATAAACAGTCAACATTTTACAATAGAAACTATTATAAACAGTCGACATTTTACCAACATACTTTTATAAATGTATGTAATATAGCATCATACTTCTACTACTATAGTGTGGGTATAATGTTCGACCTTTTTACAACACAAACAAAATAAAACTATACATTTGTAAAAGTAATGCAAATGTTAACAAACAAGCAGCAACATACTTTGGTATGTGTCATTATTTTAGCAACCTACTATTATTCCAAAAAATTCCCATGATTTTGCATATGTTGAGACCAACAAAACATTTGGAATCAAACTTCCTAACAACAAATGAATCAAAGTAAGACAAAGTTAAACATTAACATTTCATAAACATAGTTGCATTACATAGTATCCGATTTACAAAATATTACTTTGCCAGTCTAGAAATCTAACTTAAAAACCCACATTTCATAATAACCATACTTTACCTTCCAAACCGGCCATACCCAAAAACCCAAAAAAACCCTAACTTTGAACCCCAAAAACCAACCCCCATCGGACTTAGAACTTCCTTACTCGAACATCAAGAACATCGTGAGAACAATGAAGAATATCCAAGAAACGATCAACCATATTTTATACCTACCTGCAGCTTCCACCTCCGCTTCGAGTCGTGTTATGTCTTCAACCATCATTCGTCTAGCTAGCAAAAGACCGGAAATTATCATCAGTGCCCTTCGACACATTGGCGGATCGGACCACCCAACGAACCCACATCTAGCACAACGCCAAAAGCGCCTTCCCAGATTTCTGTTTATCCACGAGGTTGCGATGGTCACTTCGTTCCCGCAGTTACACACCACCATTTTCGAATTCAAGTGCTGCAACTGTGTTTTGCTTCGTCAGTCAATCCGATCAAGTGACAAACAAAATTGATTTTGTAGGCTTTATTATTCAGTTGGGAGCCAGAGGTGCGAAAGTACCATTATACCCTCACATGAGGTACACGAGTGGTTATTAACGGCGATGTAAGAGACGGTAACCGGCAGAGGGACCAAGATTGTAAGCAAAATGATAGTTTAGGGACCCTCACCGTGGAAATCCCAAATGATAACCAAGACTGAAATTCCAAGCAAACCACAGGGACCAAAATTGTAATTTACTCTTGTTTTTATTTACTATTATTGTCACATACTATTTTATTTTACAATTATTATATTTGCTTAACCATAATAAATGAGATAAAGGAGACTTATAAAATCTTTCACAAAGATGAAGATAATTAGTTAATTTTATAAAAAAACTGAAAAATGATGAATGATTGAACATGATTAAAATTAAGAGCAATTTGTTTAATAAAATTAACAGAAAGATAGTTTGGCAAAACAAACAAGCTATATATAAAGTCGAAGATGCTCTCAATTACCCATCATCTTCAGATTGACAAAATAAAGAAATAAAATCAAGAACAAAGTTCTTCAACTTTTTATATATACACACACAAAACAAAAGTAACATAACTTAATACATCAACAACATTTGAGATCAAAGGTACTATTGTTTAAACTTTAAACAATAACTACAAAGCAATAAATAACTGTATTAGTGTTTAATTATTTGTCCATTAACATAATGCTGACGGCAAACAGGCATATACATATCTGCCCCACCTATAAGCTCTGTTTTTGTGTCTGTCGTCTTCCTAAAAGTAAAATGGGCTTTTTTTTCACATAATTCACATCGAGCTGTTAATTTGGTTATGGAGTCAGCAAGTGGGACAATATCAAGAACTGGACCAAAGTTCCTTCTGTAAAATAAAAGTAATCAGAAAAAAGAACTGATGAAGAACAGAAGAAATACATGATTTAGCTATGGAATACCTTAAGTAGTCACCATCAAGGCCTGCAACTATGATAGTTTTTCCATCATGATCAGCAGCTTTACAACAAAATTCATAGAGATCGTCGAAGAATTGTGCCTCATCGATTCCAATAACATCCAACTGCCAAAATTATGAAACTATTGAGAATTTGTAAAACAGTTCAAACTTACATTTTTGGGGGAAACATACCTTTTCATAAGCTTCTTCTCCGAATTTCTGTTTGAAAGACAGCAGATCAGGGAGTGCGCAACATGGGTACTTCGTTCCATCATGTGTTACGACTGAATTAATGGCGTATCGGGTATCCTTGCTTGACTTTACCATCACTATATTCCTGTATATGCAGTTAAGATGCAATAACAGAGTGGATCATCGACATAAACATAAGATCTGACTAAAAGTTAACAAGTTAAGATGCAAAACTGAGTGAATCAAATCAAGGGTTATTTCAATTACCTGCCGTTAGTGGCTTCAAATTTGATCCGGCGGAGAAGAGCTGTGGTTTTACCGGCGAACATAGGCCCGACGATAACGTGAATCTCACCGAAAGGACGAAGAGGCGGAGCCATCGGATCGCGATCGCTGTGATGAACTGTGGGTATCGGCGACATCTTCTGGAGAATTGTATTGATGTGAAGCATGTCGTTAGTTGGATCGGGTGTAAATAGACAATGAATTAATGGAGGTCTGATTTTGGGGGAGTTTGATTTTTGAAGTTTGGAGGGAATGGAAAGAGAGTTCGAAATATTTTGGAAGAAAACAAAGATGAATTATGGGAGGGAAGACAGAAAGAGTGCGAGAGAAGATTCTGAAAGAAATTGGGAGGGAGCGCATTGGAGTTGTTTTTTTGAAGACCCTTATAGTTTTACTTTATGCTATATTTGATCCTTGATATTTAAGCTTCATTGTTTTATCATCAACTTAATTCAATTTAAGATTTTATTGGAATACTAATTTCTCTCTTATTGATATATAGAATACAACTTGTATTTATTTATGGTTGTAGCATAATCAGGTTTTGAAGATTGCTCTTAATGGTTCCAATTGTTTTTATTTTTTGTGCTCTTTAAGGGCATGATGTATAAATAACTGGTTAAGGGGTGAAGATAATCGGTTGTGTCGGGTTAGAAGTCCAGGTCAGCTTCGCTCCAAAAACCTAAGTGTGTATAGTACCCGGTTAACTTTCGACGTCATCTAGTTGAAATAGAACCGAGAATAGTACCAAAACTTAGGGAGCAAGTTTAGCGTGTGATCCGTGTTATAAATACGACGTCCATCCCTCTTTTGATCAAGAACGAAAACCTGGTTACCCTCTTTCGAGCATCATCCCTTTTTCGATCATATCTGTGAGTGCTATAACTTCACAATGCTTTCAGCAAATATCCATTCTTTCAAGCAGATACACGTTGTTGATTTGGTGTGCAATACTGTAACACCCGGCTTTTAAAACAAAACACCCCTGAAAATTTTTCGTTTAAAACCAAGGTTTCAATACATAAAACCATAACAAAGGGGTATATTTTTAAGAAACACGGGTACAAGTGTATCAAGGAGAGTATATAATACCATAATCTCCTTTGAAGCCGGGCTGCTACTGACAGCATCTACGAGTCCCACTTCAAAGTCACGGACTCTATCTTGTCCCCTATCAGTATCATGCTAACCTGCAGGGACATTTAACAAACGGTATGAGCTACAATGCTCAGTGAGTAATCATATCTGCAAATAACGTATACAATACAAATACAATCATATAACTGTCTGGATATCGAACCCAGACTACTAGCCTTACTGGCTAACTGTATGTATCTGAGGATTTCGTATCCAAAGTACTAGCTCTACCAGCTAATCACATATCATGTGATTATCCAATCACTTTATCATGTCTACTCTGTTATTTGCATACCATTCAAACCAGTTCTGTATCATTTCTGTCCCATCTTGCTTAGTCATACTTGACTATCCCATATATATCATGACTATATAAGTCATATCATTTGTCGTGGCTATACAAGCCGTACCAAATCATTCCTTGCATATGAATCATAGCCCGCAGGCCGCACTAACTGGGTTTAATACCCGATATCATAACCAAAAAGGTCGTACCGTGTACCTGTAACAAAATCATAGCCCGTAGGCCGCATCGGAGACATAGCCCGAAGGCCGCACCGGAGTCATAGCCAACAAGGCCGCATCGGAATATCATAGCCACAAGTGGCCGCACCATCTATTAACAGTTTCTTCACGATCAAATATGGCTCACGGGAAGATCCCGCTGTTGCCTAGACTCACGGCTGGTTCCGGTATTGTCTATAAAAGTAAATATATGGCTCACAGGAAAATCCCGCTGTTGCCTAGACTCACGGCTGGTCCCGGTATTGTCTATAAAAGTAAATATATGGCTCACAGGAAAATCCCGCTGTTGCCTAGACTCACGGCTGGTTCCGGTATTGTCTATACAAATAAATATATGGCTCACAGGAAAATCCCGCTGTTGCCTAGACTCACGGCTGGTCCCGGTATTGTCTATAAAAGTAAATATATGGCTCACAGGAAAATCCCGCTGTTGCCTAGACTCACGGCTGGTTCCGGTATTGTCTATACAAATAAATATATGGCTCACAGGAAAATCCCGCTGTTGCCTAGACTCACGGCTGGTTCCGGTATTGTCTATATTTTATTGACTCACGGCTGGTCCCGGTCTTGTCAATAAAGGTTTGACTCACAGCTCCGTTCTTGTCTATTATAGACTCACGGCTTATCTGATATTGTCATCTTTATATATCTTCAAACTTGTCAATTTCGTCCCACAAGTCAATTTCAACCTGTAACAACTCAATCATCATATATCATATATGATATCAGTGAGATTACTCACCTGGATGCTAGCTGCAATTAAATTCCGGTTGTTTCTTGCCTTTGCGTGCACCACAACCATTTCGTCCCACACCTATATAATCATTTATATACCAAATGATAATAGGTTAACAATCATTCCAATTAACTCTAATACAATAGAGTTCAATAAAATATCATTACAAACAATGCCCAGTTAATAAACTTTCCGTTTACTAACTTTTATTGAATTTTACTATTCACCGAGGCATTCGAATCGATCTACAGTGCCCCCGAGGGGTCGAAAACTCAACTTAATAATTTTATTAGTCAACCCTAATCAACTGAACAACAATCAAGGAGCAGCTTACTACTCTCCCATAGCAACCCGCCAATCCAAGGAAACTACTACTAATTCAGTCAGATTCCAAGGCGGTTTCTGTCTTATCACATCAGTATTTTCACTGTATCTACTTTATCATCTCTGGCATTATTAACATGCCCAAAGAATATACAACTTCTTTTAGCCAAATTTCCATACTTGGAGAATTTTACACATCACTTAACTCAGTGAAGTAACTCCAATATCTGGTACAAACGTACCTCATATACGATCTGGTTTCGAGAATATCAGATTCTCATCAGTCAATGCACACATGCATCAACTTGTCTTTCTTCTTTTCAAACAAGGTAGGGCTCTATATGATGACACATACGGTCATAAGAGACCCCAAAACAACATTTTCTTTTAGTTGTTTTCCAACTCTGCCATCTCTACAGATGCAAATCAATGCAAAGCCCGTATACCAAAACGGCTCCCAAAATCAGCTTTATCATAAACTCTTCTCGCCAATCAGGCAAAAATCCTGGAAGTTCTTTTCAGATGAAACATCCAAGAATTTATTCAAAGTAGTACATTACTAGCACTGCTTTATCTAACTTGGCCAATACCACGTATGCCAACTGCAACATCATTCCTTTACTAACTCTTTACTGAGTTTAAGCAAAGAAAATAACCGGTATTCTCAACAACGGTTATTTACCATGGATTTCCATCCATTTCATTTCTGTTTTCTGAACCATCATGTTCATTTTTCGACAATACATGTCAGCATAATTCCTTGCTAACCAATTCATAAGCTCCCTTGCTTCGGATTCACTGGTAGTCACCAGCTTTAGATTTATAGGGAAAATGGTCCCGTAAATCCTAGGCAAACTACCTTCCAGGTGTTCAACATCTAGAACATACTTGCTATCTGCAATAGCTACTTCCAACTTTTCATCCATAATCATTGATGAAATATTCAATCAAGACATCAATGTCACCGATCCAAAGCATAGCTTCCTGGATCAATTATAACATACACGAGTTATATTTTGAACAATTATATTGGAGATCATATCAGTCTCCTCATGAGCTTCTTCCACAATCTGTTGGAATGCTCAAGGTACCACTGGTCCTTTTCGACCATTCATTTCTTCTTTCTTTCCTGGGTTCATCACCCGTTACTCCACATTTAGCATGTGAGTATTTCATAAGGAAGTGAACTATAATTCCACGCTGGAACCACTTCCGTCCCACACAACAAACTCGAGCAATATGCTTCCATTTTCTGCAATTTCAGCATGTCAACGGTAGAGTCTCAACTCTAAAATGTTTTGAGTGCTTTTCCTGCACTTCGTACATCACATCATCTTTTCATTCTGGTCCCTTCCTTTCAAGGTTAGACCTAATTCATTTTAACTTCTTCTGAGAAGTCCACTAACATTTCTGCTTTTCTTGTAGTCTCAACTACTATTCTTTCACCTTAAATATCAACCAAGGTGAGCAACCGATTTCTTTTTCTGACCACTACAGCTACTACTGCTTGTCAAGTGGATTTTTCTGCTTTTCGTCCCCTTTTTGCTCCACGTACAACGGAGTCTTGAGAAGGGTTGGTCCGTTTCCTAGAGTTTCGCGCCCTAAATGTCTCCCAAGGAGTTTTACAGTTCATACTTCTTATACGTCAGAAGTCGGCAACGGTTAGGTTATATATGTATAATAACAGCTATATACACCTAACTATGCATCGTATCTACTATCTCAGGGTTTAAGTCCAGGAATCTACTCTATAGACACCTAGTTCACTTAAACCACGGCTCTGATACCAACTTGTAACACCCGGCTTCAAAGGAGATTATGGTATTATATACTCTCCTTGATACACTTGTACCCGTGTTTCTTAAAAATATACCCCTTTGTTATGGTTTTATGTATTGAAACCTTGGTTTTAAACGAAAAATTTTCAGGGGTGTTTTGTTTTAAAAGCCGGGTGTTACGTCTTTCCTACACCTTATCGGTATAATATTTTATAAAACCTTATGTTGTAAAAACTAATATTTAAAAAATAAAAAAACTTTGTTTATGACATTACGTCATATATTAAAGTTTGGTCCCGAATAAAAACAAATATGTTTTAGAAACATTTAAACAATTTTGGGGGTTACAATTTCATATCAAATATAAGTCATAGAAAGCAATAGATAAGTCATAAGAAAATGTCCCAAAATATATCAATATTCCTACCGAAATCTCAGCATGGCCTCTAGGCAACTGGATTAAAATCCATGTTGTTATGACGCTACTATAGAAGTCCAAAAATAAAACCCGAGACATATTAAAAGAATTCAACATATCTACAAGTGTTAAGCTAAACCGTAAATAACACTCCCTCAACACATATCGATACCATATGCATAGGGAGGCGACTAACATCCAATCATATATTTTATCTATAAAGTCCCAAAATGACTTCTTCATCCTTCCACTCTTCTATCCAATGTGTTTGTTATGTATCAATGGTCATGACAAGTTGGTAATATTACTATATATAGTAAGGTCCTTTTGGATTACACACAAGAGATGATTTAGCAAAAAGATATCGAAAGCAAACATGAGGGACTAGGTTTATTAATATATCAAGGTAATGGTATAATTAGAAACTAAAATAGGATACAAGTTTGACTTGTCGGTTGTTGGCAAATTCCAAATATACCCTTGACCTAAGTGTGAAATTTCTAACTTTAACTTATGATTTTCCCTGATTTTAAGCGGTCATAATTCCCACGTGTGATATCCAAATTTTGCAAACTTTATACATTTTGAGAGATGGAAATGAGCTTTACCATTTCTATTTATTGACTTAAGTATGATATTTTCTATAATTTCCATTACAGACCCTCAAACACGACCATTTGGCCACATTTGTCACTTGTTATTATTATTTTTTGCCATTTTCAAACATTAATTACTTCTTCGTTATAACTTCGAATGGCCTAAATGTTTTTCCTAAAATTTTGTCATCTAAATTATTACAAAAGTTACTTTGAGGACTTATTATCAATTCTTTCTAGATTTTGCGATATTAATTTTTAAAGATTAAGTCGCAAGGACTTCACTTTTTGTCCTTTATTTCCCGCTATTTGCCCTTAGGTCCTTAAGACTAAACTTTAACTAAAGTAATATACCACGATAACTTAATAAAAGGTATTAGCAAATGGATTTCCATAGTGTCATCTTATTTGACATTTCTGCTCATCTGTAGTATGTTAATTTGTTTAAGTATCCAACTCCTTACATCGAATACTCGTATTTAATTATTATCTTAATTGAACCAAAACCATCGAAAAGAAAACAAGAAAGTGTTGGGTCATTTAAGTGCAAAGCTATTGAGCAGTGATCATAGCCGAGTATATCGTGGCACCGACATACAATGTTATTTCAATTTGAAGTAAAAAAATAAATATATCATACAATCGACCATGATGCGCAAAAGAGCATGTAATGAAGCTTTTGAGGGGATCTCACGAGGAATCATTTTCTAGACTCCCTGTCAATTGTTACAACCTGGAGAAACATAATCATAGAACCGAAAAACATATAGATGAAAAATGAAGTCTGATTTCAATTAGTTTTCATTTCGATTGGTTGCATAGTAAAATTATTAATTTAAGAAAATTGTATTTCCATATGGCATGCCTAAAAATTTTGATTTTTTTTGTAGCTTGAGGTGTTCCTCAATTGTTGTAGGCATACCCTTGTTATAAACGCGACCCACTTAAAGGGATTTGTGGGCTCATACCCTTGTTATAGACATGACCCGGGGCATTCTTCGACCCTAGTTTCATGCCCGAGGAAACCATATGAAATTCCTCAAGGAAATTGTTAGGATCTTCATTTTCCAAACCCCGAAAGTTTGGAAGCAAGTGTATGAGCCAAGATTTTAGCTCAAAATTTTCCATAGTGGGGTAGTTTATACACAAGGGCTGTTGTGTATCTTTTCGAGCACCCAATTGTCTTAAGGTATTCTATTCATCACCCATGTTTAATGAATGGGATGATAGGGTAGAATTAGAAGGTAGTGTAGAAGAGAGTGTTGATGTGATGTAAGAGTTTTGGTAGTCAAGTTTTTTTCGAAGCTTGGTTTGTTTTCTTAATATTTTTGTTGTTTTTTCAATTTTTTTATTGATCTCTAGAGGTGTACATGTTCGATTAGATATGTGCATAAAGAGTTAAACATTAGCCGAACTTCCCGGCAACGACGCCAATTTGGTGGCTTGTCGAATGACCAAACAAATGAAGGAATATAAGATAGATGCAGTTTATAATGATGGGATAGACATATGGTATGTTAAGGACCTCTGGATACTCTTCTATTAAGAATAGTATAGTAATGGTACAAGTCAAACCCAAGAGATTTGGGGAATGCATACATATCTTGCCAAGCTTTCTCACTTTTGAGATGAGACAGAAATTGTAAAGTTAAATGAGGGATTTGTCAAGTCGCTTGATAAATAGAAAATAAATAAGAATGTGATTTCAATAATTAAATAGACATTCGGGTTCTAGTCTAAATAATCTAGATGCGTATTCGCACTTAGATGAAATTAAGAGTTAAGAAATAGTTATTCATTCGAAATGCAATTATTTTAATTTGGACGACTATGCCCCTTCTTATGCTATCTGCCTGGTTGGGGTTCTAGCATGCCGTTTCTAATACAAGAGCTGTCGGGTTTGTTAGCTTGGTGAAGGCTGTCATCTAGTTTGATAATGGTGGATATTGCAGCGAGTTCTCTTCCGGTGGTGGTGACATCTTATTTGTGATGTGGTTTTGGTGATTGCTTGGGGTACAGATCCGGTTCTTTAAGAAAGGTGTTGGTGGTATTCATTAAAGGCTGTTAATGCTGTTTTGCCTGCTCAAAAGTCAATTTAGATGTTGCGCGTTGGGGCACAGGGTAATTTCTTGGCTTATTTCAATCATTCGTAGAGTTATGTGTTATTGATTTTGTGTTATTGTTTGATGAGTTTATTGTTTTCATTAGTTTTAGTCATGTATATCATTTATATATTTAGTTAGGTTATTGTATTCCAATAGGACATTGTATCTTCCTTTCTAGCCCCCTGCTGGCTGCGTTTTGTATATAATATTTGTTGTTCATAAAAAAGAAAATAAATAGTTATTGTCAATGGAAAGTGACAATAACACATTAACTTGAATGAGATCCTAATTAACATGCTCGATACTTCAATGGTCCCTGTTTGTGAAATAAGTATTGTTTTCTCATATAGAAGTAAATATCTCAAGGGTCATCTTGAAGAGATAGATGTATCTCTCCCGTGACAAGATACCACTTAGATATGTGAGCTCTTTCCAAATTCAAAATTTCGTCCCTTTAGATATAGGAACTAAGAACAACTGTGCAATTTAAAGTATGGAAATATAACTGGGACAAAAGGAAACGTGCATCACAAGTATAAAACCAGGAGTGGCACTGTAATCATATAAAATGTATGCACACCACAATGGTTAAATATTGAATAATGTTATAATTCACCAAAAGTGATGTTTTACGTCCTTTTGTTGGTTCTTTACTCTCCAATAGCTTGATTGATTTATCGTGTCAAGCCTTTCAAAAGCAAAGTACCTCTAAGATGTTACTGACAATGATTTCCAAAACAATTGAAAATACAATATAACTTTACTTGAAATGATACTGAAATATAATGATCGGCTAAATCCAATATAAAACCAATATAATAACAAGTGACTAAATAGCAAGACTAAACCAAAATAGTTTAACAACTTCAAAACTTCATATAAAGATTAAATAACACAAACAATAAAGATGTTCGACTAAAAGTAGAACGTTATGAGACTTAGTCAAACATGTTGGCTAAAATCTGCATAATTGCAAAAATAATAAGAAAAACTAGAAATTAATTATTAACTATGAAATGGAATACAAGCATGTAATTGTAAGATGAAGGATGATGGAAACAACAACACAAACACTCCATTTATAGCTTCAAAATGGCCTTGAAGCTACTTTTGGGCGGATTAAAAAAAAAAGGAAGAGCCATGCTCAATGATTAAAAAAGACAACTTGCTGGAAGATTCCTGCCCATGGTCTGCCAACTTTGGACTCGACTCGAGTGTCACAAGGCTTATTGGACTCGAGTCCAGTGTTTTGGGAAAGTAGATGCCATTTTTGATCGACTCGACTCGAGTCGTTTTGCCGTGAGAGGACTTGATTCGAGTGCTTCTTAGAAGTAGGATGCCTTATTTGAGCATGACTTGACTCGAGGGCCATAAGGCATATTGGACTCGAGTCGAGTGTTTTTCCTGAAAGTATTTCTTCTAACTTCTTCGTTCTTGGTCCGATTTACATGAAAATTGATGTGAGACTCCATTTTGGTATAACTTTTAGGTTTCAAAGTCTCAAAACACCTGTAAAACATACAATTGTATGCAAACAAAACAATATTGCTCCAAAATAACACCATTAGTCCAAAAAACATGCATAAAACACGTTTTTAGGACGAAATATAATGTCAAAACAACGAAATAAACATGCCAAAAGGTACATATTTATGCACATAACGAATGCATATCATGGTGTTTGTTGCCATCATCTATTATCTAATCTACAAGCAAAGTTTAAGAAATTTGAAAAGACAAAAAGTTTATTCTGGAAGACGGCAACAACATACAAAAAGACTGATTTTGATTATTATTTTAACATTTTACACGATAATAGACCTATAGAATTCGAAATACCTACTGGATGTGATTATAGAAAAATGGTCAAAGACATATTTCCGGGCATGCGTTTTAATATGATGACGTCAAACTGTGCCGAGTCCATCAACTCCTTACAAGACATTCGTGAAAGATGCCGAATGGTCAAAGGCATATTTTCCTGGCATGTTTTTTTCGCAGATCCAGTGGATGAAACGCCAACGTTTTAGACACCATCATTTTTTGCTGGTGGCCATGGAATTTCGCAAGTGTGACTTGCAAAAATCATGACTAGTTTGGTCATAAACGTTTTTTTGCCTATTTTTTTAGAAACCTCATTTATTAATTAGCCTACTTTGTCATTTTCTCTTTAATGTTCCGATTAATAAGTTACCTTAATTTTCATATATATGTTTTTTTTTTTTTTTTTTTTTTTTTGGTCTTTAAAAGTGAGATTTCAATTTAACAAAAGGACAACACGCTACTTGATATGTTGATATTGTGATTTATTTACATGGACGTGTGGTGTATACCCTTTATTCATATTTGTTTTCTCTACATTCTAGACCAAGATACAACCTTTAATGTATAATACACAAATTACTATGATAAATTGTTCTGAGCTTGAGAATTTCTTGCATGGGAAAAGTGGTATGCTTTTCTAGGACAGTTTCTTGATGGCAATTTCATGTTTGACACTACTCTAACCAAATGTTTTCATAATTTTGCTTTTGACCAATAAAAATGGCCATGATATGTGCAGATCATGAACAATAAAGTATTAGATATGAGTATATTATCAGTTGAATCTCTTTTTATTTTTCACACATGGCACACAAACTACGTTGTTATATTACAACTCGTTTTGGAAACCAAGAAACGTCCTTAATTTCACTATTTCCAAAGATTAAATATTTGAAAACCATAGGCAAAAATGCGATAGTTTCAGTCTAATTTCTTAACATATTTCGTTCAACTAGAGGATCTAAAAGTTAAAATGAAAAGTGTACAGATATTTTTGTAAATAAAAAGAACTTTAATGTGTATAATACAAAAATACTCGCAACGACTCTGGGCCGAAAGGTCCATATAAATAGAGGAGTAGCCCAGCAAAGATCTGGGCAGAAAGGCCCATACGAATAAGAAAGGCCCAATAGATTCAATAAAGTAGAGCTTCAGTCATATGAATGATATCAACAACTCGATCACTATTTCACCGCCGTAAGTCAACTGATTTTCAACGGAAATCGACCGCCATTTGTCAATCAGGTAATCTTTTTAATCCTTACTTTCAATTTCGTATTTCTTTTGGTCGATTGGTGCTGTTAGCTAATTTGATGTTGTTGATGTGTGTAGAAACTGTAAAGTTGATTATCTAGGGTTTAAGTTCTTAACACTTGTTGTTCTTATGTATGCAGAAATTAGAATTTTAGGAATTAATAAAGGCAGCGATGATATATCGTATATGTGGAATCAAATTAGAAACTTCCTTTTTCTGTTTAGATCCAAGTTTATGATCCGATAGTGTGATTGATGATATAATGTTTAGACTCTTAACCATTGTTGGATTGATCATTGATGATTGATAATTAAAATTTTCGAAGTTTGTTGGATTCTGATGATTCGTTTTCAAGTTTATGCTGTGATGACAACACATAGGATAATATTGATATTGGAAGTTGAATCACACAAATGATAATGGAGATTTTGTAGCTTCAATTTTTGAATGCTAAAGAACAATTTTCTTTCCTTTTTTATATTGTGGCAGTGATCAACACACTATAACAAGATGGATGACATTGATAACCAATTACAGTCCAAGAGAATTGTTTTTGTGACAGTTGGCACAACATCTTTCGATTCTCTAGTTAAAACTGTGGATACTGACCAAGTTAAAGAAGAATTGTTAAAGAAAGGATACACTCACCTTGTCATTCAAATGGGCCGTGGATCTTATATCCCTAAAAAGGTATCTTCAACAATGTTATAAATAAACACTTGGTGCAACATGCAGGTATTAATTTTTATCTCAATTTTAAAATGCAGTCTAGTGGTGAAGATGGATCATTGGTTGTAGATTACTTTACTTTTTCCTCAACCATTGCAGACTATTTAAAATCAGCATCTCTTGTTATAAGCCATGCAGGTATTATTATATCTCCATCAAGGTTAAAACTTTATTACATTATACCAATAAAAAACTTTATTGTTTTTTTTAATTTTATACATTTTATGTGGTAGGTTCAGGGAGCATATTTGAGACATTAAGGCTAGAAAAACCATTAATAGTGGTAGTAAATGAAGACTTAATGGACAACCATCAAAGTGAGTTAGCAGAAGAATTAGCAGAAAGGAAGCATTTGTTTTGTGCTCACCCTCAAACACTGTACCAGGTAATTCAATCACTGGAATTGGAATCCGTTATTCTATACCAGCCAGGTGATGCCACTCCGGTTGCTAAACTAATCAATCGGTATCTAGGTTTTCCATCTGATTGATCGGAATCTATTGATTTGTAATTGTAATACGTAGTTTCTGACTTCTCAATAGATCTGATATGTAAAAACATCTTAAAAGGGTAATATGGTCATTTTACTTGAAACAAGGACCGAAACGTTACAAAAAGGACCAAAATTGCTAGAGGAAGTATTTGGGAAAAAACATATTAAAAGGGTCATATAATCATTTTACTTGAAAACAATATAAAAACGTTACAAAAACCTTAAATAAGGAACAAATTGCAAGAGGAAGCATTTGCTGACCGAAATTGCAATAAATAAATAAATTTATTGATCTGTGTAATACCCTATTTACTAAATTCACAATAGATCTGATATGTGAAAAACATTTTAAATGGGTCGTATATTCAGTTTACTCGCAAGAGGGACCAAAATGTTGCAACGGACTCAAATAGGGACCAAAATTGTAAGAGGAAGTATTTTGGGACTGAAATTGCAAAAAAAAAAAAAAAAAAAAAAAAAACCTATTGATCTAAAATAACCAGTTACTAAATTCATAGTAGATTTAAAACTTAAATTCATCTAAAAAGGGTAATATAGTAATTCAACTTGAGAGAAGGACCGATATGCTACAAGAACATCGAATAAGGATTCAAAATTGTGACACAAAATATATAGTGACTGAAATTGCGAAAAAGACCTATCAATCTGACATACCCATTTACTAAATTTTCAATAGATCTAATATGTAAAAAAAAACATCTTAGAAGGGGTCATAATATCGAGATCGAGATCCTAAGATCCCAGGACGATTAAATTCACGGGGAAGGCGGTAAAAAGTAAAGATAAATATGTAAAGTGGTAAACTTTAAACCGATAAAGTTTAATTTTCAATAGAGGGTAGGATTAGATCGGGTCCAAATTCTACGATCCCATGATCTTGTGTGTGATCTTACACCAAATACAATATGCATACGATTTGACTCGCTTTATACTTAGGACTGTACGATCCTACGGTTAAAATTGCGTTTTTGACAACCTTAGTCATTTTACTTGAAAGCGGGGCCAAGATGTTACAAAAACCTTAAATAAATGGCCAAAATTGCAAGATGAAGCATTTGTTGACCAAAACTTGTAAAAAAATAACTTATTGATCCATGTAATGCCCATTTGCTAAATTCTCAATATATCTAATATGTAAAAAACATCTTAAATTGGTAATATAATCGGTTTACTTGTAAGAGGGATCAACCTCGTACAAACGCCTGTTAAGGACCAAAATCGGAAGAGGTAGTCTTTTCGGACTGAAATTACCAAAAAAAAAATGATCTAAAAGACCTAATTACTAAATTCAATATATTTAACACCTAAATTCATCTTAAAAGATAATATAGTCATTAACATGTGAGAGGGATCAAAATGCTACAAGAACCTTAAATAATGACTAAAATTGTAAGAGAAAAGTACGTTGGCATCGAAATTGCAAAAAACCTATTCATCTGAATTTTGAAATACCCATTTACTAAATTCTTAGCAGATCTAATACGTAAAAAAACATCTTAAAAGGGCTATATAGTCATTTTCAAGGTTTTCAAGATTGAGATCCTACGCATGATTGTTTTTGGGTTTGCAAGATTGGGATCCTAAGATCCCAAGGCGATTAAATTTCATGGGGAAGGGGGTAAAAAGTAAAGATACATATGTAAAGTGGTAAACTGTAAACCGACAAAGTTTAATTTTCAATATAGGGTAGGATTAGATCGGGTTCCAATTCTACGATTCTACCTACAATCCCATGATCTTGCGTGTGATCTTACATCAAATACTATCTGCATACGATTTGACTTGGTTTTTATAGTTAGGATCGTAGGATCGTACGATCCTACAGTTAAAGTTGTGTTTTTGACAACCTTAGTCATTTTACTTGAAAGATGGGCCAAGATGTTGCAAATGCCTTAAATAAATGGCCAAAATTGCAAGATGAAGCATTTGCTAACCAAAACTTGCAAAAAATAATAATAATAATACTAATAATAACTTATTGATCCATGTAATGCCCATTTACTAAATTCTCAATATTTCTAATATGTAAAGAACATCTTAAAGGGTTATATTTAGTCATCTTACTTGAAAGAGCTACAAAATATTATAAAGATATTAAACAATGACCAAAATAATAGAAAAAAACTATTGATCAGTAATATGCATTTACCAAATTCTCAATTGATCTTAGTATGTAAAAAGTAGCTTTAAAGGGTAATATGGTAATTTTATTTGAAACATGACTAAAACGTTACAAGCACCTCAAGTAAATTGCAAGACGAAATCTTTTGAGACCAAAATTGCAAAAAAAATCAACACTCAGAGACCATTTATTGTAGTTTACTCTATTCAAAAAAATTCAAGCTTCACTCCAATTTAGTGACATTTGTTGATGGAATTGGAATCAGAATTGGAATTGGAATGGCTCTTTCCGCTGATTCAACTTACAATTTTTAATTATACAAAAAATCAATCTCCCCTGTTGACTGAAGATTTTGCTGTGAAATCGCATGCATTTGAGGAACACCATTCAAAACCAAATTCCCACTTTGCCACACTTGATTAACAAGGGACCCACCTTCAAACGGGCCCACATCAGCAAAAATAGTAATCTCATTAATCGTTGACTCAGCAGATAAACCCGAAACTTGAAAGCTAAGATTTCCTGGCACCATTGATGGGCTATAACTAGCTATCAAAGTTGTATACACCGTCATGCTCCCAATACCATTATGAAAAGCCACAAGTGCTTCTGACCCAACCATGCCTATCTGGTTCGGGTTAATGGCCCACGCGACCCAACCGCGTGGGCCCTGTCTAGCCCTGTACGCAATTTGGGCTACGCCAGTTGACGAGTTGTAGGTCCAGTGAAGACTTGCAGATAAATGTGGAAGATCCCTACAAGAATTGTAGAGTCTATTAGATGTGAATATGTGTTGTGAACACATTCGACCATATGATATGTCAAAATGAGACACAAGAAAATGAAAAAATATAATGAGGGCGGAGGTTATGGTTATGGCCATTGATGGGATTATAAAAACTTAAGTTATCAAGTCTTGTTAATGCTTAATAACAATTTATATCGATAGTAAGTGTATGTAGGATTGTCATGAAACTTTTATTTACTCATAGGAGGTGTATCATGTGTGATGAACCAACTATTTGATGGGATCAAAGCAGTAAATGTGTGAAAAATTACACGACTTCACCACAAAAAGTCAACTTTAAAGGGTTTTTTTTGGGACAGAGGGAGTATATTTTTTGTTGTAAAGTGTGTCACTTCGTTGAAAACTTGAAATTCTTTAAAGTTGTATAAATTTGAAGTTTCTCTATCAAAAGTACTTGTAATTTAACTCTTGTGATCTTTACAGGATGGAGGCATTATGATTATTCCAGCGTTTATAAAGAAAGAAAAATAATGTACAATTCTTATGCAATCTTCGTTCTTTAAAATGGACGTTCCATTTTCGTGCATCTATGTCATGAACACCTAAACTTTCACCCTACGTTTTATATAAAAACAATACCAAAATTCCATAATAAAAATGGATTGAGAAGAATGTTATGCAGACAGACAAGAGGTATTTTATTTAAAGTATGGTGTCACAATTATAAGAAAAAGATGATTTGGGAAGCAAAAAAAGTAAGATAAAAAGGCACTTTCACTTTTAAATAGCACATATTCAATTCGGGAATCTTGGGAGAATAATGGCATGGCATGCCTTTTACCATCTTTAACAATCACATGCGCATTTTACCAATCATTGAACACCATCTTTGTTCTTCTAATAACTATCACTAGACTCCAACATAAGTGTGTTTTTAGGTTGTACATGTTTGAAATTTTTATAAATTCTAATATTTCATAGAGACGAAAAATCAATAACATTTGTCGATTGAAGATTTTGAAGCCCCATTTCATGCATCATAGGAACACCATTCTTATCCAAGCTTCCAACTTGCCACACCTGGTTAACAACCGGCCCATGTGCTAGTGGACCCACAACCGCAAAAATGGTGATCTCATTCTTTGAATACTCCGTTGAGAGTTTTGAAACATGGAACGTGAGTTTTTTAGGCTGCATTGAGGGGTTGTACCCTGAGATTGTTGTTGTATATGCTGACATCATACCTTTAGTGTTACGAAAAGCTATGAGTGCTTGTGATCCAACCATGCTTCTTCTGTAAGGATTGATTGCCCATGCGATCCAGCCCTTGGGAGTGTGTGGGGCCCGAAATGCGATCTTGGATTGATTTGTGGATTTGAAGTATATCCAGTGGAGATGAGCATTGAGATATGGAAGATCTTTGCAAGATGTGAAGAACCTTTCAGATGTAAATTTGTGATTTGAACATGTTTGAGAACATGAAGTGAAGAAAAGAGAAATAAAGATGGAGGTAAATAGAATGGATGTAGAGCTTGGGACTATAGCCATGTCTTGGAGTTTTAGACTAATGGAATGGTGAGGTGGTTTTAATTTATTGTGGAGAAAGGGTAGATTTGTACATTCACATTGGTGAAGGACACTAGTGTCTAGTGCATAGATCTAACCCGTTATTAAACCATCTTTAAAAAAGTTAGTTTTTTGGTGCTATTACCTTCCAATGGTATGTTATTTTCGATAACGTGACATATAAACACAAAGGGTTATTGTAAATAAAACCATCGTACTTTAAAGAAAAAGGGTTTAAGCAACTAAAAGTTCGTAAATTTGTCGAACAAGTGATACAAGTTATATTTATGTGGTATTATAAGTTGTTGTTAGAGCCGGTCTCTTGGTTTTCAATGCCCTGGGACGAAATGTAAAATTAATGCCTATATATATAGAAACAAAAACATACAGAAGTCACTTAAAATGATGTCTTCGTGTATTTTTTGAAGCAAAAACATTTATTATTTTATGATAATCTAGACTTTGTAGAAATCGACTCTCGATACTCAAAATTGCTAATATGTTTAATCTTTCTTGGGTTATGGTACTTCGAATATACGATTTGAATAACTTCAATTTATAAAAACTTGTTTCTACTGAAGCGACTAAGCGACTGTAACCGGTACCGTCAACAAATTTAAATTTAACAAATGGGAAAAATATCTAGCTATCCTTGACCACAGCCTGCAAAAAACATAAATTAGCTATCCATGTCCACAAACAAGAAATATTTAGCTATCCATGATAATCTAGACTTTTGTTCTATGTTTTTGTTTTGGATTTTGAGCACCCAATGGTTGTTTTATAGAAAACATATTTAAAATTAACAAATACGAGATTAAAGATAAAGTAAGGCAAAGAAAGATACAAACTGATGTTAGCTATGCATGACCACAAAATATTAATCATAAATCAGAACTTCAAATGATTATCAAAATTAGATTAATCAGAAATTAGAAATCACATATCACATATCACATATCAGATTTTAAAAACAAAAAAATCGGAATCGGATTATTCAAAAATTAAAATCAGATTATTCATACATCAGAAATCAGTAATAACAAATTAGATTTCAAAAATCAGAATTCAGCATATATCATTATTAGAAAAAAAATTACTTAAAAATTTTAATCGACAACTTCACTTCAGCCTTATATCAATTATATGAGAAAACTGAAATATCAGGAATTTAAACATTATCATATATTAAGATTGTTGAAAGATTATGAGAGAAATTTCAATCACTAGCACAAACGTACCAAGGAGGCAACGCAAGAACGTCTTCAACAGTTGAGTAGGACCAATTAGGAGAACCTATTCATTCAATAACGTCACTTGACTCACTTCATCAAATCGATGGCAATTAGATAAGGATGGATCACAGAAATACATAATCGATGATTAATGATTATGATTTAGGAGGACCAAGAATGAGACTAAGAACTGAGAAAGAATTATATTAGTTATATGATAAACAAATACAGGTATGAATCACATAACACAATATAGAAAAATCCACACGCCTCTTCATCATCTTCATCTTTAATATGCGTGTAAGCATGTTGGCATGTTTCTGATGTTGGACTTGGTATAGACGTACATGCATGCAAGGGACCTGCAGTGCAGGTGATGCTTAGAAAAACGTGAAGTCAGAATCATGGGTGCCAAATTTGCAATTGCCGATTTGCCGCCCTTACGTCTCAGACGAAGGCGTGAAGCGTGCTGCCCATTTCTACCGGACTATACCTCCTATTGGATCAAGATACATGGCCTAAATAACATACACCCATAACATGCCTTAGAAAATTGATGTCCCATTAGAACTTGTTGCCATAGGCCAGGCCCAGCTCGCCCTATGCTTGGGTCGGCCCTAGTTACAACATTGAACCGTGGTGTCCTCATATCATAGTTTGAGATATGTGAAAACATCTTTCTGTTTTATGTTTAACCGATGATGAAGCGATTGGCGTGAATATATTTTTATTTTAATTGATGTTTATAAAACTTGTTTATTCAGATATTAGTGTCATAGTCAAACAACTCAACAACAATAGTAATGCTAAATTCCCACAAGGTCATGGAATGAGAGGATATTAGATATAAATAATCATACTTGTCCCAAGAATTGCCCCAAGCTCCTAAGTCACCCCTTACAACCACTACTAGACATTCACATCTCACACATACATGTCTACACATATACGTTCTACCGATCTTCCTAGGCATTCCTAGAATTCCACGCCCCTCACATGCCAAGAGAAATTTCTGCTAATATCGTCGAGTCGTCTTATGAATGCACAATCATACGTAACAGAGAATAAGATAGTCATTCAAATAGGTGACCCTACCCTAAAGTCACAACCAAACAAGGAACAGCCAGTAAGGCCAAATCAAGAATTCTAAGGCTATATGATCCTAATTGCGTACAACCTTAAAGCATTTACTTAACAACCTAACAATATCAACATATATTTCAACTAGCATATAACAAATTAACACCATTCAAGGGAACAAGACATCTCGATTAATCAGGCAATCCTAACACACAATTCTTGAACAGATCCTTAGCCTACATTCTAGCATTCATATCCATCAATTGCATAAATAGCATAAAACATAAACATGAATATTTTGGGAATCACATTCCTTCTTGAGCTCCGGCTGACAGTACACATCACATCTTTTCTTCTTCTATTAAATTATTTTTCCAAACAGTTTTATAAAAATAGTTTAGTCCTTAGTTTGAGTTTTGGACTCACACTAATGTTCATCCAAATCCCTCAAACAAAGGCTCTAATACCAACTTGTAACATCTCAATTTTCACAACCAAAGTTTTCATTTTTTAAAGAATAAAGTTAAAACGTCAAAGCCATCTTAAATGTAATAAAAGCCTGTCAACACTAAGTAATAACATTCCAAAATCCATAATATAGAAATATAGTAGTAAACAAATATCAGTAGAAGTCTCAAAATCATAGTTAAGCCAACTGTGTGTACAGTCAAGCTTCACCCTACCCATTGTCTACTGAAGAACCTGAAAAACATTTAACTTTAGAGGGTAAGCACAAAACTTAGTAAGTTTCCCCAAAATACCACACATTCCATTACATAAACAAGTATACCACATACTAACTCTCGGACTGACTCCGACCTGTCAGGCTCACGGATCAATTCTGTTCTGCTAACACATATGGACTCGCTAACAAACTCGGACTCCGTCAACTCATGGACTAACTCTGTTCCGCCAATACCCCCTGGACTCTCGTACTGACTCCAACTCTGGTCGGTTCACAAACTAACTCTGTTTCGTCTTCAATACCTTTGGACTCTTGGACTGACTCATTTCCGTCCATATACCATACAATCATAAGAATGAATCATACGACCCAACAATCAGCAAGAAAGACCATATAAGTATAAGCACACTGACTCTGATCCGTCTATATACCATACAGTCCTACCCTAACGGGTCTCAGGCAGCCTACCACATGCAACGTCACACATAATATAGTGAGAAGACTTGAATCAGAAAGCTAAATCACACACATGTTAGGGTCGTCTAACTAAATAGCAGCACGAACTTCCTAAATCACCATTATGTGTAACTTAATGACCCAAACCAATTAAAAGTCAATCCTTTAGTACAAATCTTGAATTTACCAAGGCTTGACCAAAAGTCAAATTGATCAAAAAGTCAACGGTTAACGACTAAAGTCAACGACCACATTCTACATGCCGCAACCACGAGTCCTACTTGCTGTATAGAGGCGTGACCTGGAAAGCGGGTTTTCTCCAGCGGACATGTCGCATCGCCAGGGTGGGCACGTCGCATTCAATTTGCTGGGTATTTCAGGCCATCAATTAAGTGTTTAATCCATTAATCCAACGTTTAACTCTTTCCAAAAAGCATCCACTAAGGCTCCTTATAAGTAAAAATATAAACTTTATAGACATGCATGTCCCAAACATGTCAAACACTAACCCTAGGTCAAAATGAGGTTAAACACAAAAAATCCTTTGCATGGCTTCAAGAGAGCTTGTGCATGCTCTCTTCTTGGCTTAATAGTTACAAAAGTTACTTATAAAAAACTTGATAACCTGGACTTCCTTCAACTCCAAAAACAACATGCCTAAATGGACCAATAATGCAAATAAACATTTCTAGCTACTAGATCTAAGCATGGAATACATAAAGCTTGAGACTTTATGTATCACAGAGGTCCAAAATGTGAATATAAGGCTTGATCTACTCTAGAACTTTGCTTCCTTGCACCACCACCTTATTCTTTGACAACGCCTAGTAATATCAAGTATTTTACTCGTTGTTGAGCCCTATTCTTAGTGAAATTATATCATATATGTTGTGGTATTCTCACTTTTTGTGTCAGTGCTTGTTTGGAAAGAAATGAAGTAAACAGGGGCTAAAAGCGTACAAAATGGAAGAAGTTTGAAGATAAAGCAAAATCAGTCGAATTCGCACGCGCGCCGCGGGATTCACAAAGGCGCGACACGATGATGAGGCGGTGGAGAAAATTCAAATGCCGATAAAATGGGGATAAACCCATACGCGCACCGCGGATTTCACTTGTGCACGGCGCGCCCTCGTGATTTTTGCAACTATAAATATAGGGTTTTAAGTCGAAAAATGCAGCAAAGACCTGACATAGGAACGACTCCCAAGGCTTCTTTGACTCCGAGTTTCAGTTTTCAGCAACCATAAATTGGTATTTTTATGTTTTCTCTTTTAATTTCCAATTAGTTTAATGATTTCGGTAGATTTAGTGAGTATCCTTGGGTGTGACAACTATTGGCACTAGGTTTTAGTTTTTAAATTTGATTTTTACTGTTTTGAACCATTGGGATATGAGTTTTTAATAATAATCATTCGGTTAGTGTTAATTGCTTGGTTTTCGGTATTTTATGCTTTTGAATGGATTTTGGATGTTTTGCTTGTGTTTGATGTTTGGTTTGATCTTTGTTACTTTTGATTTTGAGATACATTTCTGATTTCAGTTAGTACTTAGGTTAGTATTGGTTTTGGTTTAGTTAATGTTTGGATTTGATTTTTGATTTGTGATTTTTGGAATTGTTTTGGGTATAAGTCGGAAACTAGATCCTCTGGCTGTAGAAGTGACACTACAGTTGGTAATCTGTTGCCTACCTTGACCACGTAACTCATGTGGATCGACCCTGACTTCCACTGTGCTAAGTGAGAGTGAGGTTATTTTACTATTTTTGACCGCATGACGACCGCTGCGATGTCATTCTTCTTCTTCAAGAAACACTCCAAAATGCAAGAATAAGGCTCACAAGCACAAAGGATGTTAGGGTTTTGTTTTAGATTCTTCTGAGAGTGAGGTTGGTGAGAGACATAGGGCATGAAAGTTAGTCCCCTTAAATAGGGTCCAAGGCCCGAAAAGTAGGGTTTTGCATTTCGACGGTGATGTATCGTGTATCCGAGCTGGACGTGCTACGTCCAGTCATACTCCACATGCTAATAAAAAAACTCTTCTACACACTATGTCCTTCTACTCAATGCACCGCCTAGAGCCAAGCCTCATCACAATTTATTAACAATTGCTTTTTGAAACTTTAGACTCACACTTGGGGAAACAGGCATTACAAAAGCACGACGACCAGGGTTGGTCGCGATGCTAAGCTTGCCCAGTGAGCCATTTTCATGATGTTATGACATTAGCCTTAGGCAAATTGGATACCAATTAAACTCTAAGTATTGTTAATTTGTGAAAAGATATAATTATGGTTTATGAATATTTATCAGTGTTGTAAAAATCGGCCTCGACGGCTGATTAGTCGCCGATTAATCGCTTGACGGCCTCGAGCCAACGGCGATTAAGACTAGTCAGACACATTAGTCAGTCTTGGTCAATATCGGTCAATGACGGTCCTTGGCAGGTCTAACCGGCCTACTCAGTCAATGAAAGTCAACATTTCAAAAAAATTCAAATTGGTCAAAAAAACTGGAAAAGGAAAAAAAGAGCTCCAAAATTGAAAAAATAGAATCGAACCCTAAGGGTGCGTTTAGTTGCGGAAAACTGCTCTGTTTTCCTGAAAAAATTTTCAAGAAAAATGAGAAATCGGAAAACGCGTTTAGTTCGTCAATTTTTCCAAAGTTTTCCAAGATTTTTCATTTTCCAAAAATTACAAAGAATTTGGAAAATTTTGGAAAACCCAAATTTATTGTTTTCTAAATTTTTCTATTTCCAAAATTTTTCTAAACTATACAAACACACACACACACACACACTCATTCTCACCTACACCCCTAAAATTACATCTACACCCACCCCCACACCACCACCTACCCCACCCACCCACCCACCCTATCCCCATACACCCCCACCCCACCTACCACCACCCACCTCCATCCACACCCACCTCCCACCCCACCCCACCCCCACCCAACCCATCTCCACCTACCCCCCACCACCCCCACCCCACCCAACCCTCACCCACCACCACCCACCCCCACCTCACTCCACCTCCACCTCCTACCCCCACCCCACCCCACCCCACCCACCTCCACCTACCCCCACCCTACCCCATCCACCTCCACCTACCCTAACCCACCCCTACCCAACCCCACCCACCACCCACCCCCACCTCACTCCACCTCCACCTCCACCTACCCCTACCCCACCCACCTCCACCCCACCCACCCACCACACCCTCACCCACCACCACCCACCCCCACCTCACTCCACCTCCACCTCCTACCCCCACACTACCCCATCCACCTCCACCTACCCCAACCCACCCCTACCCAACCCCACCCACCACCCACCCCCACCTCACTCCACCTCCACCTCCACCTACCCCCACCCCACCCACCTCCACCCCACCCCACCTCCACCCAAACCTCACCCACCCCCACCTCACTCCACTTCCACCTCCACTTACCCCCGCACAACCCCAAATCAAAAATTGGAAAATGAAAATTGATAGAAAATAGATATCTAAACACGTTTTCTGTTTTTCTAAAATAGAAAATGAAAATGGAATCGGTTTTATCTAAACGCGTTTTCTAAATTTTCAATAGAAAACTGAAAATGAAAACTCATTTCGTTTTTCTGAAAATGAAAAATAGAAAACGGAAAACAGTTTTCTGCAACTAAACGCATCCTAAAATTTTCAATCCCATATTTCTTTTCTTCCCTCTTCTCTCTCTCGATCACGGTAACTCGGTTTTGTTCCCCGCCGTCGACCACGGCCGTCGTCGACACAAAAGTCGACACCTCCGGCAACCATCTGTGTTTTGAAAACATGATTTGGGGATCATCTAGCTCTAAACTCGACTCGCTTTCACTTTTTAGTTTTCAAAGAATCTTCAAGGTCTGAAACTAAAATCGAAGTCTTCAATCGCTGAAACTAGAATTGAGTCTTCAAGGTCTGAAACTAAAATCAAGTCTTCAATCTATCATAGTATCTCTGAACTGGAATCGACTCATCGAGCCTTCACGACAACATCAGGTTAGCCCTAATTTATGTTCGATTGAAGCAGGTTAGCCCTAATTTCTGTTCGATTGAAGCAGGTTAGTCATAATTTCTGTTCGATTCGACATGGATTGAAGCTTATCGATTTGGTTCGGTTGAAGCAAGTTAGTCCCAAACTTATTATCGGTTCGGTCGGTTGAAGCATGTTAGTTTCAGACATCGATTGCAGGTTCATTCCATTCCGATTGGTCTTCAGTTGCAGGTCTGATTGCTTCATCTCCAATTGCAGGTTCATCGATTGAAGATATCTATTTATGTAATCACAATCGATTGCTGTAGTTTTTTGTTTGATTTTGACATCATTAGTTTGATACAAATTTGAAAAATTTTAGTATTGAATTAATCCTAAAACTAGTTGCACGGTAGCTAAATTGATTTTGACATCATTAGTTTGAAGTAATAGAGATGTCTGCTGCATAAGTTTCCTATTTGCAGCTTTCTTATTGACATCATTCGTTATGTGTGTGTGTGTGTGTGACCATATACCATTGTATTTTTGCTGCATATTTTTTTTGTTTGTAGCTTTCTTATTGACATAATTCGTTATGTGTGTGTGAACGTATGTGTGTGTAACCGTATGCCATTGAATTTCTGAACTCAATTTCTTAAGTTGATTCTTGATTAAAGTTCATTATGGTTATGTGTATGTGTGTGGCCGCATGTGTGGTTATGTGTGTGTGACTGAACTCGATCAATGGGTTGCAATGGTGCGCCACCAAGAATATTTGTTTTTAAAATAATTTTTTAATAATCAAGGGTCTCCGATTAATCCCTCGATTAATCCTCGTCTAGCCGATTAATCCCTTAACCTTGGTCGTCCGACGAGGTACCGCCGAACGTTATATATATATATATATATATATATATATATATATATATATATATATATATATATATATATATATATATATATATATATATATATATAGTGTGTGTGTGTGTGTGTGTGTGTGTGTGTGTGAAAAACCAATATATGATGATTTGGGGGCAAAAGTGCATTCATGACACTGTGCTGACGTACTCCAGTAATATTACTAGTTCGTATCATAAGGCGAGTAACATCTTTCCCATCCCTCTTGTATGTGATTGGCAGTGTTATGTGCATAATTTGTGCGCCTTTGTAGCTGGAAGCTTGTGTGGCTAGAGAGAATGTAAGGGGCCTTAATGTCTGGAGCGATTGCCTTTGTGGCTGGCAAGGTACCTAAGTGGCTGGAGTGTGTCATAGTGGTTGGAGCTATTGCATGTGTGGCTGGTGAGGTGCCTAAGTTACTAGAGTGTGCCTTAGTGGCTGTAGTGATTGCATGTGTGGCTGATGGGGTGACTAAGTGGCTGGAGTGTGCCTCGATATCGCAGTATTAATGCAAACATTTTGTGCGATATCAGGGTACTCTTAATGTGATATTTGATATAATTGAGCTTAATATACTCACTTTACTTGGTAGTGTATTTTTACAGAGTTTGCGTGCTATCAAGTGGAAAGAAGGAAAGATGGAACAGAATTAGAGTGCAGAAAAAGGAATACTAGATTACTGAGGATAGAGGCGTTATGAACTGCTGTTAGCGTCACTAATAAGTTAACTCGTGACGCTAAGGTGCTAAGTTCACGCCGCGAAGACAAGATGATATTTGTGTATTGTCGAGGTGTTAGTTACCATAGCGAAGCTATATACAAAGTTAAGGATGCGATCTTCAGCAGATAAGATAATTATAAATAGCCGATTCTAGGAGTCCAGGAGTATCATCCATGACTTTTTCACTCCCATACACTTCATATTAGTTCTCCAAAGGGTTTCCACACATCTGTTTCACTTGTTTTGATTCTTAGTCGGTGTTAGAGGTCATTTTCAGTGTTATAGAGTATTCCTAACCATTGGGGCCACTCTAAACATTCGATTCCTTTGTGTTGCTGCTGGAGTTCAATCATTCGGCTCCTTGATCCAGATCACTTCATAGATCTACGCACGAACGTGTTAAGGTTGTTTTATTTTATGTTTTGAACAATTGTCAACGTTTTAGTTTATGAATTCAAGTTCTTCATTGTTTTCAGTTATGAATTCAGATTATTTTTTGTTTGTTAATTTTAGTTATCATTTGTTCTTCAAGTATGATTTCCAGTATGATCATTAGATTTGGGTTATTTAGACATGTTTGATTTTACAACTAATATGGTATATTCATCAACTATATGAATTAAGAGGATCGGTTGAACCAACATATGCTATGCTAAACTTAAGATGTTCAACAATAAATTATAGTTGGTAAGTGTAAGACATGATATCGGGTGAATCATTAACTGTACGAGTCTAACAGTAAAGATTAAGACAGTTAGTCGAGTGATATATCGTGTACCGAAGGTTATTGATTACAACGGTTAAAACCTTAATTATGTTTTTGTAATTAAATTGGAACTCAAGGGAAGATAGGCATGTAAGCCTTGTTTACTTGATACTGTATAGGAAGTGCCCTGTTTTTTTATTTATAATCTAGTTTTAATTCCGTCATTTGCAATAACATCTTATTGATTTTCTTGTTTAACTAATCAAACACAACATTTTGACCACGAACTCTCAGAGGATTCAACCCTTATTTACCCCCTTACTTACCTTATCTAGTAGTTGTATTAATGTTTATTTTTGGTTGCATCGACTGCGATCATGCCTTAATGGCTTGCGTGAGCTTGTGTGGCTGGGTAAATTGTCTAGGGACGAAAAAGGAAATGTTGACGTTTAAATTTGTTGTGCTTATTCTCTGTTATACATACACATGTAGATTGCTAATTATGTCATTATTAGTTACTCACCAAGCTTTAAAAGCTTATTCTATATGTATTTGACTAACATTGCAACTCCTTGTAACATGCGAAAGGGAAAGAAAAAGTGGATGGCTAGAGTAGACTAGTAGTGGATAGTTATACTAATTTAGCGACCCGACTCGTAATAATGTATTCTGTACATGTATTGTGTATCCCTTTTGATAAAATTGTTACTGCCGGTTTATATAACGTACATTAGTTGTATATGCTTGGCTTTGAATGAAATGACATAATGTTTTCAAAAATTTTAAGTGTAGTTTATATTGAAAGTCGGAGGCTACATAATAAGAGTTAGAAAAGATCTTGAAAGAACTTGAAATATTTATTATTTTGTTAAAATCGAGATCACAAATCACCATCTATGTAAGGATGATCAGATTTTGTATAATTCTCATCGAATGTTTTCGATAAAGATAATAAATATAGCGATCTTCCTTGCGTAATGTGACAATGTGTGACAATGAATCCTAATAAAGATCATAAATATAGCAAATAAAAGGCACATTAATTAATAAACGACACTGTTGACCCTTCTTAAAAATCGATTCGGTTTTTTTTATTCATTAAAATAGTAATAAAAATAACACCTTTGTCTTACAAGTTGGAAGACGACCACTTTGGATGTGAAGAAAAGCCGCCTCCTTTAAGATTAGCGTGTCAACAAAATATGACCAAGCAAGCCGTGCAAGTGGTTCCTTATGGAGTCGACTATGAATTTTTCTTATAGGTTTTTGTAAAGTAATTTATATGTTTTAATCCTTTTAAAGACAAGCCGTTCAGATATATTTATATGAATAAATCATATTGACTTATTGAAGTTTTCAGAAATAATAAGTTTTATAATTTTC
This sequence comes from Cichorium intybus, assembly GCA_023525715.1. Lineage (NCBI taxonomy): Eukaryota > Viridiplantae > Streptophyta > Magnoliopsida > Asterales > Asteraceae > Cichorium > Cichorium intybus. The sequence goes on along the minus strand of CM042012.1, from coordinate 126,059,178 downwards.
TTTATAAAAATAACCCTAATTATTTTCAATAACTTCACCAATGAGTTATAGGTCAAAAAATTTGAAAATATATATACTTAATAATATAAAAAGAAAAATTTAAAGATTTAATTAGAGTTTTTCTTTTTATAAAACCCCTCACTAATAACGTGAAAAATCATTATATTTAGAAATTATAATTTTAGGTAGAAATATGGTTGGATTTCTATGAAAAAATCAAAATATGCGTGTGGTTGAACATTCTATTATTGTTGTTGGTGACTTGGTGTGGAGTAGTATATCGATCAAGGCTGATTGGCTGAATATGGGATGGTGGATCGGGTCATGGTCCAGAAGCAACCCTACTTTTGTGTGAGAGCTTCTAGAAGCTCTTTGCTATCCGTACGATATGTATTTGGTCAATGTTGAGACTTTGACCTTTGAATTGGGAAAACCACATTTTTAGTCCCTATGTAATTTATATCGATACGTTACACCCTTTAGATATTTGATACTGTGTGACATTTTACTCTAGCAAAAGTTACTGTGGAGGTAAGTGAACAATGAAGGATTATTTAATTAGACTGCTTAACTATAAAATATTAAGAAAGCAGGAGATAAAACATTGTTTCGTTAGTAGTAATTATAACAAGTTGTCGATAGACGAAACGAGGTTGATGGAAGAAAATTTTGAAGAAGATGAAGTGTGGTTAGCCGTGCAATCTTGTGATAGTTCCAAGGCACCCGGGCCTGACGGATTCAATTTTAAGTTTGTAAAAAAGTATTGGGGTATTATAAAAGATGACTTGATGAAGGCGCTGCAGTGGTTTTGGGGAACGAGTCAGATTAGCGTTGGATGCAATGCGTCCTTTGTGACACTTATTCCTAAAAAAGCGATCCCATGCATATGAAAGACTTTCGACTCATTAGTCTGATCGGTGTGTATTATAAAATTGTGGCAAAGTTATTGGCGTATAGACTGAAGAAGGTGATTGGCAATCTGGTTGGGGTGGAACAAAAATTAAAGGCAGACTCATTCTGGATGGTGTCTTGGTGGCAAATGAAACGGTAAACTTTCTTAAAAAAAAAGAAAAAAAATAAGAGCGTGGTGCTCAAGATAGACATTGAAAAAGCATATGATAAACTGGACTGAGAATTCATTTATAATTCATTAGAGCAAATGGGTTTTGGAGCTAAATGGATAAAGTGGATTAAAGTTTGTTTGGAATCTGCATCGGTCTTAGTCTTAGTGAATGGGTCTCCCTCGAAGGAAACGAGAATGCATAGAGGCATCAGACAAGGAGACCCATTGGCCCTTTTCTTGTTTATTTTGGCAGTCGAGGGCCTTAATTAAGCATGCAAAATGGGCTTGGAAAAAGGCCTTGTGGAAGGGATGAATATTCCACCTAGAGTATGCTGGCGATATGATTATATTTGGAAAGTGGGACAAAAGAAATATAGCCAACATCTTGAAGATGCTAAAGTGTTTTTACCTAGCATCGGGGCTAAAAGTAGACTTATGTAAAAGTAGTGTTTATGGTATGCGTGTGAAGTAAGGTGAAGTGGAGGCATTGGCGGTTCAGATGGGGTGTATGTCGGGTTCTTTTCCATTGAATTACCCGGGGTTTCCTATTTGTGTGAACATGAACAAATGTGAAAAGTGGAATGCGGTAGTTAAGAAGTTCAAGAACAGGCTCTCAACTTGGAAAGTGAATGCTCTATCTTACGGTGGAAGGTTAACCTTAGTTAAGTCAGTTCTTGGCAGCCTCCATTCGTACTTCTTTTCGTTGTTTCGTGCGCCCTTGAGTGTGATTAAAAACCTAGAGAGTGTGAGGAGTTCTTTCTTCTGGGGGGGGGGGGTAAAGGATAGGAAAATAGCCTGGGTCAAATGGTCAAAGCAATTTCTAATTTTGATCGGGATGGGCTAAACATCGGGTCCTTAAGGGCCCAAAACTTGAGCCTACTTGGAAAATGGTGGTGCCGGTTTCATGTTGAGGTGGGGCGGGGGGCGCTATGGGTTAAGGTCATTAGGAGCTTGTATGGGCAAGGGTGGTGATCTCAATGGGTCGGGGGTGATAGTAGTACTTGGGGAAACATTATTAAGGTTGGGATGGACATGGAGAAGTTGGGTATAAAATGGTTGGACTCCTTTGGAAAAAAAGTGGGAAATGGGGTAGACACGTCGTTCTGGTTTGATCGGTGGCTGGGAAATTTTAGTTTATGTACCAAATTCCCGAGGTTATTTAGATTAGAAAAGGATGTGTCGGCATCCGTTAGCCATAGAAAGAATTTAGTCTGGGAGGGTAGATGGGTGTGGAGTTGGGATTGGGTGTATAGTCTGAGAGGTAGAACTAGTGACAAATTAAATGAGCTTATTATACTTCTAAACTCCTTTTCAGCGAATCGGGAACTAAAGGATCGGTGGAAGTGGCTGCTGGCAGAAAAAGGAGAATTCGAGGTCAAAGCACTTAGGATTTTGGTGGAATTGAAGCTGCAGGATCTGGAGGGGGTAGAAATCCTCCCTACGTTATGGTCGAACTCAGTCCAAAAAAAAGTAAGTATTTTTATTTGGAGGGTTAGAAAAACCATTTCGGTTAGAGTTCAATTGGATCGTAGAGGTATAAATCTTCCCTTGCTACTATGCCCAATATATAATGATTGGTTAGAAAACATAGATCATGTGCTGCTGCATTGTCGGGTCTCAAATTCCGTATGGGCAAAGGTGTTCGCATGGTGGGGGCTTGAAGAACAAAACCTTGTAGATGTTAAACAACTATTATCATTCAAAGGAAAAAAGACATGGAAGAAAGAATCAAGAGATATTTGGGAAGCTGTTGTTTGGTCGTTCCTTTCTGCTGTGGAGGCATCGTAACACGGTACTTTTTGGAAGAAAGAAATCGTATTCGGCAGTCATGTTCATAGAGTTTCAATCGAGATTGTTCCTTTGGTTAAAAGCGAGATGCAAGAAGATGATGTGGAATTGGATTATATGGTGTTCAGATCCCCTTGCCCTTTTAAGCAACATAAAAGTAAACAATTAAACTTAATAATAGATGCATGTAATATGTAATAGTCAAGGCGTGTAATTTTTTGGACAATTTTTCCCCTGACTCCTGCACCTTGCAGGCCTGATGTTATACTGCTTTTGGTTAGTGAATAAAAGTTTTGCCTGCCTTTCAAAAATTATATATATATATATATATATATATATATATATATATATATATATATATATATATATATATATATATATATATATGAAGAAAAAATAGATTAAAGTATTATAGTGGAGTGAAAAAGATTATGTTTGATTGGTAGAAGAAATAGAATGAAGCATTTATATATATCTTTAATTCCCGTCATTTTTTGTACTCCATGTTACTTTTCTTTGGGTGTAACGCGGATCTTTTTGGATCCGGTTTGGTGCTTGTCGGATCCTTGTGGATCCGTTGCTTTCTTTATTTCCAATCCTTCTCCCACCGCCTCACTCACGCACCGCTTCATCTTCTCCATTGGATCTCATCTTTCTCACCACATCGAACAGATATATGTCGACTATGTCGACTGAAGTTAAAGATCGAGGGGTGAAAGTGTGGTCCATGTAACAGTGGAACGAGCTAAATCCTTGTGTGACCTTGGTGGTTCCTGATTAATCGAGTGTGATTCATCGCGATTAACCTCGACATCTCCATTGTTCGATTCGAGTATAGAGTCGGTGAGCAACATTAAGCGGCAACAAGCCATCTTAGAGCCACTTTGCATTTCCTCTCTAAGTTAACGAGGTATGGTCAATGTAATTCCCCTTCTTCTGAGAAATCCCTAAACATGTATATGGCACTCTACCTGTTCGATGAAAGTCCTCAATGACTTAAGTGTTTGTTGCACCATTCTTTCCTTCTCCACGATTAGATTCTGCTTGGGAAAGAATTGCAACCTCGGAAACATAATTCCTACTTATTGTTAAATTAAATGATGCAATGACATCAATTTTAGGACTCACGGTCGCATATACTCTTGATAATAGCATATTATCCTTTTGTTGGTTTATTTGATGAGTTAATCATAGTTCTACCGATCATTTAAGAACAGTGTATAAATACCCAGTTTTATTTACTATGTGACTGTTTACTATTGAGATTATTCAATTGTTCATTTATAAAATCAGGGTAATAGGAATTTCTATAAAAGGTTTCCACTTTCTAGCAAGCAGCATTTGAGGGACTAACCTTGCAATTATTTTTACATATTTTTCAGATAAATCAACAAGAATTCCATCCAGAAACTCTCCCAAATAGATCTTCCCTTCATTCTAGAACTTCATCTGTCATACACAACACAAAAAAACAAATATGACCCCTGTTTCATCTAAACAATACATAGATAAATTCATATTTCTATAATCATCTTCATATAATACACCCTAAATCCATTTCATTATCTTCATTCATCAATTAAATCCATGTAATTTCTACTAAAATCACAGATGATGTCAGCTTACTAATGGTGTTAATCGACACAAATCCATTGTTCTGGAGCTCAACCACTGCTCCTTTCTCATTCTCCAAGTTCCTTTCACAAGTAAACACAATCTTTTCATAATCTCTTTTTCTTATTCAAAAATGTTGTTAGATTTATAATATAATTTAATGTAGGTTCTTTCGTTCTTGAACTCGATTATTCTACTAAATCAACTGAATCAAGTGGTGGTGATTGCTACTGGCTTCAATTCTTTTGATTACATTTATGATTCTTCATTGGGACATGCAAATCAAAGAGCTGAAACATTGTTACAAAAAGTGGAGGAATTTGTTGTTAAAGACGAACAACTTAATAAGGAAGATTCAGTTGATGGAATCGGATCTTCTTTACTTTCAGGATCTCTTTCAATGGTACTTTGTTGTATCCTTTTCATTATTTGCATCATTTAGTATTCATCTTATATTTTTATGTTAGGTTAAATGCAAGAAATAGCAACCTACTTTCATTTCTTTTATATTGTTGAAATAACAATGAATGATTAGATATATAGCGAGTATTTCGTTCTGGATCGCTTCATCCACAACCTCGAGTAATTTTTAATTTTATTTTGCATTTATTAATGCTAAAATTCATTACTTAAATAATTTATGATATAAAAATTACCTATTAATTAATTACTGATAAACAATGACAGATTTTGTGTCTGCATGGATCACAAGATGGACCTGGACAGTATGTCTCCTAACTTTCTCTTATTTTTTCTATAAATTTCTTTTGTACTAAAATATATTTTATATTTTCCAGATCACAGCATTCTGCATTGCTGCAATAGGTAAATTACAAATTTGCCCCTGTATCTTTGGATTGTTGAGTAAATTACAAATTTGACCCTGTATTTTTGGTTCATTCCCAAAAAGGATTTTTTTTTTGCAATTTTAGTCCCTATTTTTTCTGTTCCATAAATCTTTTGGTCACTAGGTCGTTAATTTTAACATTCCAGTTATATTTATGAAAATGACCATTTTGCCCTTATTTTTATTTTGTAACGATCAATAGTTATATATGAATGGCAGGCTTCTTATATATCTGGAGGTGTAAAAATCATGTATTCTGCAAATGCTCTGAAAGATTTGTGGAAAGCTCAAATCGTATGCGCTGAATGACACCGCTGTTAACATGGAGGAGCAGTTTTCTCAATTAACCCTTGATGTTATTGGTCTCGCGGTATTAAATTATAATTTTTATTCACTAACTGCTGATAGTCCTGTTATTGAATCTGTTTACACTGCACTCAAAGCAGCTGAAGTCCGTTCAACCGACCTTTTACCATATTGGAAGGTAAATTTCCATTACTACCCTTTTTGTATACTTTTTTAAAGAGACATTTTTTTGACTTTTGAGGTTAAATAAATTGATTTCTGTTTCAAGTTCTTTGAAAATATATGCAAGATTTTTTCTTACCGTAAGGTTTCAATGAACATGTCAAATCTAGATTTGTAAAGTAATGGGTTTGAGTTTTGACTAAAAAAGAAAAAGACGAAAGTTTAGTTGCAACGACTCTTAACATTCTTGATACTATGTGGAGTGATTCGTTTCTGTCGGTAATGGCTCCCAATCGTCGTCAATCTGAAGAAATCCCACTGATTTGCAGATAATATGATGTTCTACTAGCTTAGAGTGACGATTAATTTCAATTAGCTTTTATTGAATCATAGAACTGTTACTGTCAATGAAACATATATTGTTTATTTATAGACTAAATGCAAGAAATGGCAACGTACTTTAATTTTATGCGTTATACCAGATTTTCTCCCTAACCCGTGCATTGCACGGAGCCCACACTAGTTTTTTTTACAAAAGACGTTCATTTTGTTGAATAAAATTTCATTCCATTCCATATGAGTAGCTTGTTTTTTATTTAATTCCCGACGGAATGAAATGATATATATATATATATATATATATATATATATATATATATATATATATATATATATATATATATATATATATATATATATATATATATATATATATATATATATATATATATATATATATATAAGAAAAAATAGATTAAAGTGTTATAGTGGAGTGAAAAATATTATGTTTGATTGGTAGAAGAAATAGAATAAAGCATTTTTTACAAAAGATGCTCATTTTGTTGAATACAATTTCATTCCATTCCATATGAGTAGTGTGTTTTTTATTTAATTCCCGACGGAATGAAATTATATATATATATATATATATATATATATATATATATATATATATATATATATATATATATATATATATATATATATATATATATATATATATATATATATATATATATTAGAATTAAATTACTTATATTTTTATAACCATCAAAAAATATTAATGTTTTTAAAAATTTTAAATTTCATTTAAATGATTTTTTTATCATGTTATATATATATATATATATATATATATATATATATATATATATATATATATATATATATATATATATATATATATATATATATATATATATATATATATCAAGATTTTATGGTATCTAGTTTTTGTCATTTTATAATTTTTTTTAATTTTAGATAAAGCTTTTTCAACTATTTGTGGGGCATATATTATGTATTTTGAATGAAATGAAAGATATTTATATGTGTTTTACTTAACGATGTATCTTTATTTAATAATAATTTATTTTATAAAATCATATTTATTTCTTTATTTATTTTTATTTGAATAACTTATTTCATTATTTCGTACCAACTAAAAATGCAATGAAATGTAATACCTCATTCAATTACATTATTCATTCCATCTACATTATTCATTGAATTGCTTCATGATTTCATTCCATCATATCAAACAAATCTTAAAGAAAACCTATAAAACTAGTTAGGAGGATTTGTGAGCTTATATATATATATATATATATATATATATATATATATATATATATATATATATATATATATATATATATATATATATATATATATATATATATATATATATATATATAGAGACACACACACACACACATACATACGTACGTATCTATGTATGTATGTATATGTGTATGTGTACCTATATAAGTGTATGTATGTATATTTATATTTTAGTTGATAAATAAAATGTTTATCTTATAAATATTTACTATTTATTCTAAATCTTTTATAACTTTTAGTATGTGACCTCATAATACTCCTATACATAATTAGTTTTGCATATTATTTCCAACAAACTCGAATTTCTGAAAGAATTAAAGCAAACAATTTGTACATATATGGTCAATTACTTTGGTAGTAAGACCTATATCTTGACCAGTTCGGCCATAAAGTTTATACTTTGAGCCATTGACAGATAGTTTAAAGTTGAAGGATTGGTAGAAATTTTTGAGAGAATAGACATAATTAGCAAGTTTGATTGGTCGATGGGGATGTATGAGTTGTATAGTAAAAATTAGAAATGAAACATCTCAATGTTGAGTAACTTTAAACTCAAACATGACTTTGTGATCAGTGGCTGAAAATTAAATCAAACATGCTTATGCCTAAGAAATAACTTATTTAAATGAAGTTAGTGGCCACCACACGACAATATGGAGATATATAAGGTAAGGAGAAAACGAAGAAATGAAAGAAAGTATTTGAATATAACAAACTGGGTAAGAAAACGATGGACAATATCATATTTTTTATAGAAAAAACAGTGAACAATAATATATTGTTTCACTAACCACTTTATTTTTATATCGTAAAAGAACCAACTTGATTATAGAAGAACATTGGCTAATATCCAAAATAGCCAAATAGGTAGAAGAGTAAACTATATAGATTGTCTCTTGGCTCTTCACTAACACATATGTCGTTGTATTTTTGGTTCAGAATAATCCTATTTATATCATTTTGATAAATCACCTAAGTTAGTATCATGAATATGATGATAATAATAATAAAGGCTCTTTTAGTGTTTTGTTTTTGTTTTTCTTTTTTGTCCATTTACCTTTTCTTTCAACAGATATTTCTCACGTGACGGTTAATCTAAATAATGGAAAGTCAATCTAAAATTGTATTTTTTTTAGAAATAAACGAGATATAATTTTTCTAAAAGGTGGGCCACCCAAAGTTTATGTTTCTTAGATTTTGAATAGTTTTGATCCAAAATGAAAGTGCACTCATTTTTCCGTCAACAGTTCCCTTTTATTGAAACTGTGATATATTGGAATTTTACGCAAAGAAATATTCTTTAGAGCAGCTACTATTAGACATCATTGATCGACATTTTATCAAAACTTTAATGTTATTTTAATAAAGCCATAAAATCCAAACATAACTTGGTGATTTTCTGTTTTTATGTTAAGAAACAAGATATTAAAATAAAGTTAGTGGTCACCACACGTCTAGCGGCATATCTGAGGTAGAAAACGGACGAAAACCGTGGATGGATTAATTTACATAATATAAAAAAATGGGTAAAAACGTTTCGTGGTTCAAAACTACATCATCTGCATAGTAATTTAATCAACTTAATTGGCTATATAAGAATCTTAATCAACCAAAATACATAGAACAGACAATAAATAATATCTGACGATTGTTGGGAAAATGACTTAAAAGAGTAATTATGTTTCCCAAATGTAAAAAAAACAACATCAAAGTATTTTTGGTGCAAAAAACATCATCGAACTAAGCATTTTGTTCACCTTTAACCATTAAGGTTTCATCCATGTTCACAAAAAAACTATGCAACCAGCTTTTCAGGTAAAGCGTGAATGTATCCGGTTGATAACCGGTTAAGCTGTTACGTGGCAATTAAAACCTTATTACGTGGATACGCTTCAGTAAAAACCTAAAAACCCAATCAGTAAAAAAACCCTAATTCTCAATCGATACGATCAATCACGACACGGCAAGGATGGCGAGTCCATCCAATCGATCACGACAACTGCTCGAAGTTGAAGTCAACTATGAAGGTGCATTTGCACCACGACCAATTGCGTTTTCTACCCCCGAAAGCAGGTTATTACAGATGTTGATTTCTGTAATATTGGGATTAAAGATATGATGTGTTTCTTACGGAAATTGGTCAAGGACCGGGTACATGCTGCTTATTATTGTGTTCCACAAAGGTCCTTGCTAGATGGGTTGAGACCTTTGACCGATGAAGATGACTACACGAGGTTTCTTGATGATGCCCTAAGTAATGCTGGACGAATTCAAGTGTTTGTTGATCACGCTAACGAACCAGTTCTGGATTGGAATGAGGAAGAGAAAGATGAAGAAGGAGGGACAGAAACTGAAAGCTGCGATGAAGATGTTGACTCGGTGCATTCAGAATCGTTTTCTGTGGACCATGAAGAAGATGATGAGGTAATAAATATTAAGAAATCAGAAGATCCTTTTTTGTGCAACAAGAAACTAATTCCACCAGAAGGTATAGCTGATTACAGTGAAGAGAAGTCATCGGTTATTCACTATCTTGTTCATGACCCTACACAACAATGTGATACGATGGTTCCGATTTTAGGTATGAGATTTTGTGATCGGCTTGAACTTGAACCAATTATGCTGTTGCAAACGGATACAAACTTTGGTATGAAAAAATTGACACAAATAGATTGCTAGTAAAGTATTGCAAAAGTGAGGGAAAATCAACTTGTCCCTTTAGATTGTGGGCAACTTGGATGAGCAGTGAAAAATCATTCCAAATCAAGTCCTTAAATTCTGAACACAACTGTTGTAGGGCTGTAAATTTAGGGTAAATGGTGACATATACTTGGATTGGAAAACATTTTCTTAATGACATATTTGAAAGGCCAAAGATTAGTTGTAGGAAAATAAAAGCTGAAGTTATGAAAAAATTCAACTTGAATGTGTCTGTTAGGCAATGTAGAAATGCCAAAAAATATGCACTTCAGGAAATCGAAGGAAGTTTGGTGTCACACTATGAAAAGTTAAGAAGTTATGGTGCTGAGTTGTTAAGGGCTAATCCTGGATCAACGGTGAAGATAGATGTAAACATTATGCCTGATTCGACTCTATACTTTTCAAAGATGTATATTTGCTTGAAGGGTGTGAAAGAAGGTTGGATTGAAGGATGTAGACGCGTAATTGGTGTGGATGGTTGTTTTCTCAAGGGTGTATGTAGAGGTGAGTTGTTGTTGGCTGTTGGTAGGGATGCCAACAACCAAATGTACCCTATAGCATGGGCGGTTGTTGCTGTTGAAAATTAACATACATGGAAATGGTTTTTAGACTTATTACTTGATGATATAGACATGGGAGAAGGTAGAGGATTAACCTTAATTTCTGATCAACACAAGGTTAGAATTCAATGATTTTGTTATATTTGGTTTTTTTGTTTCATAGATAAATTGTGTATTCTAAAGCAATGAACTTTCTTTCTTAATCATGTAGGGACTAATTGAAGCAGTGAAGGAGAGGGTACCAGAAGCCGAGCATAGACAATGTGCGAGGCACATCTATGCGAATTTTAGGAAAAAGTATTCAGGAGCTGAATTTAGAAATTTGTTTTGGTCTGCTGCAAAGGTCACCACCAGGCAAAGATTTGAAGTCGTAATGAGGGAAATTAGGTTACCAAACATAAATGCACACGAACACTTGGCTGAAAGAGATCCACCTAGTTGGTGTAGGGCTTTTTTTAGAAAAGATAGGTGTTGTGAAGCAATTGAAAATGGTATATCAGAATCATTCAATTCTGCAATGGTTCAAGCCAGAAAGAAACCTATAATAACTATGCTAGAAGATATTAGAATTTATGTGATGGATAGGATGTTTTCTCAAAAAATGAAAAGCCGAAAGTGGAACTTGGAGATTTGTCCCTCAATCAGGAAAATGATTGACAACATGAAGAAAGCCTAGAGGTACTTCACAAATAGATCTATCTTACTTCCTTTTTTCTGTTTAAGGCATCGTACTTTATGTTTTTCCATTTTTTTAAGTTCAAGGCATCTTACTTTCTGTTTTTCAGGTTTGAGTACAGTTTTGGTCCAAATGAGATTAATCTGTTTTTCTGTTTACCACAACAACATCTGTTTTTCTTAATATGTTTTGTGTTCAGTTTGAGTATAATTTTTTTTCTGTTTACCAAATGAGATTAATCTGTTTTTCAAGGCATCTTACTTTCTGTCTTCTTTTACTATGTTTTTCTCTTAACTTTTTCAAAGTAAAAGAAATATGTTGCAAATGAGATTAATCTATTTTTATGTTTTTCTGTCCAAATGAGATTAATCTGTTTTTCTGTCCAAATGAGATTAATGTGAATTCAATTATTTGTAGGTATTGGGGTGTTACTCCTAGTGGATTGCAAGAGTATGAGGTTAGATTGATGCAAGAGGCCTATTCAATTAACTTGAACAACAGAACTTGTACATGCAGAGCCTGGCAGATCAGTGGTATTCCATGTTTACATGGCGTTGCAGCAATTCTGTATTTGAATGGAAATCTAGAGGAATATGTTGCAATTTGGTTCTCAACTTCAATGTTTAGAAATTGTTATAGATATACAATAAAACCAATAAACGAGAGTGAAATGTGGCCAACTGTTGACTGTCATCCCATCTTGCCACTAAAACGTAGAAGAATGCCAGGCAGGCCAACAGTGAATAGAAAAAAAGATGTATTAGAAAGTGTTGGAAAACATACAGTTACTAAAAAGGGTGCAATTGGGAAGTGCAATATTTGTAAAGATCCAGGCCACAACAAACGCAAATGCCCAACCCTTGGTCAAGGTTTGTTACTTTTATTGCTAAAAATGTTATAAGTGTTTGATCCATAATTTAATATTTTTTCCAGGATCAAGTGCACATGTTTAAGAAGGATCAAGTGCACTTGTTGATGAATCTGTGAGGGAGTCTGGAGTATCTCAGGAGCAAGTTGGGGTTCAACCAAACCAGGATCATGAAAGTGGAACAGTGAAGAGGCAAAGGGGACATTCTGAGAGAATTACTAAGTTAAAGCTGAAAAGGAAAGTTACCACGACAGATGGAAGTGGCGACATAGAGGAACATCCTATTAATTTAGAATAGGAATGATGGTTATGGTATTTTTGGGGTTGCATTGAAAATGAGCTTTTTACCAACTCTAATGGGTGTTTATTTTGGGAAATGTTTTGGTAATTGTATGCTCTACTTTTGTATTTTGTATATACAATGCAACCGATATGTAGGTTTATTACAAAACACTGTTCAATTAATGGAACCTACTTGAAGTTATGTCATCATTTTCGTATAATAGCAACATACTTTCAAGGTATGTTCATTAAATAGCTACATACTTTGAAAGTATGTAGCTTCAAAACTTTGAATGAATGTATGTTGGTTATCCTTTTTTTTCTGTTAACCTTCAAAGGGACTGAAATTGTAAGAAATTTTGTTAACCTTCAAAGGGACTGAAATTGTAAGAAATTCTATTAACCTTCAAGGTATGTTCTGTTAACCTTCAAAGGGACTGAAATTGTAAGAAATTCCAACTTAAACTAACGAGTAGATTGTTTATCCTTTTTTTCTGTTAACCTTCAAAGGAACTGAGTACAGTTTTGGTCCACATGAAAGTAGGATGCTATTTCTTGTGAGTCCAGTTTTGGTCCAAATGAAAGTACAGTTTCTGTTTTTCCAGGTATGAGTACAGTTTTGGTCCAAATGAAAGTAGGATGCTATTTCTTGCTAATAAATTTGAGTACAATTTTGGTCCAAATGAGATTAATCTAACTTAACCTGATGACCACAGCACAACATCTCAAGGCATCTTACTTTCTGTTTTTCCAGGTTTGAGTACAGTTTTGGTCCAAATGAAAGTAGGATGCTATTTCTTGCTAATAAATTTGAGTACAGTTTTGGTCCAAATGAGATTATTCTAACTTAAACTGATGACCACAGTAGCAACATCTCAAGGCATCTTACTTTATGTTTTTCCAGGTTTGAGTACAGTTTTGGTCCAAATGAAAGTAGGATGCTATTTCTTGCTAATAAATTTGAGTACAGTTTTGGTCCAAATGAGATTAATCTAACTTAAACTGATGACCACAGCAGCAACATCTCAAGGCATCATACTTTATGTTTTTCCAGGTTTTAATGCAGTTTTGGTCCAAATGAAAGTAGGATGCTATTTATTGCTTATAAATGAAAGTATCTTGTTGCTTCTTGCATTTAACTTGGATTAAATTCAAGAAATTCAGTTATAAATGAAAGTAGGATGCTATTTCTGCATCCAATTTATTGGCATCTTTAACACCTCCAAATGAAACGCCCGAGGGGTAAAGATGGAAAAAGGATTGTTCTTTTGAGTTTGAATTTTCTTGAACTTAAAAGTACTTGCATACAGTTCTATAAAATTGATATTTTCATTTCAATGCAAACATACGAAACAACAAAAAAACTAAACAACAATAAAACTAATATTTTTAACATAATCACTTCCCTAAGATGGTGAAGCTACTAGATTAATACTTTCATTACAAACATACCAAACAACAACAAAACTAAATTTTTTAACATAACCACTTCCCTACCCAACTTATCCAATTATTTTCTAAAATCCATAGAATCCTTATCAACCTTCTTCTTGTACAAACTGAAATCATCTTCCAAAATTGATATCTTCATTTCAATGCAGCTCGATTCTCCTTCATTTTCCAAATTCGGTTGATCCTCAACCCATTCCCAAAATTCACATTTTTTCTTCTTTGGGGCCTTCATTTTTTCAAAAATAAATCATAAAAACCAACAATTATGTATAAAAATTAGATGATAAACTATTGAATTAAACTTACCAATGAGTTTTGACAAACCTTAAATTTTCGACCAGGATTACTATCTATAAATGATGTCCAAATTCTAGAAGGATGCCCACATCCACAAGGGTTCGCATAATCAAGTACCTTCTTTGATTTGGAATTGTTGTTGCTTGAGGTGGATATCGACCTGCTTTCCATGAGAGGCCAGGAGACTTCAATCGACTTCCTTCTTTTGCCCTAATACGATCGAAATTGGGGTATTGTGTAGAGGAGTCGTGTTATATTATTACTTAACTACCATATAAGCAAATAAATTTGTCAACTCATAAAAACGTATGCCAAGTAATAAAAACGTATGCCAAGTCATTTCCAACTCAGCCGTTTACATGATAAAGCCGGTTGCATAGGGTGTTTTGTGAACATGGATGAAACCTTAATGGTTAGAGGTGAACAAAATGCTTAGTTCGATGGTGTTTTTTGCACGAAAAATACTTCGATGGTGTTTTTTTGTAATACCATGTTATTAAAATTTAGAGATTTTGAGTTAATCTTAGTGTCATTAATATTAGTTAGATTATTGTATGAGTTTTGGTAGTTATAATTTCATTTGGAAGGAGTTTGAGGTTGAAAATGCTAAAAGCAGGTTACACGGGTCGTGTGGGAAATCTTTTTGGACTTGCTGAGCATACCGAGGGTTACACGGGTTGTGTAACATAAACACGAGTCGTGTAACGTGTGCAGCACGAGTGGTGTAGCTCTGTAGACAAAACTCCAGGTGTATACCGTAAGTTACACGGGTCGTGTAACTTTAACACGGGTCTGTAATCGCGCAGATCTGTTTTTAAAGTACGATTTTGTTTCATTTGGGGTTAATACCCATTTCGTTCAAAACCACCAAAAACCCTAGAAAATCAGTTCTAATCCTCCTAAGTTAAGATTAGAGCCTATCTTTCACGAATTGAAGCTAGAGATTTACATTTTGAGGTTGAAAGGTAATTCTCCTCGATTTTACTTCGTTTTGACGGTTGGATTGCTTGATTTGAGATAGTTCCAGGTGGTTTTGATGAACCACCTGCAACTAGCACGCATTAGAGTGAGTTTATTTGGATTACTGTGTGTAAAGGAGTTTTAATTCGAGACCCTAGCTAGTGAAGTGTTTGTATTGTGTTTCTAGGGTTATATGTGTGTGAAGTGGTGATATTGAAGATTTCAATTTAGATGTTGTTGCTATCTTTTTATTGTACTTGCTTAAATGATTCAAGCTCCTTGATTATGATGAGTATTGAGTGTGATTAAGAATTGCTCTTAACTAGAGTAATGAAATCGAACTGTTGTGCTATAGCTAAAGCTAGACAGGAGCATACACGAGGTGCAGGAGTTCCACATATTGATTCCACATCAGGTGAGTGGTTATTGTTAGATTAAATATGTTTTGTTGAGATGTTTGATGCAGATAAGAAGAATACTATGTTTTGATCATATTGAGTATAACTGATTTGAGAGATGAAGATAAAGAGTTATAGTATGTGTGACATACAAGGGCCGAGATACCCCATTGAGTTCAACTTAATAGAGATGTTGAATGATGAAATTGGATTAATATTTAATTACTCACTAAGCCCTAGTAGCTTATAAGTTGTTTGTTATTATTGTTTGTGTTAGGTTCTGGTAGAGGTGACCGCGGAAAGCGAAACATGGATGGATAGCTACACTTGGACTTGGACTTTGAATTGTATTGTAGTTTTGTTTGAATAGTATAATGAACCCGGTTTTTGGTGTAATAGCTATGTACTTTAGTGTGTAACTTAAACTATGTTTTTATAGAACTTGTAAACTTGTTACTCTTTTGGGGTTATACCATAAATGATTTTGTGTTTGACTAAAATAATATGGTATATCCTAAATTCGAGAAACCGGGCATTACATTTTTGTACATTTGGGAAACATAATTACCCTTTTAAGTCATTTTCCCGTCGATTGTTCATCAACATAGATCATTGTGATCCATCTCGTTAAAATTGACATAAACATGTCTTAAATCCATTTGTTATGCACGTAATATTAATAAACATGAATAGTTTGATTTTTGACTAAAATAAAATTTGAAACGAAACTTTGTCTTTTGACTTTAAAAATATCAAATCATGGGGTCTTTCAGTTTTTTTTCTCGTTTTTTCCATTTTTTCTTTTTATTTCTAATTTCATAGGTTTCTTGAAGTCGTATATATCATTGACAGACTTCCATCATCATGTTTAAACTTTAACATACGTCATGAATATCTTTATAAACTATTATATCATACGTTTGTATCAAAATCATTAGATGCTTGTTATATTTGTCAATAATTTCTAGAAAAAATTTTGAAAATAGATTTCTCAAACGTGATAGGTTTTCTAATACCCTAGAACAGAAAAACATGGCAGCAGAAACATACAAAAATTCTAAGACAACTGACATTTACTAAAACCTACATGGAAATTACTTATTGTATATTTACAACTACAAGAAGGCTTATGATTACCAACCTTTAGCAAACCAATTTTCTTGAAGAACCATTGTGTGGATCAAAATCCCCATATCTAAGGAAGGTAGTACCCAAAAGAGAATATCTATAATGGTTCACATCCAATTAGTCCAAACAATTAGGTTATTATGTATTTTAGAAAAACTCGCTATAAAACCCTAGAGAGGGATTATAGATACTGCTTGAGAGAGAGAATAGAGAAACTCCGGAAAACCTTTCTGGAATTGGCGCAGGTTTTATGAGGACCAGGAGGGATTATTTATAGCTTGTAGAGGTGATTAAAGATAAACCTTAGAGATAAACTTTATTTGAATTCAATCTAGATAAACTTTTTCTCTTTAATTCAAAACCCTTTCACCTGCACATTATCCTTGGAAGAAATTGATAAGGATAACCATTATCAATTTTCGTCTGACTTTATCCATTGTTCAACTTTAGAACAATTAATATTTGGTCCCTGATTAATCCTAAATTAATTCAAATTAATTCCAATTAATTCCAACTAATTCTAATTAATTTCAAACTAGTTTATAATTAATTTATCATCACATAATAAATTAATAAAATATTTATTTCTCTCTCTCAATTAACCTTAATACCATTTGGACTACTGAGGGCAACCCAAAACGACCCTGCTATTAATAGAAAGTCCTTACTAATTTAGTTATAACCTTGGACACTATTCCAACAGTCACCCACTTGGACAAGTCATCAACTACCATTAGTCATAAGTCTCCCAGCGTACTTCCTTAGCCACTGCCGAACTCTGAATCTTATTCTTTAGAGTCAGCCTTTAATATAAGTGATCATTTATTCCTTAGCCCTACAAGATATCGTATGAACCTGATACATGGATAAGAATCAATCTCAAGGTTCAAAATTATGTTTCTCAGTTTTCGATTTATGATGATATTATCAGACTACTGAATTAAACAAATCAATCTAGTCAGGGCTAGGCCTAGCACTACAATGTTAATGTCAAATCACCGAGGGCCCATGGATATCGCTTTTCCTATTAAGAAAAAAGAAATAAATAAACTTTGAATACATAGACCTAGTCAACTCATCATGTCGTACATGGACATATCTTTTATAACTCCCAATTACGGTTGCATTTAGGTAAACCAATATATAACAGAATTGTAAACTAAAATTCATGCATCTCCGTTTGAATACTAGAAGATATTATCATCTTATAATTACTCGCGATTTTATCCATAAAGTAATCTCTCTAAGTGCGGGTTTATCCAGTACCTAAATCTCCATTTAACTACTCATGAGTATCAGTTGCATCTCCATGCTATGTCTAATATCCATTAGACATCAACTAACACTCAATGACAGTCTTAAATCACTACTTACTTCCAAGAGTATGACCGACTGTGGATGTTCGATTAAATACTCGGGAAGTGGGTTCTAAACATGCAAAATGGAATACAATAGTAAACTAATGAAATGACTGCACTCCTGCATATATTATGATCTCCACATAATAATCGTCAATCAGATAATGTTAATATTGTATCAGTTCAAATATATCAAACAAAACATTCAACCAACTTATTGGAAATTCTATGCCCATTGACTCAGAATGACTGACAATGGCATAAAACAATTCTATTGACCATGATGTTTTAACTTTTGACAAACTTCCAACTTTTGACAAGTTTTCAATTGTAATGGTAACTACTGAGTAAATGCTATGTGTGTTCGAGTGGCGTGGGTTCTAAGTCAAAATGACTTCACCCTTTCAGTCACAAAAGCATCTCAACATAACTATTAAAGTATGAAACAATAATAGTATTTCTAATGAACCCCTTTTCACCACATAGATTTCTTTATAACATCACTAGCTACAACATACTCTAGCTCATATTGTTAAATCCACTGTGGTGTCCTACTTGGTACTCCTCCAAGTCACCATTTATCAAGACCACGAATCCCGAATGCAAACGTTGATCGTATCTATCTTTTAGAAAGCATGAATCAGTATATACTTTTATGTTGTATTCCTTGAGGAACCAATCTTATATCTTTTTAAGATGCTTAAGATGTCCTCGAATGCGATCTAAACGTTCCCAAAGAACCAATCTTATATCTACCTAAGATACTTAAGATGTTCTTGATTTTGTGATCCAATGACTTTGCCATGAGTAACCTCACAATGACTTCTCATGCTCAAGGCATACAAGACATTCGTTTTCAAAAAAATTCGATTCTGACACTCTGTTATTTTACTTTTCAATTAAGTCACTAACTTTTTAATTTTTCACAATTAAGTCACTATGTTTTCAATTTTGACCACTTAACCCGTCAACCCAGTTGTCAGCTAATGTGGCATGGTGACATGTCAGTATTGATGATGTGGTGTTGACATGACATGCTGACGTGACACCAAGGTGTCAAAATTGAAAACATAGTGACTTGATTGGAAAAACTAAAAAACTTAGTGACTTAATTGAAAAAAAATAACAGAGTGTCAAAACCGAATTTTTCTGGAAACTTAGTGTCCTTTTTGAAATATTAAATTGATGAGAAATAGAAAAACAAATAAAATAAGAATAATGATTTGTTTTGTCGAAATGGTGAGATATAAGTTATAATTTGAATATTTTTAATAATCAAATGTAATGGCTTATTTTTTTATTATATTAGTAGTAATTGTAACGTTTATTTTTCATTATAACGGAATCGAAACAAATTTTGTGTGATGGTTTGGTTCTTGTTTTTTTTTTAATCCATTATCGATTTCGGTTATTTTGGTTCATTAACCAAGCTCATCTTAAGTGAGCAAAAAATCGTTACAACCGAATAAAATCAGGACCAATTGTATATAACGGTTTGGTTATCGGTTCTTCAAAAACATAATTTTCAGTTATCTTGTCAATAAAATAAGTTTGTAACTATTTTCTAACTTCTAAAAATAATTGTAACAATTTGTTTTTGATTATTTTAATAATAAATGTAACGGTATATTTTTCGTTCCAACTGAATCGAAACCAATTATCTGTGACGGTTTGGTTCTTGGTTTCTTTAAAAACACATTACCGGTATCGGTTATTTTGGTTCCTTAACCAAGCTCATCTTAAGTGAGTAAAAAATCGTTAGAACCAAACCAAATCGGAACCGATTATATATAACGGTTTGGTCCTCGGTTCTTCAAAAACATAATTTTCAGTTATCTTGTCAATAATATTAAGTTTGTAATTATTTTCTAACTTCTAAAAGTAATTGTAACAGTTTATTTTTGATTATTTTAGTAATAAATATAACGGTATATTTTTCGTTCCAACAGAACCGAAACCAATTATGTGTGACAGTTTGGTTCTCGGTTTCTTTAAAAACAAATTATCGGTTTCGATTATTTTGGTTCATTAACCAAGCTCATCTTAAGTGAGCAAAATATGGTTAGAACCGAACCAAATCGGAACCGATTATATATAACAGTTTGGTCCTCGATTATTCAAAAACTTAATTTTCAGTTATCTTGTCAAAAATATTAAGTTTGAAATTATTTTCTAGCTTCTAAAAGTAATTGTAACAGTTTATTTTTTGTTATTTTAATAATAAATGTAACGGTTTATTTTTCGTTCCAACAGAACCGAAACCAATTATGTGTGACGGTCAGGTTCTCGGTTTCTTTAAAAACACATTATCAGTTTCGGTTATTTTGGTTCCTTCAAGCTCATCTTAAGTGAGCAAAAAATCGTTGGAACCAAACTAATTTTGTTTATATAAGTCTAATTAATTTTTTATTTGTTAATTTCAAAAAAGACACTAAGTTTTCAGAAAATTCGGTTTTGACACTTTGTTATTGTTTTTTTCAATTAAGTCACTAAGTTTTTAATTTTTTCCAATTAAGTCACTATGTTTTCAATTTTGTTTCAATTTTGACCATTGGTGCCACGCCAACATGTGATGTCAACGCCACATCATCAAGGCTGACACGTCACCATGCCACGTCAACTGACAACCGGGTTGACCAGTCAAGTGGTCAAAATTGAAACAAAATTGAAAACATAGTGATTTAATTGAGAAAAATTAAAAAGTTAGTGACTTAATTGAAAAAAAATAAATAATACAGTGTCAAAATCGAACTTTTTTTGAAAAGTTAGTGTCTTTTTTGAAATTTACCGTAATATTATATTGATAAATTTCGATTGCTTTTTTAGAAAATTAGTTTGTTGTTAAAACTTATTGATGCTAACAAAGAAAAATATTACAAATTATTAATTATTTACGTAGTGTTTTAATATAATAAGTTTAAAATACCGTTTTATTTAATATCAAATGGTATAAAGAATAAAGAAAATTGCAAATATGGTTTATGTGGTTTGCTGACTTTTTTGGTACGTCCGACGAGGTTTTTATTTATTTATTTATTTATTTATAATTACAGGTTTGATTCTTTTAGCCTAATTTAATTTCGGTTTTGATCAACACCAAAATTGAAACAAATTATTTTACGTTTTATATAATTAACCTTTATTTTTGTTTAATTTGTTTTATTGTAGTTATAATATAAAATAGAAAATGTCCCTCGTTTCTTATAAGGCTTCTATCCCAAACCACGGTCTTTAAATTCAGCCTAACCTCATCGAATTAACTCAACACTAAATTCAATTTCACGGCCATGACTTGTAATCCTGATAAGAAGATAACACTCTACTTCAATCTATTTTCCGTTTTGATTAACTCAGAAGGAGTCGATGTTGATGACATGTCTAT
Organism: Cichorium intybus; assembly: GCA_023525715.1. Lineage (NCBI taxonomy): Eukaryota > Viridiplantae > Streptophyta > Magnoliopsida > Asterales > Asteraceae > Cichorium > Cichorium intybus. The sequence goes on along the minus strand of CM042012.1, from coordinate 126,037,714 downwards.
AATAGTGTTTGTTATGCTAAAGAAGAATACGACGAAGTTGAGGGTGATTGTGTCGATGAGCTAGCAGAGTATGGATGATGATAGCAATCTTTAGTTGGATCCGAAAACCAAGAAGAGTTTGCTATTAACTATGCAACTTGCTACAAAGGTGAAAGTAAAGATTAGATCAAGATTTCGAAATGTAAGTTAAGGTAGATTTCCGCACGTGAAATTAGTGATGACGACAACAACTTCGGATGTGAAATGTATTGTGGATAGCGGCGAGTATCATACTCCAAGGTTCTCCAGGAAGGACGATACTCCATCATCCACTCAAATAATCATATACACTCATTTTAGTGACAAAAACGCATCAACCAATTAAATATTTTTTCTTGGATTTTAAGGGGAGTGAGAGAAAGAATAGACACCAATTGGTGTGGCTTGGGGATTTATTAAGGTTGTGAGTACTTTATTGCTTATATTTCTGATGACCATAATTCTAACTTTACCTTTAATTATATGTATTGTTGGACAACGCTTCCAAAACCCTTTTAAATCCACCCAATAATATAAGTTCACCTACTAATTTGCATTTAAATAAAATCATTTTATTTAATATTAACAAATCACTTTTTAATTTTTTTTGATGTAATACATAATTGAATAAACTATTTGTTTTTCTTATTTATTTCATTGTGTTTATTATTTATTCTGATCTTTTATATCTTTTAGTGGGTGACCCCATAGTCCTACACATAATTAGTAATATAGTAATTTGTTTATTTCTAACACACTATTTCTATTAGACCGCCACTTATGCACATGATAAAGCAAACAATTGTACACATAATGGTACATGTCTAGCAACACGCTACTGTTAGTGTATCCCACATTGGTGCGACACGGTTCTATAATTCTGTATATATGCTGGAGTCTCTCCTCTCTCCATAAAGGGCTCTTTTGGAGAGACATTCTTGGGCTCCACATATATTTACACGGTATCAGAGCCGGTGTCTCGCACCCCTGTAATCTCATCGAGCCTACGTCTCTGAGGGGGAGTGTTAGTGTATCCCACATTGGTGCGACACGGTCCTATAATTCTGTATATATGCTGGAGTCTCTACTCTCTCCATAAAGGGCTCTTTTGGAGAGACATTCTTGGGCTCCACATATATTTACAGCTACTAGCCTACTATCCCTGATTATACATGAGTTCTGTCTCCACAAAGCCAACATTAACTCTTATTGGGTGAATGTATTCTTGTCTCTGAACATGAGGCATCAATTTAATCATTCTCACATATATCATATTTTTTCTATCAATTAACTTAGATAAAATTACAGACTTCACCCTCGATAGTTTGGGTATGACCATATACTTAATCATATCACATTAGGAACCAAATTCATATTGACTATAAGTGTTCCTATGTTTTATGGCATACCTATTAGTAGCCTTTATAATTGTCATTTAGAGCATTTAACATACATCTAAGTACAACACTACAATTACTTAGATTCAACACATGTCTTAGGTCGAAGGACATTCACATGTTGCTTAATAACGTTGATTCATAAAGTGACATCTAGAAATAGGCCAGTCTAATACTTATCCACTATGAATACATGTGAAATTAGGATCTTCTACTAAGATAGATCCAACTCATAGATGTTAGTAAACACTCACATTAGTTTACTATAATTACTTGCTATAACTTACAACCAATTATGGACAGTTTAGAACTATTCAAGGAAAAAAGAACATGCAAAAAATGAACACAATCACATTAATAAAACATTCATATCTGTATAAGGATTTATCCTTATTATTTTCGCCAAATATATAGTAGATAATAAGGGTTTGAATTTAAGATAAAAGGATCATCTAGTTTAAATTCAAATAATGCTTATCTGTAAGACTTTTCTGCTATCACCATGGAGACTATAAATAGACCCTCCTGGCTCCCATATTTTTGCGCCATCTTCATTATTCTCCTCCCCTCTCTCTGTTGTTTTCCAACTTGCTATTTTTGGGTGTGAACCATTTGAGACACGACGCTTGGAGTTTACAGTCTAGTGCTTAGTAGTGATGTTAGCGTAGATTTATTAAATTGTTGTTACTCGTGAGAAATGACACGGAATATTATTTCATTTCATATATTGTTCAGACAATGTTATAGATATTCGTTTGATAATTTGATCTATTTCTACATATAAAAATGGTATTTTTATATTTGAAGTTTTACCTTGTGATGGTGTGTATGAAACAATGACACGTGTAGACAATTTAGGCAATAATGTATTTCAAATCGATTCGTCTAATGGTATAGACAAGGCGTGCTTGTGGCATTGTCTTCTTGGTCACATTAACAAGAAATGCATCGCCCAACTCCAAAAGGATGGAGTGTTGAAATCATTTGACCTTAGGTCGGATGATGTATGCGAATCTTGTCTTTTGGGAAAGACTACAAAATCACCTTTCACGGGATCTTGTGAAATAGGTTTGTTGGATCTCATACACACAGATGTGCGTGGGCCCTTCAGATCATCCACAAGGGATGCTAATCGATTCTATGTGACTTTTACGGATGATTACAACAAATATAACTATATCTACTTAATCAAGCATAAGTCAGAAACCTTTGAAAAGTTCAAAGATTTCAAGAATGAAGTCGAGAATCAATTAGGCAGGAAGATAAAGATGCTTAGATCCGATAGAGGCGGTGAGTATCTTAATATTGAGTTCCATGACTATCTTAAGGAATGTGGAATAGTTTCATCAGTTGACCCCTCCTAGGACACCACAATTGAATGGTGTGGCTGAGAGACGTAACCGGACCTTGTTAGACATGGTTCGTTCCATGATGAGTCGAGTTGCTATTCCTATTCACTTCTGGGGGTATGCCTTAGAGACAGCCGCCCACATCCTTAATCTTGTCCCTACAAAGAAGGTTGCGAAAACACCTCACGAGATGTGGACAGGGAAAGTTCCCTCGTTAGCACATATCAAAGTATGGGGTTGTGAAGCTTTTGTAAGATGAGAGACTCATGACAAGCTAGTAACTAGAAGTGAGAAGTGTATTTTCATTTGTTACCCAAAGCAGTTTTTTGGATATTTATTCTACAGACCTAGTGAGAACTAGGTCTTTGTAGCACAAAGAGGAGTCTTTCGAGAGAGAGAGAGAGAGAGAGAGAGAGAGAGAGCTCATATTCAAAGAGCACAGTGGGAGTACCATTGACCTTGAAGAAAATCAAGAGTCAACCAAGGAAGGAACCTTAGAAGATACTAGCACTCAACCAGAGGAAGAAGTTCCTATTGAACCGATAAACAACTCATTACCTCTTAGACGTTTCAGTAGAGTTAGCAGCCACCCGAGTTTTATGGTTTCCATATTACTACAGATGGTGACACGTTTGTCAGTGATAGGACACTGATAAATTTGGATGAGCTAGCTAGCTATAAGGAAGTAGTGGCAGGCCCTGAGGCTGCTAAATGGAAAGAGGTAATGGATAGCGAGATAAAATCCATGTATGACAACGAAGTTTGGAATTTGGTTGGTAATGTACCAGGTCGAAAGACAGTTGGGTACAAATGGATCTTCAAAAAGAAGACCGATATGGATGGAAAGGTACACACTTCCAAGGCTCGACTGGTTGTGAAGGGATTTACTCAAACCCCTCGAGTTGACTATGATGAAACCTTCTCACCGGTAGCCAAGATAAAATCTATTAGGATAATGCTCGCCATAGCTGCATTTCATGATTATGAAATTTGGCAGATAGATGTCAAGACTGCTTCCTTAACGGGAAGTTGACTGATGATGTTTAGATGAATCAGCCAGAGGGTTTTGTAGATGAAAAGTTTCCCAATAAAGTGTGTAAGCTTGAGAAATCCATCTATGGATTGAAACAAGCATCTCTCAGCTGGAATCTCTGCTTTCATGAGAAAGTCAAAGAGTTTGGTTTCTCTAAGAGTGAAGATGAGTCATGTGTGTATATCAAGGCTAGTGGGAGTATAGTGACTTTTCTGGTGCTATATGTCGATGACATATTGCTCATGGGAAACGAGATTCCGACCTTGCAAGAAGTTAAATGTTGGCTTGGAAAGTGTTTCGCCATGAAAGACCTTGGAGAAGCTGCCTATATTCTCGGGGTAAGAATATTGAGAGATAGAAAGAAGAGACTAATTGGACTTAGTCAAGTACATACTTGGATAAGGTACTAAAAAGGTTTAGTATGGGAAATTCCAAGAAAGGAGAGCTACCTATCCAAAGCAATGCCAAATTGAGTAAGACTCAGAGTCCAAGTACAGATGAAGAGATAGCTGCCATGAGTCGAGTACCTTACGCTTCGGATGTGGGGTCGATCATGTACGCTATTACATGTACTCGTCCTGATGTGTCCTTTACTTTGAGCATGGTCAGTCGCTATCAGGGAAACCTTGGCAAAGCTCATTGGACAGCAGTTAAAAACATTCTCAAGTATCTGCAGAGGACGAAGGACATGCTTCTAGTCCTTGGTGGCAGTGATACGTTGAGAGTAAGTGGGTATAGTGATGCCAACTTTCAGATAGATAGAGACAACTTTCGGTGTTAGTCGGGCTGGGTGTTTCTTCTAAATGGTGGAGCGATTACTTGAAAGAGTTCCAAACAAGAAACGGTGGCTGATTCAACTTGTGAATCAGAGTACATAGCTACAAGTGAAGCGTCAAAAGAAGCGGCTTGGCTGAGGAATTTCATCGGTGACCTCAAAGTAGTCCCGACCATTCAGGACACAATGGAACTTATTTGCGATAATGAAGGAGCAGTTGCTTTGACTAAAAAACCAAGAGATCATGGAAAGTCTAGTCATATTGACAGAAAGTACGATTACATCAAAGGGTATCATCTGAAGAGAGCCATGTAGATCCTTTGACAAAGGGTCTGAGTAGAGTCAAGCACAGTCAGCATGCTAGGAGCATTGGTCTAAGAAATCATATTAGTTTTAGTAATTAGATAGTTATTTTGAAACTTGTAACAATGTAAATATAATTGACTTTTGTTGATTAAATAATGGAGAATTATTTACGAGTATTGTTTACTGCTATTTGTCAATTGTTTATTCTTGTGTTTCATTTTTTGCATGTTTTACTTCCCGGGTAATTTGATTATTCAAAATTCCACAGTCATTCATACTTTTGGAAGTAAGTAGTAAATTTAGACTGTCATGAATTGAATTGTAGATTATCTAATGATGTTAGACATAACAATAGCATTGTTGCAATCTTCATGAGTACTTAGAAATGGGAATTTAAGTATTGGATAAACCCACATTCAGAGAATTACTTCATGGATTATATCACGAGTAATTATGAGACGATAATATATTATGATATTGAAATGGAGATATATGAGTTGCAATTTACAAGTCGGTTGCTCATTGGTAGTGTGTAAACACATCGGTAACTCGATGTTATAAAACATACTGTCATGCACGATTTGATGAGTAAAAGACACAAGCATATGAGTCGAAGTTTATTCGTTCCTTTTGCCCTAACAGGAAAAGCAATATCTTTGGGCCCCTCGGTGATTTGGTGTTGACTTATTATGCTGGGCCCAGCCAGGACTAAATTGATGTGTTCGATTAAAAGTCCTATATCATCACAAATAAGAAATCGGGAAACAAATTCTTAGACATCGAGATTGATTCTAATCCATGTCTTATGTCCGAATGATATCTTGTAGAACGGAGGATTATATGATCGCTTATCTTAGGACGCATAACTGACTAGGTCAGAGTTCGGCAACGACTTTTTGAAGCTACAATTTGCTGATTAATTCAGAAGTTATACTGGCAGTTGTAGTCATAGACTTATCCAAGTGGGAGGCTGTTGGATTAGGTGTCTAAGTCATGACTATAATTGGTATATACTTGATTGATAGTAGCACAGTCCTTTTGGGTTGCCCTCAACGCTAGCAATTGGATAGGATGACGTTAAGAGAGAGAGGTTGATTTATTATATGATTAATAAATCAAGATAAATAGTTTATTAATATATTATGAGGATAATATATTAATTAGAAATAGTAATATTTAATTAATAATTAATCAGAAATTGATTGGAATTAATTTTAGGATAAATTAGATTAATTTAAAGTGCAGGGGCTGAATTGTAATTGTTCAATAGTTGAGTGATGGATAATTAAGGAAGGAAGATGGTGAACAAAAATATAAGGATAAATATATAGTAGATAATAAGGGTTTGAATTTAAGATAAAATGTTTATCTGGTTTAAATTTAAATAAAGCTTATCTATAAGGCTTATCTGCTATCACCATGGAGACTATAAATAGACCCTCCTCGCTCCCATATTTCTGAGCCATCTTCATTATTCTCCTCCCCTCTCTCTGTTGTTTTCCTGCTTGCTAGTTTTGGATGTGAACCATTTGAGGCACGACGCTTGTGGTGCTTGCTTCCAAAGAAAGCTACTAAAAGGTAAGTGAATTCTAATATTCTTTTAGTATTTTAGATAATACCTTATAGGTTTATTTTAGTGTTCTTATTTATAGATTCAATGAGAGAAAACATAGATCCTTAGGTTGCATGTGAACTTCAAAGTATAAGTTTATTTGTTATGCCTATTTCCTATTTCCTATTAGATAGATCCAATACCTGAAGCATGTGCTCCCACTCATTCTAGTGTAGAAAAAAGGTTCATCTTGGTATTGGGAAAAAAACTCTTTGATTTTCTTGTCAAAACAAAGATTCCAACTTTGAGATGCTAGCTTTAAACTATATATAGATCTCTTAAGCATACACACTTGATCAGAGTTCTTTGGATCAAAAGAATCCTTTTAGCTACATCACATAAATTTCATCGCTGAGATGGTCATTTAAGAAAAAAGTATTAATAACCATATCTCATACTTATAATATGTGGGTATGACAATAAGAATCTCGATCACTTTAATGCTCACAACTGAGTAAATGGTTTTTTCATAGTATATACCATGAGACAAGATATAGCCCTTTACCACAAGTTGGGCCTTAAATGTATGTTCTTTTCCATCCTACTAGTCTTCTTCTTGAAGATTCATTTATATCTAAAACCTTACAAAGGTGGAAATTCAATCAAGTTCCAAACTTTATTTTCTTCCATGGACTACATCTCAACATTCATGAATTTTAACCATTCATCATATTCTAAATATGGTATTGCTTCATGGTAGTTATTGGATTGAATGCCTAGTCGTCCAAGGCCATTTCACTGGCCATTTGTCTACTAACAGAATGAACATTTCAAGGGGGGGGGGGAATAGGAGATAGCTCATAAACTTTTCATTTCCTTCCAAAAGGAAGTGAATATTGAAAAAAGTCCCAAGAAACTCCTTGATATAGACTTACACATGTCATTCGAATTTCTAGAGACTGATTCTCTACTTCCTTTGCACACGACACAAATTACATAGAGGACTTTTTAAGTTCCTCACGTTAGAATTGAGGAGATGCTTATCATGGGTAACCATGAAGGTAAAGGACCTTCACAAAATCCATTTACACCTAATTATAGGCAATTGTATCTTGTATTGAGACTAGAAATTTGGTGCAAATCTCTTAAAAATGGAGTTCTAAGGAACTCTAGGTGGAACTGACAGTCTTGATCAGAATTTGAAGAAATCACAAAAGATCAATTATTCTAGTTGTAGAAGAATATAAAGAGATCAGAGAGAAAGAGAATGAGAGAGAGAGTGTGTGTGTATGTGTGTGTGTGTGTGTGAACGACATCCATGAAAAACATAGGATAAAGAATGGGGAATACATTTCTAAAAAACAAGGATGAAATAGTTTGCAAGACATAAAGATCAAATTCTGGTAGAAGATAAAAAGTTTGAATTTGAGAGGAAAATGATATTGGTGAGACTTGAAGTGACTGATACAAACAAGGATACTCAGGTGGAAATTAAGAAGATAGACTAATAGAAAAAGTTGTTGAAGGAGAGAATGAAAGTTATTGAAAAATAGGCAGCTAACAAGGATGAATTTCATGGTGTTTCGTTGGAGAAATCATGCATTGGAACCAGCAGAGGTTAATCTTGATACAAAAAACAAGGCATTATATGCCATACGGGAGGAAGAAAGGTGGGAAGAGGGAAATGAAAAAGAGATTGGAAATAATTTTGAATTATTTACAAGTGTATAGAGATTCTTGAGTTCTGAAAAATCAGTTAGTATTTCATACTAACATGCACTCCAGCCAATGTTCTTCATTCTAGATGAAGAGTTAAACTCCCATCACTCTAAAAGTAAATTGAAGTCATCAAAGCTACCTCACCCCTTCGACCAATAAAGCATGCAGTCAAAAGAAGAATTGCTACTATTTCTAGATAGGAGTTTCAAACTCTTGATAATTTCCATGGTCAAAGACCTAGAACCCGTCAATCAATAGTATGCACTAGCCACAGATGTTGACAAAAAACATTATGGATATCCATTGTTGCCAGAAAAAATATATTATGAATATCCATTCTTAAAGAATAACATTATAAATATTCATTCTTGACAGAATGATATTTTAAAGAAATTATCTTTGATAGAATGTCATAGAAAAAAACATCACATGAACTAAAATACTTCAAAATAATAACATGATTTGAACTAAACTACATCCAAAAAAAAATTAGGAAAGAATAGCGTTCTAAAATATCCATTATGGTAGAATGATATCCAAAAACACATTATCATTAACAGAATGAGAGAAAAAAAAAACGTCCTATAAACTAAAATACATCAAGATAATAACATTCTTGAACTAAAATACATTAAAAGAATAACATTTTTTGAACTAAAATACATCCAAAAACAAAATTATGAAAGAATAAAATTCTGGAATATCCATTCTGATAGAGTGACATCGAAAAAACTTTTTTTAACATGTATTCTGATCAAATCATTTGTAACCATGTGTATTCTGATTACAAAAAGAAGAAAATCAAAACCTGAAATTCTAAATTGCAAGTTTGATTGATATCAGTTTCACTACTTTTGATTTTATGGCTTTCTCGTTGTCATGACACTAGTTGTTGGAAGATGATGAAGGCAGCAATGTGACAGTAGTGGTGTTGTTATAGGATTGATGACAGATGGTGAAGAAGATGATAAAGACTGGTACGGTTGAATCTTGTAGTATTGATCTCGTGATTGTTGATGTCGTGGTTGAGGACTGTAATGTTGATGTCGTGATGGTTTTGGGCAGTTGATTAGTATCGATTAGGGTTGATATCGTGATTGTAGAGATAAGCGAGAAGAGAAAGTCATACGTGATGGAGAGAAGAAATGAGAGAATTTAAAAAAGGATAACCACTAATACCATGATTATATTATTTCAATTTAAGATATTATTTAATGGAAATAAAAAATCCCTAAACTACACTTGCTTGATACTAGTCTATGATTCGTCCTTAAGACCACACAATAATTGTGGGTCTTATTATATAACACACACACACACATACACACACACACAATCAAACCCCACAACCCTTGGATCAAAATAATGCGTGACTTAGATTAGTTATTTTATTTCTCAATCTTTTAATGGTTCTCATTTGAACATATATATATATATATATATATATATATATATATATATATATATATATATATATATATATATATATATATATATATATATATATATACACACACACACACGCACACACACAAAAATTTTTAATTACAGAAACCTCCACATCAATGAGTAACAAAAAAACCTAACAAGATCCCGAATGTGATCCATCCCACTTTACATACCGACCTTACTTTAGCCAAAAATTGCGTACTAAATCATGGAAACCATCTTTCAAAATCAACTAGTGTGCAACCCGTGCTATGCACGGGTCGTGGAGGCTCTCATCATAATCCGAAAACAATTCACCATTTTCTTCTACACACTGTTCTTGTTGAGGACATGAGTTTTGTTCGTCAGGAGAGTCAGATTCAAGAACCTGTCATAATAATAATAATACACCAATCAAAACATTAATCCCCAAAATACCCGTAACTCACATGTGACATTTTTTAAATTCTTTTACGTAAAACAACACTTACCGAGTATGTATGTAGCGACTCAAGTATTGATTTTGTGCTAGCCTCTCCTACAGGTATTAAAAAAACTAAATTTTATAAAACATAATTAAATTCATAACTTAACTTACTAATTTAAAGAAAAATACCATTCTCTTTAATTTCTTTTGCAATTAATTGTTCAGAGAATCCCACCCCTAAAAATGTTGAACCAACTTGGAGTTTGAAGGCCCTCTTGATTAGCTTGCCTTTAGACGAAAAGAATATGAAATTAGTTGTGATCCAAAATAATTAATTGTGTTTAGAATTTAGTACCTTTTTTATTTAAGAAATTGGGAATAAAAAATTAGGAAAAATGATTTACCTCGCCATTACAATGGTTTCTATATTAAGAGTTGCCAAACCTGCACAAGATGAAAGGGGTTATGTTTCGTATTTCAAGTTCATCTTTGGTATCCCAATCGATATTCTTTTGGTTGGACTACGCTACCTATAGTTTCCTTCAGTTCTTTATGCTTTATTGAGAATATTGTCTATTTTCATGAAAAGGAAAACACAAGAAATAGCTACCTATAGTTTCCTTCGGTTCTTTTTGCTTTTTTGAGAATATTGTCTATTTTCATGAAAAGGAAAACACTAGAAATAGCAATGTAGTTATAGCATCGTACTTTCATTTCTTCATATTACACCATTTGTGACATCCGCCTAAAATGGATTCGGGTCAACCCAACCCAATTGGGAAATTTAATAAACCCTACTCAAGATTTAATTGACGCTAATAGGATCAAAACATATACAATACGATATAAATTGACGTTAATAGCAAAATAGCATAGTAAAACGTTATAACTATAATCAAATTAAATTATGATACCATATTAAAATCAAATCAAAGTATGATACTCTAATTAAATTAAAAGAGTCAAACTTGAATACTATAATTAAACTTCAAATCAAAGTAGATTGTTATAATCAAATAATAACCTATTTTTTTATAAAACTCTATTTTTATAAACTCTACATTAAATTTTATAAAATTCTTATATTAATTAGTGTATTACATAGAGATGCTTGTACTAGTGGGAAATTATGAGGACCACCTAAAGTCAAAAGTTATTCCCATGGTCTCCCACTCACACCTCTCATCATCTTTCCTTTCATTTTTCTCCCCACACATTATTCTCATCACCACTCAAACCCTCTCTATCCTTTCTCTCCCTCTCAATCTCGAAATTCATCTAAGAAATACCAATTTTCCAGCCAAGAACAAGCTCTCATACTCAAATCTTCATCCCTATTGAAGCATTCATCAAGGTAAGTTGTTAAAAGTTCCAAATTCATACATGAAACAAATTAAATCCACCAAAATATCTAAAACTCATTTTATGCATAAACCTGATTTTTCTAAAGATCCCATCAATAAAATAAGAAGTTCTGGAAATTTTCAGAAAATAACTTATTTTTATTGAATTACTATAATTATTGCACTAAAATAAGGCAATAATTCACATAAAATACTTTTTGCAATCAATAAATTCTGGGAATATTTTGGAACAACCCATATATTGAGTAAAGTGGATTTATAAAGTTTCATGCATTTATATTACAGTTTGATGCTTATTTTGTATTTTATTTTGTTGTAGATAAATAAATTGCAAAATATAGTTATGTATGTTAAAAACTAGATTTTATATTTTTCGCACCTTATTCACATATTAAAGACTCCAAGAATAAATTTACAGAATTTTGTAAGAATGTTTTCGTATTTTTACTGATTTAATGTTTATTTAATGGTTTAAATTGATAATAAATAGCTACACATGTCCAAAAATTATAACACCTTATCAGAATATCATATATAACATGGTAATCATAAATAAAAAGTCTAATTAATTTCTCTTAGTATTTTCCTATTATTTATGATTTTATTGATTAGTTAATAATGAAAAACATAAGAAATACTTCCCTTAATCCAAAATATCCAGAATATTTACAGTAGGCTCAATATAATGTTAGAAAACTATGGTTAGTTTTCCAGAATTTTTAGGGATCATTCATTATTTGTTTCGAATTTTGTTGTTGTTTAAACATTAAAATACTAAATAAATACTAAAGCAGTTAAGAAAAATATGACAATTTTACAGTAATTACTATTTTATGAAATAATTATTTTCTGATAATTTCAGAATGTTTCATTACTGTTTAGTATTTAAAACCATTTTCCTAAATATCTAAGCATGTAAAAAAGCATTTTAATGATTATTTCATATAAATAATTGTTTATAATATATAAAATCTGTAAATACTTATAATTTGACTAGTTATTATTTTAATAAGAAATTATTAAAATATTTCCTAAAGTGAAAATATAAATTAATTAAGCAAAGTAATTAATTCAATTTAAAATTCATTTAACATATAAATACATTAATATTCAAAACAAAATTTGGATAATTGTTAATTCATCTAATATAATAATATGTGTCTAAATTATTTTATTAATACTATATTTCTATTTATCGATTCCTAAACCAAAACTATTAATTATAATAGGTTCCACGTCGTTTTGACCCGAGCCGTCTATCGTACAACACGCGCATTCCTTATTGGACTAATGTGAGTAATCTACCCCGTATTTTATACTTTTCAATACTTTTGGGGTGTATCATGTGGTTCTAATATGTTTTCAACTTCATTTTATTATTTTATCACAATTGAGACATTGTTGGGACATTTATACTTGAATCATTATTTGTATAATTATTGTTTGTTTACGCTACATGTACTTGTAGTGCATTATCATTTTTAGTCTAATCTCCATGACTATGCCCGTATTCTTGAGGTACGTTATGGACAATAATAGCGCTATTGGGTTGACCACCCCGCCTTGGGACGCTAAGGTGATTGATTGCACGTGGTTGAGTGTGTATGATGATTAGATGCTCCATCCTATATATATACTTATATGTATATATAGGGTGAGGACTTATTGTTGTTGTTATCATTTGTTAATCAATTTTTGATTTATAAATTGTTATCTCAATAACACTTGTTTGCCAACTTCAAAAGAAAACAAATTTCAAATTATTCAAACTCACAATTTTCTTTAATAAAACTAGATTACTCACCAACTCTCGTAGTTGACCTGTTTTTATCCATGATGCAGATTTGAAGAATGGAGTTGATGAAAAGTAGGGTGTACCTTAGAAACCCACAATACTATTTAAATTTCCTGTAATAAATGTTGTTGTATTTGGATTTGTATTTGTATGTTGTGGATTTTGTTTGCATACTTAGTACTTAATTGAATCTAATCATATTATAACATAGTTGTCATGAGACTTTGAACAATATATCACGCCTTGATCGATTCCGCCAAGGATCGGGGTGTGACAGATTGGTATCAGAGCCCTTGACTATAGTGAATTAGGTTAATTGCCTTGACCTAGTCTATAGCCTCTAGGGTCCTCTCGTATGCTAGTTTATAAAATTCACACACAACTGCATGCAACTCGCACTTAGAAAATCCTAGGAATACCTTTGTGTGCTAATTTCTCCCTCATGTGCTTACGTATTATTCCCGACACTTATATGTGTACATACACTTGTGAACTTTCTCCTCTTTCTCTTAAAATCACACACATACTCAAATGGTTTCAAAATAAGATTTTATATACAGATATATTCCTTAGAGCTCATAGGAAATTAAAAGTCATCCACTCTAGTTGGGTAGGATCAAAGTAATGGACGCGTAGTAACTGGAAGGGGGAGGTGCCGGTAGCCTGAAAGTCCTGACTAGGTAAGCATTCGTATACATCCCAATCAACCGAGGGACCAGTTTGCTTACCTGGGGACCAAAGGCGAGAGTTCCCAAACCTATAGGCCAAAGCGCGTTATTCACATTACTTTTGAGCCATCAAAATACCCGACCTTATCAAACGTATCCGAAAGGATACACTCCAAAATGGCCAACTCATTGGACTATTAAGTTCCCTAATGGGCCTTGAAGTGGGAAAAACATGTGAAAACTTAGTATTGTGGGGGCCCACGCAATTGCTACATGCTTCACATTTAGTACCCATGGAAAGCCCAAAAGGTGCCCAACACTCCTAACCATGGCCCAACAAGTGTTTTACAATCATTTTACCCAACAATGTCTACAAACTTAATTTCCATAATCAATTTACAAAAAACTCACAAGTCCATATGCGTGTTTCTCATAGATGGCATTACGACCCCCATACGCTGCTCGCAGCAACCGAAGGCTAGCCGCCCTTATCGCTAAGGAGGTAGCGAATGTCATCCCAACAATTGCAACCCATCTTCAAACTCTTCAGCCGCAAGCTCCAGCAACCACTCATCGTTGCTCGTTTAAGCATTTTCGTAGCTGTAATCCGCCTTACTTCAAAGGCATAGATGGTGCCACCGCACTCCTCACATGGATCGAAGAAATGGAGAGTACTTTCATCCACAGCGAGTGCCCTGAGGACCTGATGGTCCGTCACGCTACAGGGTGCCTCCAAGGTCATGCTCTCTCATGGTGGAACCTAGAAAAACGGGCAAAAGGAGAGGGTGTTGCCTTGGGAATGACCTGGTCAAAACTAAAGGAACGCATGATAGAAAAGTTCTGTCCGGACAGCGAATTGCAAACTCTCGAGGAGGAATTCTGGAATCTGAAACAGGTGGGAGGAGACAACGCGGCCTACACTAATAGATTCTATGATCTTTCAAGACTCCTACCTCACATGGTTCAACCTACGAAAACTGCAATACGTCGCTACATCAAAGGGTTACCGCGCCAGATCCGTGATTCGGTGACCAGCAGCAGGCCATCTACTCTGGAATCCGCTATTGAAATAGCAGGTCAACTCAACGAGGATAATATGAACGATGGTGTCCTCCCACGCAAGGGTTCAAAGATGACAACTGAAAAGCCGACCCTTGAGACCCCCTTAATTGTCAAGTCCGAGTCCTCACACCGACACGACAAAAAGAAGCGGAAAAGCCATCACCACAACCATGCTGTTATTACCCCTGCTGCTCCTATCACCCAAGTCACCCAACCAAACAAAAAGCCGTATACCGGACCTCACCCCCTCTGTAACCATTGTAACTATCACCATATGTCCACCAGCCCGTGTCGCCTTTGTACGACTTGTGGTCGCTATGGCCACTTGGCGGACACATGTCGTGCACCAAAAACTCAGCGACCATTCGCTCTACCCTCAAATCAGCAAACACAAACCCGGTATCCAACTGGAACATGCTTCAACTGTGGTGACCCCACCCATTTCAGAAACGCGTGTCCTAGGCTTGTCAATATCATTAACACTCAAGCCCAGGCAAATCCAACAATGCAGGTTCCAGCTCCCAAAGGCCGAGCATTTGTCATTACCGCAACCCAAGCACAGACCGATAACAAGGTCGTAAATGGTACGTTTCTCATAAATGACTGCTACGCATCAGTACTTTTTGATTCAGGTGCCGACAAAAGTTTTGTGTCCTTGGAATTTGAACCCATACTTCACACACCTCGCACGATACTTGATGAACACTTTACCGTAGAAGTCGCCAATGGAAAAAACATTTCACTCAATGCAGTCATCCAAGATTGCACTTTTGATTTTTGCGGTCATAAATTTTCTGTCAATTTAGTTCCTATGGAACTTGGTAGCTTCGACATCATCGTGGGAATGGATTGGCTATCCCAAAACCATGCTGAAATAGTGTGTTACGAGAAGTTTATTCGTATTCCTCTTGCCGACGGTCAAAGTCTTCGTATTTATGGCGAGACTCGTTCAAAAAAACTTAGTCTTATGTCATGTACTCAAGCTCGATCGTATCTACGTAAAGAATACATGGCTTTCTTAGCCCATGTGGTGGAAACAAAGGTCAAAGAAAAGAAGATCGAAGATATTCCGATTGTACGAGACTTTCCCGACATCTTTCCCGATGACGTATCTGGACTCCCTCCAGTACGTGAGCTAGAGTTCCGCATCGATCTCGTTCCTGAGGCTGCTCCCATAGCCAAGTCTCCATATCGGTTGGCTCCAACCGAGATGCAAGAATTGGCAAGTCAGCTCCAAGAATTAACCGATAAGGGATTTATCCGCCCTAGTACTTCACCCTGGGGAGCCCCGGTTCTCTTCATCAAAAAGAAAGATGGTTCGTTTCGTATGTGTATCGATTATCGGGAGTTAAATAAATTGACCATCAAGAACCGATATCCGTTACCTCGGATCGACGACCTTTTTGATCAGCTTCAAGGAGCTTCATGTTTCTCAAAAATCGACCTCCGCTCGGGTTATCACCAACTTCGAGTACGGGAAGAAGACATCCCCAAAACCGCTTTCCGAACCCGCTATGGCCATTACGAGTTCACCGTTATGCCTTTTGGCCTAACGAATGCCCCTGCCGCATTCATGGACTTGATGAATCGGGTATTTAAACCTTATCTCGACCGTTTTGTTATCGTCTTTATTGATGACATCCTCATTTACTCCAAGACAAAGGCAGACCATGAAAGACACCTTCGTCTAACTCTCCAAACATTGCAAGGAAATCAGCTCTATGCCAAATTTTCGAAATGCGAGTTTTGGTTAAATGAGGTACAATTCCTCGGTCATATTGTAAGCGACAAGGGTATTTTAGTCGATCCCGCAAAAGTTGAAGCAGTTAAGAATTGGAAAGCCCCACGTAACCCCAAGGAAATTCGGTCATTCCTCGGTTTAGCTGGCTATTACCGGCGTTTCATTTCAAATTTCTCAAAGATCGCTTTACCGCTTACTTTTCTCACTTGCAAGGGTACGCCATTTGATTGGGGACCCAAGCAAGAAGACGCTTTCCAAACCCTTAAACAAAGATTGTGTGACGCTCCGATTCTTACACTTCCTGAAGGATCCGAAGATTTTGTGGTATACTGCGATGCCTCCAATCTCGGTCTAGGTTGTGTTTTGATGCAAAGGGGAAAGGTTATAGCTTACGCATCGCGACAACTCAAAATTCATGAAAGGAATTATACGACTCATGATTTGGAGCTCGGTGCCGTGGTTTTCGCTCTTAAAATTTGGAGGCATTACCTTTACGGCACTAAATGCGTAATTTTCACCGACCACAAGAGCTTGCAACATATTCTTAATCAAAAAGAACTCAATATGAGACAAACACGATGGGTCGAACTCCTAAATGATTACGAGTGTGAAATACGCTATCATCCGGGCAAGGCAAACGTCGTAGCTGACGCGTTAAGCCGAAAAGAACATGCCAAAGCATTTCATCTAATATGTTCTCCTATCTTGTCCAATCTCAGTGACCGAATTCGAGGAGCCCAACACTCGGCAATTACCGAAAATGACATGCCCACAGGAATTGATGGGGAGTTGGAAAGTAAATCTGATGGTATTTTCTATTATCAAGATCGCATCTGGATCCCAGATCGCGACAATCTTCGTACATTCCTGATGGAAGAAATCCATAAAACTCGATATTCCATTCATCCTGGCGCTGACAAGATGTATCATGGCTTGAGAACCAATTATTGGTGGTCGGGAATGAAAAAGGATATTGCTTTATTCGTGGCCAAATGTCTTACATGTTCCAGAGTCAAAGCAGAACATCAACGACCCTCTGGACTATTGGTCCAACCGGTAATCCCCGAGTGGAAATGGGAAGCGATCGCCATGGATTTCGTAACCAAACTTCCCCGTACCACCAAGGGACACGACAGCATTTGGGTAATCATTGACCGTTTGACCAAATCCGCTCATTTCCTTCCCATCCGTGAAGATTTCAAGGTCGAACAACTTGCTCGAATTTACATCGACGAGATAGTTAGTCGGCATGGCATCCCTCTCAGCATCATTTCAGATCGTGATGGGAGATTTCTCTCTCGGATTTGGCAATCACTTCAAGCAGCCATGGGAACTCGCCTCGATCTCAGTACCGCCTATCATCCTCAAACCGATGGTCAATCTGAGAGGACAATTCAAACACTCGAAGATATGTTGAGGGCGTGTGTCTTAGATTTCGGAGGAAACTGGGACTCTCATTTACCATTGGTGGAATTCTCCTATAATAACAGTTATCATTCTAGCATCAAGATGCCACCATTTGAAGCATTGTATGGCCGTAAATGCCGATCTCCTATTTGCTGGCATGAAATTGGCGAGTCCCACGTGATTCGCGCAACAGTGGATTCTCCCATCGTTGGTCCTGAGCTTATCCAGGAAACAACCGACAAAATCACTCAGATTCGCAATAACCTTCTCGCAGCTCGTAGCCGACAAAAGAGTTACGCCGACAAGCGACGCAAACCGCTTGAATTTACCGTGGGTGACATGGTCATGTTAAAAGTGTCCCCATGGAAAGGTGTGGTTCGATTTGGACGCAAGGGTAAATTGGCACCACGCTATGTAGGCCCGTTCAAAATCCTGGAAAGGATCGGACCAGTAGCCTACGAGTTGGATCTACCAATAGAGCTTAATAAAGTACACCCAGTATTTCATATAGCCAACCTCAAGAAGTGTTTAGCAGACGAGAACCTTCATGTTCCTCTTGAGGATATCCAAATCGACGAGACAATGCAATTTATCGAGAAACCCTTGGAAATTGCCGACCGAATGGAAAAGCAACTCAAAAGAAGTCGCATTCCCCTGGTCAAGGTAAAGTGGCAGTCAGCACGTGGACCTGAGTATACATGGGAGCGTGAGGATCAAATGCGTACCAAATACCCACAACTTTTCTCTTAAGGTACTCTCTTCTTAAATTTCGGGACGAAATTTCCTAAAGTAGGGGAGACTGTGACATCCGCCTAAAATGGATTCGGGTCAACCCAACCCAATTGGGAAATTTAATAAACCCTACTCAAGATTTAATTGACGCTAATAGGATCAAAACATATACAATACGATATAAATTGACGTTAATAGCAAAATAGCATAGTAAAACGTTATAACTATAATCAAATTAAATTATGATACCATATTAAAATCAAATCAAAGTATGATACTCTAATTAAATTAAAAGAGTCAAACTTGAATACTATAATTAAACTTCAAATCAAAGTAGATTGTTATAATCAAATAATAACCTATTTTTTTATAAAACTCTATTTTTATAAACTCTACATTAAATTTTATAAAATTCTTATATTAATTAGTGTATTACATAGAGATGCTTGTACTAGTGGGAAATTATGAGGACCACCTAAAGTCAAAAGTTATTCCCATGGTCTCCCACTCACACCTCTCATCATCTTTCCTTTCATTTTTCTCCCCACACATTATTCTCATCACCACTCAAACCCTCTCTATCCTTTCTCTCCCTCTCAATCTCGAAATTCATCTAAGAAATACCAATTTTCCAGCCAAGAACAAGCTCTCATACTCAAATCTTCATCCCTATTGAAGCATTCATCAAGGTAAGTTGTTAAAAGTTCCAAATTCATACATGAAACAAATTAAATCCACCAAAATATCTAAAACTCATTTTATGCATAAACCTGATTTTTCTAAAGATCCCATCAATAAAATAAGAAGTTCTGGAAATTTTCAGAAAATAACTTATTTTTATTGAATTACTATAATTATTGCACTAAAATAAGGCAATAATTCACATAAAATACTTTTTGCAATCAATAAATTCTGGGAATATTTTGGAACAACCCATATATTGAGTAAAGTGGATTTATAAAGTTTCATGCATTTATATTACAGTTTGATGCTTATTTTGTATTTTATTTTGTTGTAGATAAATAAATTGCAAAATATAGTTATGTATGTTAAAAACTAGATTTTATATTTTTCGCACCTTATTCACATATTAAAGACTCCAAGAATAAATTTACAGAATTTTGTAAGAATGTTTTCGTATTTTTACTGATTTAATGTTTATTTAATGGTTTAAATTGATAATAAATAGCTACACATGTCCAAAAATTATAACACCTTATCAGAATATCATATATAACATGGTAATCATAAATAAAAAGTCTAATTAATTTCTCTTAGTATTTTCCTATTATTTATGATTTTATTGATTAGTTAATAATGAAAAACATAAGAAATACTTCCCTTAATCCAAAATATCCAGAATATTTACAGTAGGCTCAATATAATGTTAGAAAACTATGGTTAGTTTTCCAGAATTTTTAGGGATCATTCATTATTTGTTTCGAATTTTGTTGTTGTTTAAACATTAAAATACTAAATAAATACTAAAGCAGTTAAGAAAAATATGACAATTTTACAGTAATTACTATTTTATGAAATAATTATTTTCTGATAATTTCAGAATGTTTCATTACTGTTTAGTATTTAAAACCATTTTCCTAAATATCTAAGCATGTAAAAAAAGCATTTTAATGATTATTTCATATAAATAATTGTTTATAATATATAAAATCTGTAAATACTTATAATTTGACTAGTTATTATTTTAATAAGAAATTATTAAAATATTTCCTAAAGTGAAAATATAAATTAATTAAGCAAAGTAATTAATTCAATTTAAAATTCATTTAACATATAAATACATTAATATTCAAAACAAAATTTGGATAATTGTTAATTCATCTAATATAATAATATGTGTCTAAATTATTTTATTAATACTATATTTCTATTTATCGATTCCTAAACCAAAACTATTAATTATAATAGGTTCCACGTCGTTTTGACCCGAGCCGTCTATCGTACAACACGCGCATTCCTTATTGGACTAATGTGAGTAATCTACCCCGTATTTTATACTTTTCAATACTTTTGGGGTGTATCATGTGGTTCTAATATGTTTTCAACTTCATTTTATTATTTTATCACAATTGAGACATTGTTGGGACATTTATACTTGAATCATTATTTGTATAATTATTGTTTGTTTACGCTACATGTACTTGTAGTGCATTATCATTTTTAGTCTAATCTCCATGACTATGCCCGTATTCTTGAGGTACGTTATGGACAATAATAGCGCTATTGGGTTGACCACCCCGCCTTGGGACGCTAAGGTGATTGATTGCACGTGGTTGAGTGTGTATGATGATTAGATGCTCCATCCTATATATATACTTATATGTATATATAGGGTGAGGACTTATTGTTGTTGTTATCATTTGTTAATCAATTTTTGATTTATAAATTGTTATCTCAATAACACTTGTTTGCCAACTTCAAAAGAAAACAAATTTCAAATTATTCAAACTCACAATTTTCTTTAATAAAACTAGATTACTCACCAACTCTCGTAGTTGACCTGTTTTTATCCATGATGCAGATTTGAAGAATGGAGTTGATGAAAAGTAGGGTGTACCTTAGAAACCCACAATACTATTTAAATTTCCTGTAATAAATGTTGTTGTATTTGGATTTGTATTTGTATGTTGTGGATTTTGTTTGCATACTTAGTACTTAATTGAATCTAATCATATTATAACATAGTTGTCATGAGACTTTGAACAATATATCACGCCTTGATCGATTCCGCCAAGGATCGGGGTGTGACACCATTGTACTTATAGCATCGTTCCTTGACTCAATGAAGGGTACAAATAGCAACGTACTTTACTGTTTTGATAGATTGGTTGATTTGCAACTGTAAATAAATAAATAAATAAATAAAACTGGTGAATAAGTAAGTTTCTTGGAATAAAATTAATATTGAAAGATAGATGAGTAGTTGTGAGCAAATCTTTGAGAAAAGTGTGTTGAGGCAGTAAACCTTCTGTCTGTCTTTCTTCTACAAAAGCATAATACTGTGTGATACTCGAAAATGTGTTTCTATTTATTATTTCAAGCCATCCGTAAGTTTTGTATCCTTGTCCGTATCCATAGTTTCCACCATTGTACTGGCTTTGGTCTACCTGAGGCTAAATCATGTTTTGAAATATTTGAGAAAACGGAAGAAAATATGAATGAAGGGGAATTTGTTAAAAGTTAAATGAACCTGTTTGTTTGAAGGACTACGGCCCGATGAAAATCTCCACCGTTTGTCCACCAAATTGAGTTCCTTTTAGAATCTGTAAAGCTTCCTCGGCGCAGCTTCTGCGTACATATATTTTTAAGACTTATAAACAAATTTGAGTGAATTACAGAAATGGTCCATGGTCTTTCTGATTTTTGCCTTGTTTAGTCCATAACGAAAACTTTTTTCGGTTTTGGTCCTTGTTTCAAGGTTTTATATTGATTTTGGTCCCTGGAACCTTGAAATAATAAATAGAAACACATTTTCGAGTAAATTACAAATTCATTCTCATCTTTACATTGTTTAGTCCAAAATTAAACTTTTTTCCAATTCTGTACCTTATTACATGGTTTCATATTGATTTTGGTCCATAAAACTTTGAAATAAGTATAAAAATAGATTTTCAATTAAATTACAAATATTGTCCTGGTTCTCTCTGAATTTTACTGTGTTTAGTCAAAAACTGAAATCTTTTTTTCAATTTGGTCCTTATTTGACGCTTTCATATCAATTGTGGTCTCTGGAACCTTGAAATACGAATTTGAAATAAAATTTCAAGTTAATTACAAAATAGTCCCCATTTTTCAGATTTTTACCGTGTATCCAATGTTCGAAACCATTTTTCATGTTTGCTCCTTATTTCAAGGTTTCATATCATTTTTTGTCCATTGAAAACCAAAATTGATGTGAAATGTTGAAATAAGAATCAAAATCAGGAAGTCTTAGGGACAAAAGTTTATACGAAACTTTAAAATAAGGACACAAGTTGAAAATAGTTTTAGTTTTGGGCTAAAGACATTTAAATTGAGGATGTACACGGATCATTTTGTAATTTAATCTAGAATTTTGTAAATGGATATAACGAAAGTTGCACGATTGACATACCTATCAGCAAATTAAATAAATCCACATCTTTTGCCTAATGGAATCTTCACATGGACTCACTCTCCATATTGGCTGCATATTGGCTGAAAACCTGCCTAATACTGATTTATACAACAAATTGATTGTTACTTATGTTAATTACGGTTAATAATTTTATTCTAAATATCAGGAAAAATGATAAAAGTAACTATAAAGAATTTGCCCCTTAAGAAATGTATCCAGGAAACCACCCTTTACCCGTTTATGCAATTACCAATAATATATTGTATAATTTTGGTGCATTTGTAGTCTAATTTAACACACTAATTTGTTGCATAATTGAGGAAAACATTGTGTTATTCGTAAAAAAGCATTGCTAACCTTCACCATTCCAGTTCCAGTGTCACAAACAATGGGCTGAATATCATCAGAGTCAACCATTTCTAAAAACCTGCACCACAAACATAAAAAATACAATAAGTTACAAAACAAAATTGTCGAAATCCGCATTATTTTCCAATAGTACCAAACTTGTTTAGCAACAAATAACCACAAAAATCCCAGTAATATCCGCAAGACGTTTCCTACGATTCTCATATGGTCAAAACAACTTCAAACTAACACCCAATACATCAAGTTACCAACCACTGTCACGTAGATCTCAATCACCATCACCAATGGATCCTCACATATTTAACAAATACGGTGAAATCGAGCATGCAAGTCAAACAGATGGCTCATGACAGATCAAAATAATACGGATCCCCAATGAATGTCAAGAGGCTTAAGATCGGAAATTAAAATCAATTCATCAAAGATTAAAACCCGGATCTATACTCTAACAGAGAAATTGCTATTTGAGGAAGCAATTATGGCACCTGTTTAGCAGCTTTCACGAGTTCGGCGCTTAGAAGCCTAGGTTGTTCGGCGATATTGTTACCGGTAGATTCTTCGGTGTTGGGATCAGCAACCGCACCGTTAGTTGCTGTAGGCGGTACAGCGGCGGCGGCACAGAGTGCAGGTGCAGGCGGCTCTGGATAATCGGGAGAAAGACGAACTGGAGGTGCGTCTCTTTGCAATGTCTCGAAAGCATTGAAGGCGATTGCTGCAACGGCGTTCACCTGAGCTTCTCTCTCGTCTTTGCCGTCAAGAATCAAGAAAGAGAGACTGAGAATATCGTTGTGTGGGAGCGAAGGATTACCACCATCAACCGAGACCGGAGAAGAGGGTGGAGGCGGTGGGTAACAAATGGAAACCATCAGATTAGGCACGAAAAATGGATGAGTCGGTGGAAGAAAACGGATCCAGAAAACCGCGACCCGCGTTACAAAGGAAAAAAAAAAGGTTACATGAGGAGACCAAAAATACGGGAATTAATAACATATATAAATGTTATAAGTAGAAACTGAATTCCCGTCATCAAATATGTTGCTTTTAGCATAAATGATAGATCTTTAAAAATTAAATGAATTAGCATAGATTTTACTAAGCCTATGGAAAGAATAGTCATGGTATGGAGAAAATGCGGTGATACCAAAGGGTCAATGACTTGTTTTTAAAGTTGTTGAACTATTAAGTTGTTGAAAGTCGAAGTATGGTGCTTGCTTTTTGTGTGTGAAAGCTCTCCATAAAACAAGGAAAAAAGAATTATCGATATTTATCTTTTTAACCTCTTTCAAAGTCTTGAACAAATAATATCCACACGGAATAATCATTCACACCACCCACAATCCTTCTAGGATTCTTCCATCTCTCCTACTTGTTTCCTAATAAATCCTCAATAACGCAGTCAACCAACCATCCTCTCCCCCAATCTCACTTCCCTATTTAAATCCATACAACTTTTCCCTCTCTCATCCACTCTTCAAAACCTTCTCATCATCGAAGCAACAAAGAAAAAAGAAACATCGTTCTTTTTTGGCTTTTGGGTGTTTTTATTCGATCCATCAAGAGTTTAATCCATTCGTCTTTCTACTGATTTTTGAAACCCATCGAAGATTTTCAAGATGGGTAAGTTATTAAGTGTTCTTTTTTGCATCTTGATATCGAATCTGGCCTTATCAAGTGCACAATCTTGCAACACTTACGCCTTTCGAAACAACGCCGTTTACTCCACTTGCGTCTCTTTACCTGTTCTGAACTCGCATCTTCACTGGACCTACAACACCAACGGCACCGTCGACTTGGCTTTCCGGCACACCGAAGCAACCAATTCTCAGTGGGTTGCTTGGGCGCTCAACCTCGGTGGGGCCGGCATGCAAGGGGCTCAAGCGCTTGTTGCTGTAACGAGTTCAAACGGGTCGATTCAAGCTTACACTTCTGCAGTCCCCACTTACCAAACGAATCTACAGCCGAGTCCGTTGAGTTTTGAAGTGCCGAGGGTAACGGCGGAGAGTGTGGGCGGCGATGTGGTGATTTACGCTACCATAGTGTTGCCTAGTGGAGGAACGGCATTTAATCAGGTATGGCAGGTGGGTCCTGTAACTAATGGAGTTCCAAGTATTCATGGAACGAGTGGCGATAATCTGCGTTCTGTCGGAAGAGTGGATTTTATCACCGGGCAGACTACTGCCGGCGGTGCTATTGGTGGGTCGCGGCAGCGCCGGAGAAACGTAAGTATCTAAATTACTTTATTGTCAATTATTGAATCTTTATTCTCTCTCCGCTAGCATCTGTTTATCAAGGTTACCTCAAATTTAGATACAATTGTTTATCATAGATTCAATCTTGCAATTAACTATAGACCCATTACAATAACCAAACAATCTCGGATCTTTTTCATATGGGTTTTCTCTTTTTAATTTATTATCCTCAATAATTGTTTTGACAGACTCACGGAGTATTAAACGCCGTTAGTTGGGGAGTATTGATGCCCATGGGAGTTATGGTTGCAAGATATTTAAAGGTGTTCAAAGTAGCTAATCCAGCCTGGTTTTACCTTCACGCTGCTTGCCAATCTTCGGCTTACATCGTCGGAGTCGCCGGATGGGCCACCGGACTCAAGCTCGGCGGCGACTCCACCGGAATCACATACGATTCTCACCGGAACATCGGGATCGTCCTCTTTTCACTCGGAACACTTCAGGTACACTACAACCCATGTTTCCTTTTTCCATCTTTGCTTACAATCGACATAATCTCCGAAAAATTAGTCAACAATTCACCGCTAAATCTGGTGTATAACTCAAACGAATCTAGTCCATATCTTTGACTTTAAACTGATCGTGTGGTTGTGTTCTTTTTAGGTTTTCGCACTACTCTTGAGGCCAAAACCAGACAACAAATACAGAATATACTGGAACGTCTACCACCACGGCCTTGGATACGCCGTCATTACCTTGAGCATCATTAATGTCTACAAGGGACTCGATATCTTGGACCCTGAGAAAAAATGGAAGCACGCTTACACCGGCATACTTATCGGTTTGGGAGTTGTTGCAGTTCTTTTGGAAGCTTTGACATGGTTCATCGTTTTGAAGAGGAAGAAGGAAGAACAAAGGACACATGCAGGAGCCAATGGTTATGGCCAGTCGGCGTAGAAGACGGTGGAGAGTGACTGGACTGGACGACTGGTTTTTTCAGATGATGTTACAGTATGACTAGATTATTATTTTACTTTACTTTTTGATGATTGAGACTAGAGAGTTGAGAGTTATATATTCTTTGAGATTTAATATATGTAAGTATCTATACATTTTCACGTTTATATTGAGTTTTTCCAGACTTGGGTTTGTTAATTGCTTGTTTGAGTAACTGTTGATCGATATAGACACTAGGTTTTAGCCGATTTGGCCAGATTCTTTATGCAGATCGTCCGTTGGGTCTTACAATATGTTTTTGATTAATTAGTAAGACTTGTTCGAGGATTGATGACATGTCTTTCCTTATGTTTTTTGATTAATAATGAGGAAATTAGATTTTGTTTGAATGAGTTTTTTATTCTTCTTTTTATTTTTTAACACAAAATACCAATCAAAAAAGAATTTAAAATATGATTAATTACGAAAAAAACACTATATTTTGTAAAATGTTCGGTTTAAATACCAATTTTTAAAAGATTTGGATAAAACCACCAATTTTTGGTAAAAAATTTCATTGAAGCTATTATTACCGGTTTTTCCGGTCCTAATGATTATGCTAAAACTTTTTAAAAAAATGGATGCTTTATTAGAACAATTTACTTTCAAAATAAGTAAATTGTTATATGTTTGTGTCTCCGTGATCTCGTTTTTGAAGATCACAAAGTCACGACAAATTTATTTTAAGAAAACTGTCACACATAGGACTGAACATACGATCTCATATTTTCTGTTCGATAGTACATTTTGCTAAGAGATTCTATATGGATTTTTCCAAATATTAATTTAGATTTTGCTTCTTTGAGTAACTCTCAATCGGCATAGACAAATTACGTTTTAGTCAATTGAGCACGATTCTTGATAAATGTCATTGTTTTTTCTTTCCATACACTATTGTCTTTTTTCATCATGCCTTTTAATCATATCTTCCATACTCCTAGCCACACTAATAACATCATCAAGAGTTGCAGCACACTTTACTTCAACTTCATATTCTACTGGAATGCTATTTACATATCTATTAATCTTGACATGTTCCGAGGCCAAATCACCATTAATAAAGGTATAACTAATGTAAACTTCTTAGTATACTCATTTACTATCATATCATCGTTTTTAAATGCTACGACTTCTTCAACTAATTTCTCAAGATCACGGTTTAGACAAACTTGGACTTTTAAATAGTCAAAAAATGTGTCCAATTCCATCGATCTTCTTTCTTTCTCGATAGTATTGTACAAAATATTCCACCATACTAAAGCATATCTTTTAGTAGTTGTGATACAAAGCCCACTTTTATTCTTCTTTGCTCCAATTTATTGCATGGACTTGCTCCATTTTGGTAATCCAATGCAGTGTGATATTGGGATCAAAATTTCCGTGAAAAATGATCTAAATATGCAACCCTTAGTAGATATTGTGATCATCAAACTTTCTATACATGACTCTTATAGTTGTGTTCCGTCTTTGGCACATTTTTTCCTTGTAGGACGTTCCAATTGAGTTCGGGGATAAAGTTCCCATTCATTCGTTCAAACTATGGTATATTTATTCATTGGTGTTCTTTTCATTTCTTTAAGAAGTCTTTACATATCATCAATGGTTAGCACTTGTGAAGACTTATCTGCATTCTTATTCCCTTCACTAGATTTTGATTCAAAATGATTTTCTATCATAGTTGTAGGCGTGATTCTTACCCATCAATATACAAAGCTTTTTTGTTTCGTGATTTCATCATTTACTACAAATTTTCATAATTTAGTACGTAATAACTTATATATAAACTAAAATCTGTACTCAAAATTGATGCCATAAATAACATGATTTTTGTTAATCATGCGATATAATATTTCATAAAACTTCCCAATTAAATAGTCCATATTTCTTCTCATGTGTCATAGGGAGTAATGGCAATATACTTTCTCTATCATGGCATGGAAATTCCTAGTCATGTGAGTATTATGTTATGAGTTAATGTTATTCCTTGTAGTTACCATATTATACAAGACTAAAAATTCTAGTACAATCCATATTCATATTACATTTTCAAAACCAACGTTTAAACATATAGCATGACATGGCATAATCTTTCCTAATCATGTAATCCTAACATTTCATATAGCCGAAAGAAGCTATGGTTGTAACTAATCGTGGTTCTAAGGCAAATTTTCTTTTCCTCTTCTCTCAAAGTTTAAGCCTAGGTGTGGAAAGTCCAAACCCGCTTTACTTAATTATGACTATGATACCAACTTGTAACACCACACTTTCAATTTAGATCAAATTCTTGTATGTTCTCTTTTTAAAACATTTCATATTGTGGAAATGTGGTACTAATTAATACTTTTTCCAAAAGACAAGAACACACTGCGTCGGGATTACAAACTAATATACAAATTCATAGGAAAGCATACACATACAAACTTTACAACATATGCCAAAAATAAACTAGAGTATGCTTTTCAGTTCTAAGTTCTATGTGTGAAGTCTTCTATTTTGAAATATGCATGCTAGTGAAAATAGGTCAATATATTTGCCTTCGATATCTAAGTACAACTTAGTTAAAAGAAAAAAAAAAGAATATATAAGATGAAAACGTCTTGCAAGACACATAGTTTTTTATACAAAGCATACATAAGTTGTATTCAAACCTTTTTTCCAAAAGAATTAGGTTAACATAAGACGTTCATGCTTTAATACCAAAATAAAATTTCATTTAATACTCACTTTTTTGAATATAGAATACTCACATAAATATCTCATAGTATCCATGGTACTCATCTAAAATAAGTATGTTAGTCTATAATCTATTTAGAAATCAATATTGCAAATATAAAATCCAAAATTGTGACACCCGCCTCTCACGATAAATTATGAAATGAATGTTTTAAAGATGTTAAAGTTGAAAAATGTTTTACAATACTCTATACAACATGTTATGTGCTTAAAATTGTTTTACTTTATTTTATGCCGCAAGCAAAGTATTAAATATGTTTTTAGTAAAAAATATGCTTTATATAATGTGTTAAATATAACATCCCAAAATTTTTATGTTTAGAAGGTAATAAGAAAGTGGGAAGTTTAATAATTTGTAATAAGGGCAAGATGGTTAAAAAAGGTAAAATTATCATTTTACATGACAAACAACAACAATAATAGTAAATATGGTCATTATATGGAGTTATATGAGTATTATATATTTATGATACAAGTGAATAAGGTTTAAGGGTAAAAATAGAAAAATATGTGAAAATATATATTTACATAAAATGATAAAAAAAAGTCTAAACTTTGAGACCATAAAACTTTATATTAAATACAAGATATGGAAAAAAGGTAAAAAATGGGTAAATTATAAAGGACTTGAAAATCAAATAAGACCAAAAAGAATCAGCAAAAAAGGAGTTCGTACGAAGAAAATACAAGCTTGCAAAGTTAAGCAAAAAACTTAGTAAAAGTTGTTTGGAAAATGAGATAGCTTCAACGAGTTATGAATTTTCTAAACGAAAGTTCGAATGAGCAATCCTTTATAGTTTTACACATGCATGGGTGAGATCGGCGTATTGCAAGTAAAATGCTAGTTTAAGGATTAGATCAATGGTGCAACATTTAAGCTTAAATACTATAGTTTAAGGGTTACATGACCGGTTAGGCCAAAGGTTTAGTGTGGACAATGTGAAGATGCTCTAAAAAAAGAACAAATTGCATGACAATGGATTGATCCACTTTACTCACTTTTCTTATGGTTTTATTTGTGCTCATCAAACATTGTTTTCTTATAACATTCATAAGGTTCAGTTTTAGTTTGTAATGATGTCATAGACTACACCCCTTAGTTATAAGACCCTAATGGTCATGAGGATAGAAATGATAAAGATTTTCAAGCTCAATGAGCCATACTAATCGACCTAATATTCCTCCATGAATTCCGTATAAGCCATTGTTACATTTTTAAATTGAGTTGAATTATTGGCTGAATGATTATTTCCCTTTACATCATTAGAAAACTACCATTCATAGATTGACATCTCTTCTGAAACCATAATTACTAAAAACTTTTTAAACTCACATTTATTTTCAAGGATGCATTCAATTTTAGAGCATCATCAAAATTTTAAAACACACCCTTTGCAATGTGACGACTGTATCATCACTGGCCAGATAATTGAGAACGTGTGTTAAATAACAGTTCACCTGATCAATAAGGGAATTATGGTCATTGTGGAAAGCGACGATTGGTGGAATGTGTGCAACACTGATAATTGACTAAGTGTTTTCCTGAAGACAACATCAAACGACGTGTGGTGCTAGTGCACGTGACAAGAAGAGATGAGGTGGATCGCGATGAAATTACGTAGTGATGGCGACATGGTGGGCTTTCAAGATCGTGATGCATCCATTGGTCTGACACGATGTGTAGTTCGTACAGGTCAGTCACGACTTAAAGCCCAGACCGGTCATTTGGGGCATTTTTGCCCAAATTTGGAGAAGAATAGAGGAGGGGAATTGATTCCCTGGGTTCGTGTAAGTTGGAATCAAAAGGAAACGAGGTAGATTTCAAAGGATTTGCCATTATTTTCAGTATTAAAGGTAAACCCCTAATTCTCCTTGGTAGATTCATATTGAAAATTTGTTAGAGGTAGATAGAACCCGATTTTATGGCCTATGGGTTGAAACCCTAGCCATTGTGAATAGAAAAGACTTAAAAGTCGTCTTATTGAGGTGTGGATCACTTTACAACATACCAGACCAGATTCTTGTTCAACGCTCACGACGTGTTGCCCATGAATGGCGACGCTACACTTGAATGTTCATAGGTAGCGAAGCGATATATAAAGGTCCTTACGCAAGGTTTCAATTGTTCATCGAACGTGACACATTAGTTGCTTGGACGCGATGTGTTGCATGAACAGTCAGATGATTTTTCGAGACATACATAAAGTTATTATAAATAAGGGCAGTATTGAGCCTATGGTACTCAAATTGTTGTACTCAGAAATGAAATGTGATCTTGACAACTTCTATGACAAGAGGAGAAGCAGACCGATATAATTGAGCTCGAGATAATCATGGCATGATGACACGTGTAACATCCGTGTTTTGGGCCTAGGCGTTTTGGGCTTAATCCGGCAAAATAAAACTTATTTGAAAATAAGGAAAACAAACAAATAAATAAATTTAATATTTTGTTATATTTTTTATGTGCGAATAAATGAGCCAAATATAGTTTTAAAATATATTGCAACCAAATGTGAGAAATTTTGTCGTAAGGACTAAAAGTGTCAATTTGGCCAAACTTACCCTAGGTAGATTTGACTAGTCATGAATTTGGAAAATTAGAAGATATTATGAAAGAATGGATGTGGAGTTTAAATTAGGTTAAATAATTCCTTGAATTAATATTGAAGACCGAAATTGTAAAGAAATTAGTGAAATGGGCCGTTTTTGTTAATTTGGGAATCTAAGGGTTAGTGTTGACCTAGACAATGACTTAAGTGAAAGAAATAATTATATTTGGGGCATTTGTATGCATGTGGAGACTTCTAGTTAGAAAAATTGACTTGTTGGGTGTTGGGTGAAAAAGGATCAAACTATAGGGACTATTATAGCCAATTGTGAAAGATATCAAGTTTTTGATGGGGGTTTTCCCCATTTCAGCCTCAACCACAGAATTAGAGAGGGGAGAGTAGAGAATGGAGATTTCTTGAGTTCTTGAGAGATTGGAGCTTAGTTTTGATTATTCTTGCAAGCCCTTGAAGTTTCTAGCCAATCTAAGGTATAAACCCTTCCTTTTCTAGCTTGCAAACCCATTTTTGGGTTGGGTTTATGTCAAATCCGAACATATGAATTGGGGGAGGAAATCCTAGGATCCCAAGTGTTAGTTTATGATTCTAATTCGTGATTTGATCAACATCCAATCCATGGATGCTCTAGATCCAATTTCTTGTTTGATTTGGGTGTTATGAACCCTAGAATTTGGGGATTTGATGGTTAGTGGAAGAATCATGAAATTGGTGGATGATTATGGTGGATTTGGATGAAGGGATTCATTTCTAATGATTTCCTAAGGATTCCAACTCTTGATGAGTAATCTTAAACATTGAATCACAAGAATATGGGAATTTGGTATTGAAATGGGTTTTTGTTCATGAATATGATGAAT
This sequence comes from Cichorium intybus, assembly GCA_023525715.1. Lineage (NCBI taxonomy): Eukaryota > Viridiplantae > Streptophyta > Magnoliopsida > Asterales > Asteraceae > Cichorium > Cichorium intybus. The sequence goes on along the minus strand of CM042012.1, from coordinate 126,005,110 downwards.
GGAATATCTTTTTTAATGGATAAATGAGTTTAGTACATCAATTTGGAAGTAGTAGTGGAGTAAGGATCATTCCTAATGATTCCATGGAATGGAAGAAGGAATCTCTACTTGTAATCATCAACTGATGGATTAGAATTGGGCATTCCATGGGTTTAACCTTTTGAACCAATGATTAGAATTGGAGATTTCATGAGGTTATATTCTTTAGAGTTTATGTGGGAATGATTTCCTTAAGGAATTGCATTGGTTAAGAACTTAATGGAATGGTTAAAAAGGTTGAGTGTGATGATTGACTATAAACTTGGTTCAGTTACATCTTGTTAAGAGATAAGAACTTGGATTGTGATTTTCATTGATATAAGTCATGAACATTGGATTGAGAGTTGAATACTTGGAATGAGTTATTAAATGTGTATTTTCATGTATAATTGGTCTTGGGTTGATTTGGAACTTCAATTGGGTCAAAAGAGGGTTAAAATGACCAAAAACAAGCTACAGCACAGCATACACGACCCGTGCTGCTGACACGACCCGTGTGAGAAATTCCGAGGTTTCACATTGGTTTTCCCAAGGTGCTACACGACCCGTGTAGCTGGGTCTGACCAGATTTTGCAGTTTTTGGGTTTTGAGCTTTATGGTTTGGGCTTTGGGTCCTTGTTTTAATGCCAATCTTTGGGGATGTTTTAACTAAGAGTTTCCTTATATTAGGAAGGTAAGGACTTCATTGTGGTATGATGAATGATAGTTATTTCTTAGTTCAAAAGAAGTAATTATAGTGTGACTTTTAGATGAAACGACAACTTCCATTCTTGTCTTGTAAGAAGGAGATATATTGTAAGGATTTGGAGGTGAGGCTAATGACTTGAGTTATCACTCAACTAGGAGGATTTTAGATGGAAGAGTTGATGTTTAGAAGTGCCTTCAAATACATCAACCTTGTGTGGAGTTAGTGTTGACTCGTCAGTTGACCTTGGGTGAGTTTACCGGGAGTACACATCCCTTCTATTATCTTTTGTGTATGTTATCAACTATTTTCATGCATGCTTTTATGTGCTAATTGTTATATAAGTACTATGTGTGCATTACATGAAATGAGTCATTTTAAAGATGTTTTCAAACAAAGACTATGATGTTTCTGAAAGACGCTTTGAGCATCCTATTATGCATTGCATTTCTTATAGGATGGGATTGACCGTTTGAGCCCTTGAGAACGACTTTTGCACTTTTCTTAATTAAAGAGGGTGAGGAGATGTTATGACTTTTGCCCTTTTCTCAATTAAGAGGGTGAGGAGATGCTATGAGTTTTGCCTTTTTCTCAATTAAAGAGGGTGAGGAGATGTTGTTCCCGACAATATGGAACCGCATGAGGGAGTTGCTACCCCTCATGAGGCTAGTGTGATGGCCACCAGTCTTAGTTCAACCTATACGGGGATCGAGTGACATGTTTTTTGCGTGTCATTTGTGAAGTTAGGTAGGTGTCATTGTGGTGAGTTGGACTTTTATGAGATGGACATGGGTTTGGGATAGTTGCATAATGCATTGCATTTGCATATCATAACTATCTATTTTGAGTAACTCTTTATGATGTTTTAAACAACTTTTAAAATGTGTGTGTCAAAACTATTTTAGGGGATTTCCCGAGTGTGGTGGTTGCACTGCCCACTCTGAATGGGTCAGCCTCGGGTACGCTCACTAGGCATTCCATTCCCTAACTTGTTTTGATGTGTACTCAGGTTGTGGAGTTTAGATGACCTTAGAAGAGATGGATGTCTAGAAGGCCACAGATTGTGTGGTTTCATTCAAACGGTGTAATGGTATTTGGATTGTAACAACCTCGCTATTTTATAAACCAAAACGTTTTATTTAAAGTGGGACCGAATGGTTTTCCGCAACTCAAACCCTGAATTATTTCTCAGTAAATCCCATGTATTTTAAAATGTTTTTGAATGCAAAATGACTTGATTTGAAGATGTAGAAACTAAAGTTTTCACTTAAGGATGATTTTTGAATATTGATGATAAACCATGGATTAAAATGATGTTTTTTATAAAAGCCTTAAGCGAGGGTGTTTCAATTTGGTATCAGAGCATGAGTTTAAGTGAACTATGTACTAGGATTAGTGCTTAGACTTAAACTATGATGTTCTTAAAGATGTTTGACCTCTTAAGTAATTGGCCTTTAGAATTTAGTGGTAAATGCTTGCTTATGATTGGGTTTCTAACCATATAATTAGTGAATTCAGGTTGGCATGAGGAATATTTTGGGAAAATGGGATTCATGCATGAGGATTCTTACATGGATATGAAGTGCAACTTTGGAGGATTATGAGTACATGGCAACATGAGGAACAACTTCGTCTGAATGGCAACTGCTAAGGATGATAGAAGGCGACAAAAGGGGCAACTTATATTGGATGAAGCTCGAGGAGTAGTGAGATTTACAAGGTGGTATGATCTTGAGGAGTTGATGACAAAGAGGTGTTAGAAAACTAGTGGAATTGTGGTGTCAACCTTAGGCAAGCAAGGAGCATGATGAGCATGGTATTAGTGAAGTGAATGGTAGGTGAAGACTTGGAGCTGTCGAAGAAATTCTTTGTTATGACACTTAAGCCTTTCTTCCTTACCCTTATCTTCTTTTGAGACCCATCAAAAATCTTTTTGAAGTACATGCTTGTGACCTTGCCATAGAACTATAAGACCATGTGAGTAGGTGAGAGTATCGCGGTATGTGCTTTTGGTGATGGAGCTAGAGGAACTTTAAGTGAGGCGAAAGAAGGACTTGGACTAGTAGGTCCTTCGATAGTAGTGATGGGTTAGTTGACCAATAGAGGCATCTAGGTCGAGTTTCAAGGAGCGAAGATCGATTCATTGAGTAGAACTCTAGCATCTTTAGCTCAGTTTCATCTTGTTTCAGTTTTATGCTTCATAATTGGTTAGCGTTAGTTTATTTTTGCAATATTTCAGTTTTTGTATCAACTATTATCCTACGAGTACTCTGCATCAAGGAATTTATCTAACCTCAGAGGTTAAGTTTTAGATCTAGGAGTACGCATTCGGCTCCTATTTTGGTTAAGGTATTGGAATGATTATCATTGGTTTAATTTTTATATAAACGACGCATTTTCAGTTAATTGGTGTTTCGATCTATAGTTTCATGTGTAGATTTAATTTTATTATTGCTTTTGAGTTTGAATTGGGTTTAAGTGTAGTAATGTGTCTGCTATAGAATGATATTATAGTAAGATTTTGTAATCGACACAAAAGTGCCAACCACGAACTCCATGATTCGACCCTTACTTACCCTAACTACTGGATAATAATATTTTAGTTTGTATCTTTGAATGCATCAACGACTGCGACGTATCAGACTTCAACCTAGTAGTTCATTTAAAAGTGTTAGAGCATCGGGAGAAATGAAAACTAGATAAATGGATCGTTTGAAATGTTCTTTCCTCGCCATAAACATCATCGGGTAGGTGGGAAGGCAAGCAATATGTACCCAACTGTTTTTTATTATTTTTAGGCATTTTTTGAATCTTCATCTTGTGGATATAGCTATTGGATTTGCCTACCTACTAGTTTGGTGAGAATTTGTGCTACAACTTTAGTTATTGTTGATTTTGTTGTTGTTATGCCTGTACTATGAATACACCTTTCTTTGAACTATTTCACACATCTAACAAATGAAAATGAATTTTTGTGTTTGATACTCTTAATTATACATGCGGGTAACATTCATAGGATGTTTTTCCTAACTACATCTGTAGTCCTCCACTAGGAATCACATATGATACAATTTTCAGACCTTAGTCATGCTGAATTAGGTTTATTTTTGTTTGTGTTGCCTTATGGGATGGAAACCCATATAGCCTATGAAATCTAAAAATACATCTTTCATGATTTTTGAGTAAAGGACACCAAAGTCTTAGTGTACATGGCTAAATTTGCCAATTGTTTCGATCTTATTAAATATCATAATGATAAGATCAAAAGTATGATATGGGAACTAGATCGATATTACAATATGCTAAATAAAAAAATAAAAACGATCAAATCAATTGATAATAGGTTAACATAGTTTAAGTGTTATTGTGAGATGATGGCATTGAAGATTGATCCTAAAATAGAGGTAGATTTTTCAAATATGAAAGAGAATATGGTTGCTAAAGATAATTCAAAGGTTGTGGCAGAGGAAAGGTATGGAGTGCTTGCTACAAAATTTAGGAGCTTAACGTTGTTTTATCTTTATCGGAGTCTAAAAAAGGAACACTAGTTGTTTGCGCGAGGAGATGGAGAAGTTGATTTTTAACCATGTTAGGGTTATAACTAATGTTCAAGAAAGTTTAAAGCCCTCAAATATCACTTGTCCTGAATTCTTGCATGTAATGCCCCGAAATATACACCGTTCATCTACATAGAAAATGTGAATCAACAGAATACTGTCCTATTTTATTTTAACATATACATAATTCAGTGTAAAATCGGGTGTTACATCATATATGCGAGAACCACGACATGTATCCCTTCAAGTTCAGTGTCTCTAGAAAGTCTGCTAGTATGATTCTCACTCTTACTACGTTGGGTCTACATTATCTAGATACATGTGACAAACCAAACACACAATAGAGAGGTTAGATACAAGTCTGGTGAGTACATAATACAGCGACAATATGCTACAATTTCAGGAAACGCGTTTCGTAAATCATCCATACATCCATACGTTTTCATTTAGGGGAAATATTTTCCCCTGATCTACCATTCGTTAATATTTTACAGGTATGAGATGCATGTGCCTCATTTCAATATCACTATTAGTACTCTATAATGGAGTATATATTGTTCGGGCCATTTTAATCATTCCTTTCCGTAACAAGTATCAGACATGGGAATTCAATATTCCGAAGTCACAGTCTAAAACCTTTGCCATCCATCCATTGAGGCAGTTCCCGTAAAGATTTCACATATCTCAATCCATAAAGCCAGTTACTCTTGAGGATTTCACATCTCTATCCATCGAGGCATTCCTTCGTAAGGATTTCATATCTTTGTCCATCAAGGCAGTTCCTCGTAAGGATTTCACATTTCTCTAACCATTAAGGTAGTCCCTCATTACAACTCCACATCTCTATCCTTCGAGGCAGTTCCCCGTTAAGATTTCACATCTCTAACCTTCGAGGAAGTTCCTCGTTACGAATCAATATCTATATATTTCAAGGCAGTTCCTCTTTACTATCCATATATCTATATATCGAGACAGTTCCTCATTACAATTCCATATATCTATCTATCAACGCAGTTCCTCATTATATTCCGACTAGGAGAGGACTGCGATGACAATTATCGTCCAATTATTTCGTCAAGGATAATAACGTCAAATGTAATTATTGTATTCGACGTAATCGCATGCGACGCTCGTCCACAGAACGTAATATGAACTCGAGGGTATGACCACATGTTATGCACGCCCGTACAACGTAGTTTAGCCGATTTTATTTGTTTTTATTTATTTATTTTTTAAAATATTTTTTAACTTTTAATAAATTCGATTATTAGTTATTATTAGTATTTTTTGTTTTTTAGTTTTTTTACTTATTCAGTTTATTTATTTATTCAGTTTTTTCATTTTTATTTATTTTTTACCACATTTTTAACTTTTTTTCATTTAAAACTCGTTTTTGTCTTTTTTAACTCGTTTGGATTATTAGACATAATATTTATAACAACTTTTAAATTTTGGAAAATAAAAAAATTTGGATCTTGGATCATAACAAGGTTTGAATATTGGATCATACGTTTTGGATCATTATACTTAATAATGATAATATTTAGGACATAATAAGTTTGACTCGTAGGATTTTTGGATCATTATAAGTTTTGAATATTAAAAGTTTCATACAAAATATTTTGATTCATAACATATGTGGATCTTGAAATTATCCAAAATTGAAAAGACATTTTTGGATATTTTAAAATTTGAATCATAATAAGTTTGATTGATAACATTGTTGGATTATAATAAGTGTTAATTCATAAAAAAATATAGTTTATCACCGCTTGAATTATAAAACATATTTTGATTCTTAATATTTTTGGATTATAGACATTTATTTTGCTAATTTGATAAGTTTTTTTGATTAAAAACAAAAAATATACTCTCAAAAAACTTATTTTCGAAAATTTATTTTTACAAACATACTAATATAATGTGTAGAATGATCCCTTAAAGTTTCATAATTTTTGGAGATTTTTTGTACTTTTGATTTTTTATAAAAATATAAAATAAAAAAAAAATACTTTTTGTTTTCAAATTTTTATAATGGCGCTTGTTTTGTAGAGAAATAAATTTTTAGAACTTTAGTTTTTTCAGATTTTTTTACAAAGAAAAAAAAATTATTCCCAAAAACAAAGTGAGAGAAAAAAACTCACTTATTGAGATTGCAACAAATGTCACAAAATGGGTGGGGGTCTCGTTAAGATTACCATATTACATTTATTTATTTGTGTTAATCACCTACTACTTTCGATTTTTAGTCAAATAACCCACCAAACTTTTAAGATGTATCAATTTTTTCGCATTGAATCTTAACCATTTTTTTTCAAGATTAGAGGTTTAGATTTGTACTCGCGGCCCTCACCGAAATTAGAGTAATCACCCGATCAGTTTTATATATATATATATATATATATATATATATATATATATATATATATATATATATATATATATATATATATATATATATATATATATATATATATATATATATATATATATATATACACACACTAAACATAAATTTTACAAAATAACAAACATTTCCCAATGCCCATGATTGTTTATTGTGTGGATCATGCCATAACATATCCAAGACTATCCCCTTTAACAACCCAACTTAATCCATTTTTAATAAAAAATTAATTTTTACTCTTCCACCTACATAACTCAATACAATTCAATTTTTCACATTCATTAACAATCAAATCCAAACCACTTTTTTTAAAAATTTTACTATAAAAATAATAACAAAAAATATATTAATATTGATCTCATTTTATAGAAAAAAAGAAATTACGGAATTTGATATAGTTTATTTATTTATTTGGTTTATATAACATTTAAATATTTGTAAATAAAGATTTGTTGAAAAAAATAAATTGAAACGTACATCCAAGGTTGACCAACCAAACGGATCACCTAATTTTTTATTTTATTTTTTTTTTTTTAACTTTTAATTTTGTCTTTTATGAAGATTGGGTCACAAAACTAAGATAGCCTAATGGTTCGTAACATTCCATAAGGCTCGTGGCTTTGGCATAGTATCATTGCCAAATGCCCATGGTTTTCGTCATATTAAGCAATTCCCCAATGACCATTAGACCTATCGGAATGGAAGCGGGGAAGGAGTATGGTGTCCGACGTGTCATCCCAACCACGTGCGGTACCACTGCCCCACTTGGGGTTGTGACCGCGGTGATGGTTGGACACCGGGGTTGTAACACCGTGCGACAAAACCACATGCCAATTTCCCTTTTACCCCCGGAACTTTGCTGAGATATAAAAACAACCCCCCTCCCAACGTCTCTTCGGTCAAAAAAAACAAAAATTTTAAAATATTTTACCAACTATATATACACATATTAACACACATAAAATTACACATCTTTTACATTCATCTCTCCAATAAAAATTCAAAAATAATGTCTAACCAAGGTTCTCCAAACAATCAAAGGCCACCAACGAATCGATACCGATAAAACGTTCTCGGTTTCGAGCAATTCTACACCCCGAACGTTTAACGTCCATAAATGGACCAACCAATTTTCTCACACAACGTTTTCCAGTATAAAATGTCGGGTTACCCGCAAATGCAACCGCAAAATTTATACCATAATTTTTAACCCTTTCCCGACACACCAACCCAACAATTCCAAAACCCATTACACGATTCCATTCCTGAAACACAAGGTTCACCGGAATTAGTGTCAGAAACGCAACCGAAACCCCAACCCGCCGCTCATAGGAGAACAAAAGCGCAAAGACAATAATGGACAACCGCAGAGAAAATCTCGTTAGCCCATTCGTGGATTGACGTTTCCGAGGATGCGGCCGCCGGAAACGCCCAAGCGGCGGATCACTTTTGGATGTGAGTACGGGACCGCTTTCACCAAGAATTACGCCGCGAGATTTACCGTTCCAAAGACTCGTTGGCAACAAAATACCATGATATAAACCGTGCGACAATGAAGTTTAACGGATTGTTCCACAATCTACGAACACATCGGAAAAGCGGTCAAACGGAGCAACATGATTTCTAGGAAGCGCTCAAAATTTACAATGAGGACAATAATGGAACGACTTTTCAATACGTTGAGTTTTGGCGTATCGTTGAAAAAAGCAAAAAGTGGCATGATTCAAACGCCGAACACGACCTTCCGGGCCCGGCAAGAAAGCGTTCGAAAACTTCCGAGTCAAGCCGCAACACTACCTCCTCGACGCTCATATCAACCATGATTTAAATGATGACCTTGACGACGACCCCCTCGAATTTCCCGAATTTTGTCGGCCGATGGGACGAGATGCCGCAAAAAGAAAAGTAAAAGCGAGTTCGTCGAGTGCGGGAGGTGGCTCGGAAAGTAGCAAAGACGTCGCACTTATGCGGTTAGAATTCGAACACTACAATTTAAGTGTCGCCGAGCAGATTGAGTTGGATAAAAAAGCTTTAGAAGAGAAACAACGAGCCCGAGAAGAACGTCAACGAGCTCGTGATATAAAACAACGGCTCTGTGAAGAAAAACAACGTATAAAACATATTAAGTTTGTGACGTCCAATCTGGAGGAGGGGCTCGAGGGGGAAGAACGGGAGATGATTTTAAAATTGAAAGCGGATATTATGTCAAAATATCGTTCCTAGGTTGTCGTTTAATTTTTTACGTTTTTCGTTTTATCGTTTTAGCTGTGTTTTTTTTTAATTTGTAGGTTGTCTTGTTTTTCGATTTTAATTTAATGTTTGTCGTTTTAATTTACGGTTGTAAGTTTTAATTTATGAAATGTTTTATTTTAAAAAAAATATTTGGTTTAGTTTAGTGTATTATTTATTTATTTAAAAAAAAGTGAGTGGTTAGTGAGTGGTTACCATTTCCTAGAATTGAAGGGTTGAGGGAAGGTGAGGTGGCCCTACATGACGCTCCAACCTCTTGGAATGAGTGTTCACGACTCCTCTTTGTGTTATATTGTTATAATAAACCTACACACAAGGCCAATGACCTCGGTATTCTAACAGTTTCGTTGTCTTGACTTAATGATCTATAAGTATTAAAACATAAAACATGTAAATCATGCCAAAATCTGTTTTCATAAAACATGCAAACCAATTACCTTACAAATGACGCGATATATAAACATTTGACATGATATACATAGACGTCTATTATATTTTGTAAATAGCATGAATTCATCTAAAAATATCTAATTTTTTGATCCGAAATAATAAAATCTACTTAAATGATATTGATTATAGAGCTTTTTTCGAATCACTATAGTTCTTGAATCCATATCCCTGTACAATAAACCTAAATAACTAATTGTCTATTATTTCTCACATTATCTATTCGACTCAATCATATAAAAATACTAGAATACTTAACTTTAGCTAATACATGCCTCCTATAACATATAATTTCATCAGCCACATAAAAACATTTCTTAAGAAATAAAGTATAAAACAATAAAATAAAAGTCTTAATTCAAAAATATGTTTTATTCTATTTATGTTAACATTCATAGAGCTTCATTTTCCAACCACCGTAATAGTCAATAAAATGTCATAACCTTATTTAAATTAAACAAAGTAACAAACCATGTCATATTAGTACTTCTAATACCACTTAGATAACTTCAATACTGTCTAGTAAAAAAATTATTACATTGTAAAACAACCTCATAATTCCTCGATTAATAGAATAACTCATATGGGCAGTGGGCCGAAGCCCACATATACAACTATATCATAAATTTTGTATAGGTATTTTTTCTTCTCTGTCGAATTGATCACCGGATCTGGCCACCAATTCCGAAAATTTTGTTTTAAATTATTTGTAGAGGTGCGAGCATAACCAAATAATTTAAATTATTTTGTGAAAATAATTTAAATTGAAAGTGGGCAATAAAATTATTTTTAAATTTGTACCGGTATGAGGATAGCAAAATAATTTAAAACAAATGGTCCGTTTCATCATTAACCAACTATCGGGATGGAACCGGTATGCGGTAACGGTTAAGTAGGAATTGTCATTTTCGTGGGGGCGGTCCAAACGTCACAAGTAAACGAAACCAAATTTTTGTAGGTTGCAAATCCTACAATTATTTCGAATTTCGTTTTGTCCCAAAGTTTAATTGCATCACTTCAATGAGTAGTACGACTTACAGTGCTATATCGAGGTTGAAGTTTCGTTTTAATGATTTCCGTAAACCGAAGGTTGTCGAAGTGGTCGAATAGAAGTGATTATTGGATGACAAACTTGACAAATGCTTCTCGTACCGCATCGCTATCGTAAATAAATAAATCGCTGTCCGATCCAATGTAGTTTGCGTCGGATCAGTATTACTTGGTTGGACCGCTTTGCACGCACTATCTTTGTGTCTCCTCAAAGTCGAGTTGCTAGCACCCACATAAACTTCCCACATTGTTTGCGTCGAGCTTTCTTCGCATCATCTTTCATAATACAATCATCGAAATTTGACCAAACATCGGCGAATCGCGTTGTTGGTTTGATTTCCAATATATCATCGTTGGTATAGTTTTTTGTAACGCCGGAACTACCAACGGAAGCGGAAGTGGAAGCTTGTGATGAAGCCATCTTGAAAATGTTAGAAAATAGATCGAGAATACGAAAAACGTCAAGAGTAGTTAGCGTTTTTTGCGGGGTGTTGAAACCAAGTGAATCAATACCTATATATAATAGCCATAGAGGGTAAAATGGGTATTTTGGAGATTTAAACGGCTAGAAATATACCAAAAAATCTGATTTCTAAAAAATTCCCGTTTTTTAACGGTAAAAAATCGGTCAAAAATTGGTTTTTTCCGGTTAAAAAACCGGTCGAATCATATGAGGGAAACCAATAGAGAACCGGCGGTCCAGTTAAACCGAAACCGGTTAGAGACAAACGGGTTCCGGTTTTTTTTTTTTTTTTTTCCGGATATCAGAAAAACCGGTTACATATGTGCAGAGACGCATACCTATAAATACGATTTTATAGACTCTTTCATGGGTTATGATTGTAAGGCATGTTTCGACTACAAACCTTAGGTGATGTTTCATTTTAATTTAGTGAATTTAATATGCAATAAGTCTATCTTTTACTTGATATTAATGGGTTAAGTGGAAGATTAACCATTTTATGTACCAAGATTTTTCATTATACAACATTATTTTTTTACTTTTTACATTTTGAGTACAACTTCTGACAAAACCCATGACCCCATTATTTAGGGTTATTGACCTAATAGCCCAACAAACTATCTAAAGTTATTTTAAAAGGTCTCTTAATTTTATTTTCGTTGTTTCAAGCCATTAAAATGAAAAAAATCGTGTCTATTTAGTCCTTTTTGGAAGGGTCACCGGTTCAGACGGTGAAGAAGATGATGTGGAATGAAAAAAACGTCAGGAATTAGAAAACCCTGATTCTGACACCCTACATAAGACGAGTCTCACCTCTCCGTTGCTCATTTTAGCTCCATTACACTTTCTCTTCCCATCCACTTCATCTCCACGCCAAAAATCTCATCTTTCCCTTACAAAATCCCTAAATTTGTCAAAATCCATAATCAAATCTCTTCCCTTTGCAATCTCTCACTATTCTCAAACACCCTCAATCCCAACAAACCATTCTTCAAGTCCACCGTCTCTGTAAACCCTCTTCAGAATCCATTATCTCTAAATCTCGCCGCCCGTCTGACCCCCTCCAATGCCGCCGGCGCACGTCGTGCCTCCGTCTTCTGTTTCCGTAACGATCTTTCTCGTTCACGATAATGAATCAGTGTCCTCTGCTAACAACGAGTCAATGTCAGTGTTACCAGTGTGTTGTTTCGAACCTAGAGACTACGGGAAATCTTCATCTGGGTTTGATAAAACCGGGCCGTACCGTGCATCTTTCTTGATTGAGTCCGTTTCCAATTTGAGAAAGAATCTTCAAGCCAGAGGTTCGGAGCTTATAGTTCTAATTGGAAAACCTAAACGGGTTTAACTGAATTAGTAAAGGAAGTTGGTGCAGAGGCAGTGTATGAACATAGAGAAGTGTCTCATGACGAGGTCAAGGGTGAAGAAAAGATCGAAACAACTTTGAAAGATGAAGGAGTGGAGGTAAAGTACTTCTGGGGAAGCACATTGTAACATATTGATGATTTGCCCTTCAAGTTGGAAGAAATTCCCACCAATTACGTCTTTTACGTAGGTTTTCATCTTCCGTTCAAGAATCTCACTCAAACTTTCGCCCGCCGCTGTTTCACTATAAATGAAATTAGAGAATTAGACAAATGAAATCGGCAATGTAATCAAACGTCCTTAAAATGATGAATCAAAAAACTTATTAACCAATTGAAACAAATGAAATCAGCAATATACGCAAACATGTGAAATGCTCTGTTTTTTTACGCCTAATGACTAAACAAAATGAAATCAGCAATATATCCATGCACAGATGGATGGATGAATAGATGTAGGTGGGTATCCATGTATGCCAATATGTTCAATTGCGGCAATATGGAGTTGTACATATATGTGTATACAGTTCATCTATGCATCTGTATTTCTGCTATAGGGGGTTGTACCTTGAGTGGCTAACAAAAGGACTCAGCAAATTCCGTAGAAATTTATTGAGAAGAGAGGTTAGGATTGGCGACACACACGACGGCAGAGATGCTTTATTCCCATCATTCCTACACCGATGATTCCATACTTCACCGTTTTCACTCCCAATTTTCTCAAACTCACGGCAAAACCAGATTCTATTGGGTTTCGATTTATACTTGTTGTCTGTTTGTGAATTTTGATTTCACGTCGGTATTGTTGCCTACGTTGACCAATTTATACACAGAGACGAAGGTATAATCCTTTCGGATCAAATTAATGGTTGAATATTCTTGGAAAAATCTTGATGTTATATAATATTGCACTTAATCGACAAATCATAGAGAATGTTTGGAAATAGGGAGGGGCATAATAGGAAAACTACTTTTTATGGAGTGGAAGGATAAAATGAATAAGTGGATATATCAGCTCACAATTTAAAAAAAAAAGTTGACCCGGTAACCGGTTAAATATGCAAAAAGGGGTTAAAAGAACAATTAAATCTTCATTTTAATGGCTTGAAACAATGAAAATAAAATTAAGATATCTTTTAAAATAATTTTAGATAGTTTGTTGGACCATTAGGTCAATGACCCTATTATTTATTGCCCTCTTTCAGTTTATTTTTTGACATTATTTATTTATTTAATTTAGGATGCGGAGCCAAGAATAAAAGAAAGTCTACATATGTAATTGACTTTATTCAATATTATATCTAATTCAAATGTTTTTCTTTTAGTTGGCAAAATTGTAAAACTGATCTATATGTTTGTCAAAATTTACTATTTTAGTCCAAAAAGTTTTAGACTAGTACCTGTAATCCAAAATAAATTGTTTATTACGGTTTTGGTCCAATTTTTTTTTTTTGAAAATTCTTTAAATTACAGATTTACTCTTATTATTTTATTTTTCAATTTTTTTCATTACAACAATTTAAAAAATAATAATAATACCACCCCACCTTCGATTAACTCATGATCTAGAAAAACCTATTCAGATCTGTAAAATCAAAAACCCTAAAACTCACACCACCACCACAGGGTAACGTCACCGCCACAACGATCACTAGTCAACACCACCACCACAAAACACTAAGATAACTCCAAATTTGTAAACTCAAACTCAAACTCAAGAACTAGCACCATCTGATGAATTTAAACAGTTTTTACAAACCTGAAAAACAAAACATTCCATGTTTTCATATCTACGAACTCAAACTCAAGAAGAATTGGATTTGTAAACCCACAAAAATATTGAGATTTGTAATAATAGCGATAGGAAAAGATGTAGCTGAAGAAAATGAAGCTATTTCAGATCAAGAACATAAAAATCGTTCTTACATACAAACCTACAAGAACTCAAACTCAAGAACAACCTGATTTGAAAAAACCTTATCATTCTAATATACAAACCCTAACCAAATGTACAATTATTCAAGATCAAGAACATGAATATCGTTCAAGAATTACAAACCCTAGCTGCCACCATCGTCATCTTTATGAGCAAACCCTAGACGCCACCATCTTTATCTTCACTAGCAAACCCTATCCATCGTCATCGAAACCAGAGTTGGATATTCAAAATTCAACGAGAACTACCATCGTTCCATAGCTGACATTTATTTTACTAACCAAAATCCACGACCCATTGATAACTATTTCCAATATACCAATCAATGACAAATTTAACTCGCTTGTTTGGAGCTGCCATTAATCTGAAGCATATATCAAATGCAAAATCCTAGCGTAGATATTGCTCGATTGAACAAAGTGAGAGTCTCAAATCCCAAACCCGACATGAAGTCAACCAAGATTAATAATAAAAAATTAACTTAGATAATGTTTTTTAAATTTTCAAAAGATTAATTATAATTAAATTAAGTATTTTGATATATATGCGCATGTATATGTTTTATAAGGATATACATTTAGTTTGAATTTTTACAATAATATAGACATGATTATGAAAGTTTATAAATATATACGTGAAATTCTCCCTTATATAATTATCAAAATATATAACTACATTAATATTAGATGCAAAATTACTCATGCTTTTATTACAATAGTTTTAAAATAAACATTCACTTTAGCATCATTTTAAATAGAAGATTTAATATAGTCACTTACACAGTTGACATAGACCCTCATATTTAGTGACGCTATCATCACAGTTCTTTAACTATTTGTTCAGCTCGCCAGGATCTAATACTTTCCAGAACCCTCTTAATCAGTCTCTAGGTCCATAAAATGTAAACTTTACTACCATGCATGCCTATTGTCAAGATCTAGGTCAAAAGGAGTAAAAATAAAGCTTGTTGCACACATGCATGAACTCTAAGGGCTAGGTTTTGGATTTTTATTGGACTTAAGAGCTCCAAGAGAGAAAGCAATTCGTCCACCAGCCCTCAAGTCCCCCAATCATCAAATATGTAACCATCATTGCCACCAAAACAAGCAAACTAAGTCTATATTCTCATTCAAGAAGAGGAAACCAAGAAGCAGGGGTTAATGACACTTACAAAGGTCCAAAAACACAAAGAGGAGCTGATGTTTTTTTGCAATAGCCTCCTAATACACCAATACTTCTTCCAAGAAACCTTCAAGATCCAAAAATAGAGTACGAATGACAATGTGGGCTAGGGTTTTCGAGCTAGGGTTTTATAGAAGTAATATGAGGTGTTCCTCCTAGGGCTTAGTACTTTTTGTTGGATTAGGTGTCTAAGCCATGACTTTATATTTATATTTATCTTATTAATTAAAGAACGTCCATTTGGGTTGCCCTCATAGCAGGAGGATTGATGTAGAAGTTAAGTAGAGAGAAATGTTGATTTATTAATTGTTTAATAAATCAATAGAAATAAATAAATAGTTTATTAATATATTTAAGTGTTAATATATTAATTAGAAACTATAATAATTAATTAGAAATTAATCTAGAATTAATTGGATTTAATTTAGTGATTAATTTAATTAATTAAAAATGCAGGGACTGGTTTTGTAATTATTCAATAGTTGGATATTGACTGGCCAGTGGAAGGGTGGAAAGTGGCGAGATTTTGTGGTGCCACCACAAGAATCTCGAAACCCTAATTAGGTTTTGAGTAAGGCATTGTCCATTTGATAAAAGGCTTGTCAAAGTTGGGCTCTAGGGTTTTAAGCTGTGTCACCTGAAACTATAAATAGGGAACCCTAATCCTGCAACAACTTCATCTCTCAAAGGAACTCTGTTGTCTTCTCTCCTCCATTGCTTGGGTGTGACTCCATTTGAGGCAGGATACTTTTGCTGCTAGCTTTTGGTTCAATAATTCAAGGTTGGTTTTCTTGATTTGTTCTTTAGAAATTATTGTTGGCCTTTAGGTTTTTATTATATATCCATTGTAGAAAAACATAGATCTCTTTTAGGGTTGCATGTAAACTTAGGAACTTCTAGTTCATAGTTTGTACAAAACCCTTCAGTGGTATCAGAGCCAACTTGTTTTTCTTGTGAATTTGATATAATTGGTTTGTGTGTCTAAGGATTTTTGCGAAAAAAGAACCCTTGGAGAGGCCTCCATCGATTTTGGTGGCTAGGGTTTTGAAAACCCTAGCCTCCATTCCCTTGTCTGCGATTTGCATGCCTACCTTGGATAGTTAGTTGTTATTTTTGCTAATTGTTGAATAATTAAATAACTGGAATCCCTTATCCATTACTTGCAATTTTCGAGATTTAGGGATAAGGTTAGGAAATTAATTTGATTAAATTTATGATGACTTTCCTTGATTTAATTAGTTTAATTAAATTGTTTAATTAAAAAACAAATTAAATCACTTAAAGATTTAATATATATTTTCGAAAATTGAGTTATAATTTGCGAAAATTAGATTAAAAATTAAGTCTAAAATATTTTAAAAAGTTTAAAATATATCTTATATATTTATGATTAAAAGTTAATATTTATATGTAAGATAAAACTGGTTAGTCTTACCGTTAGTAGGCCTCATTCACAAAACTGTCCTATAAAGAGGGTATAAGGCGACTGCCTATAAAATGGTAGTCTAATGGGTGTACACTCTCACCCACCGCTCTCCTGGTCAGTCGAGTGTCGTTAGCCGAACGGGTTTGATAGAACCGCTAAGCCTCTTAAAAGTATAATGCTATAATTCAAAGTACTAGAACTTTGAACAAAATCCCAATCTAGTTACTTTAGGTCAAAAATGTGAATTGATGCTAATCCATGGGATTGCACATTGCACTTTGTGGAACGTTGGTGGAGCGTGTGTGGTTTACCGGCACGCCAACTGGGGTCCACAAAGAGTCGCAATGGGTTTCTCAATTTTACGATTATTGATGGAGCGTGTGTGGTTAACCGGTACTTCAATTTGAGATGGTAATTGACTTCAAGAGTACCAAGCTAATTTGCATGGTTATTCACACCCGATTTGTGATCCTCGGTATCCCAGTTACAAACAGTGGGGCATTCCCGAGATTAAAACATGCTATTGAACAGTTCAATAAATCTAAAAAAAACTAGGAATTCCATTATAATTTGATTATGTTTCCGCGGTGGAATTGGCTGAATCGTCATTCGTCTACCTTATAAAATTTACAATAAAGATTACGGCATCCCTATCCGATATTGTAGATTGTTATTGTAGGATCCTAGCCTTATATTTATTCTTGGGTGAATATAAGGATTATTTATAAATGTCTAATTAAAACTACCTTCTTCTTATATAGATGTCTTTTGTTGACCAATCCGTTCCCCACTCAAACTCCGGTAATGTCACTTCAATCTTGTCATTGTGTTCGAAAGTGACGTTGGACGACACTAACTATAATGACTGGATTCGTAACATCAAGATGGTTCTAAGGTTTGAACACAAAGAGTATGTTCTGGAAACCGAGCTAGTTGAAGTTGACCCAGATACCGCTACTCCCGAGGAAATGTCCTCATACCAAAAACACTCCGATGATGCTACCAAAGTGGCATGCATCATGATCGCCACCATGAACCCTGAACTACAACAAATTTATGAAGACTACTGGCCCTATAAGATGCACAAAGAGCTCGCAGAAAAGTTCTGTAAGCAAGAGCGTATCAAGAGGTGCGAGGTGGTCAAGCATTTCACTAACAGCAAGCCTAGGGATGGAGAGTCCACTGTACTCAAGTGCAAAGGATGCAAGGTTATGTGGATCGGCTTAGAAAGCTTGCGATGCCCATACACGAGGAGTTGGCCGTTGACATAGTACTTAACTCCTTGCCGAGTTCTTATGACCAGTTCAGACTGGCTTATCATTTGAACAACAATCAGACCACTTTGGCTGAATTGCATCGCATGCTTCATACTGCTAAGAACGGGATGAAGGGTAAAAGTGTACCCTCGGTTAGTCAACCGGTCTTGGCAATTGGATCTGGAAAGGGAAAGAAAAGGAAGGGCCCTCCTAAGCAAAATTGGAGGGAAAAAGTTCATGTCGGGTCATCTAGCAGTGCCCTGAAAACCAAGTCTTCCGGCATTCCGCATGTCACTAATCCAAAGGAAGCCAATTGTTTTTATTGCAAAGAGAAGGGTCACTGGAAGAGAAGCTGTCCCAAGTAATTGCAGGACATCAAGGATGGTAAAGTGAAGCCATCACAAGCAGCTACTTACACAATTTCTAATAACTCATCTTCTTCCTATTCTTGGGTCCTTGATACCGGATGTGGTTTTCATATCTGTTTTGATTTGCAGGGCCTAAAGGAAAGTAGGGAACTGGAGCACGGTAGACTGAATCTGGTCATGGGCAATAGGAAAATGTCAACTGTTACCAAGATCGGTGTCTATAGATTAGTGCTTAGTAGTGGAGTTAGTTTAGAATTACATAATTGTTGCTATTCGCTTGATATGGCAAGGAACATAATTTCTTTTCATGCATTGTTCAGACAAGGCTTTTATTATGATTTTGATAAATTGAATGGTTCAATTTCAGTTTTTAAAAATGATGTTTTTATCTTTAATGCTTTGCCTTGTGATGGAGTGTATGAGACTATTATGTGTGTTGATAATTATGGTAAAAATGTGTTACATATTGAGTCTTCGAATGGCATAGAAAAGGCATGTTTGTGGTACTGTCGCCTTGGTCATATAAATAAGAAGTGCATCGCCCAACTCCAAAAGGATAGAGTGTTGGAATCATTCGACCTTAAATCGGATGATGTATGCGAGTCTTGTTTATTTGGCAAGATGACAAAATCACCATTCAAAGGTTCCTTTGAAAGAGGTGAAGGTTTGTTGGATATCATACACACAGATGTGTGTGGTTCCTTCAGAACAACCACAAAAGATGGCACACGGTTCTATGTGACGGTTACTGACGATTTTAGTAGATATGAGTATATCTACTTAATCAAGCACAAGTCAGATACATTTGAAAAGTTCAAAGAGTTTAAAAACGAAGTAGAAAATCAATTAGGCAGAAAGATAAAGATGCTTAGATCCGACAAAGGCGGTGAGTATCTTAGTATCGAGTTTCTCGATTATCTTAAGGAATGTGGAATTGTTTCACAATTGTCGCCTCCGAGAACACCACAGTTGAACGGTGTTGTGAAAGGCGAAACCGAACCTTGTTGGACATGGTTCATTCCATGATGAATCGAGCTTCATTTCCAATCCATTTCTGGGGGTATGCCTTAGAGACTGCCGCCCATATCCTTAACCTTGTCCCAACCAAAAAAGTTGATAAAACACCTTACAAGATGTGGACGGGGAAAGTTCCCTCGTTAGCGCACATCAAAGTCTGGGGTTGTGAGGCTTTTGTGAGACGAGAGACTCAAGACAAACTCGTAGAAAGAAGTGGGAGGTGTTATTTCATTGGATACCCGAAACAGTCATTTGGATACTTGTTCTACAGACCAAGCGAGGACGTGGTCTTTGTAGCTAGACGAGGAGTCTTTCGAGAGAGAGAGATAGAGAGCTCATTTCCAAAGAGGACAGTGGGAGTACAATCGATCTCGAAGAAATTCAGGAGACGGCCGATGAAACAACCTTAGGAGAAACTAGCCACCAACATGAGGAAGAGGTTTCTGTTGGACCAACTGACATTTCATTGCCCCTTAGGCGTTCGGGTAGAGTTAGCATGCCACCCAAGTTTTATGGTTTCCATATAACTACGGATGGTGACACGTTTGTCAGTGATCGTACATCGACAAATTTGGATGAACCGGCTAACTACCGTGAAGCGGTGGCGGGCCCCGAGTCTGCCAAGTGGAAAGAGGCAATGGACAGCGAGATAAAGTCCATGTATGACAATCAAGTTTGGAACTTGGTTGACAATGTGACGGGTCGAAAGACAGTCGGGTGCAAATGGATCTTCAAGAAGAAGACCGACATGGATGGAAAGGTACACACCTTTAAAGCTCGGCTGGTCGCGAAGGGATTCACTCAAACCCCGGGGGTTGATTATGATAAAACCTTTTCACCAGTAGCCAAGATTAAATCGATTAGGATTATGCTTGCCATAGCTGCGTTTCATGATTATGAAATCTGGCAGATGGATGTCAAAACCGCTTTCCTTAATGGGAAATTGACTGAGGATGTTTATATGAATCAGCCAGAGGGTTTTGTAGACACAAAGCATCCTAACAAGGTAAGTAAGCTTGAGAAATCAATCTACGTATTGAAACAAGCTTCTCGTAGTTGTAATCTTTACTTCCATGAGAAAGTCAAAGAATTTGGTTTCTCTAGGAGTGAAGACGAGTCCTGTGTATATGTCAAGGCTAGTGGGAGTATACTCACTTTTCTGGTGCTGTATGTGGATGACATACTACTCATGGGAAACAACGTTCCGACCTTGCAAGATGTGAAATCTTGGCTCGGGAAGTGTTTCGCCATGAAAGACCTTGGAGAAGCTGCCTATATTCTAGGGATAAGAATATTAAGAGATAGAAAGAAAAGACTCATAGGTCTTAGCCAGTGTACATACTTGGAAAAGGTACTAAAGAGGTTTAGTATGGAGAATTCCAAGAAGGGAGAGCTACCAATCCAAAGCAATGCGAAATTGAGTAAGACTCAAAGCCCGAGTACCAATGAGGAAATAGCTGAGATGAGTCGAGTACCTTATGCTTCGGCTGTAGGATCGATCATGTATGGTATGACATGTACTTGTCTCGACGTATCCTTTGCACTTAGCATGGTTAGTCGGTACCAGGGAAATCCTGGAAAGGCGCATTGGATAGCGGTTAAGAACATACTTAAGTATCTGCGAAGGACGAAGAACATGGTGTTAGTCCTTGGTGGCAGTGATGACTTAAAGGTAAGTGGATATACAGATGCCAGCTTTCAGACAGATAGAGACAATGGTTGGTCTCAGTCGGGCTGGGTATTTCTATTAAATGGTGGAGCGGTTACTTGGAAAAGTTCCAAGCAAGATACGGTGGCTGATTCAACGTGCGAATCAGAGTATATAGTAGCGAGTGAAGCGTCTAAGGAAGCAGCTTGGCTGAAGAACTTCATCGGTGACCTTGGAGTTGTCCCGAGTATTTAGGAGCCGATGGAACTATTCTGCGATAACGAAGGAGTGGTCGCTTTGAAAAAGGAACCGCGAGATCATGGAAAGTCCAGGCATATCGACAGAAAGTACCACTATATTCGACATCGGGTAGAAGAAGGTCACCTCCTGGTTAAGAGGGTATCATCAGAAGACAATCCTGCAGATCCTTTGACGAAGGCTCTGAGTAGGATCAAGCACAATCAGCATGCTCGAAGCATTGGACTGAGGGATGATATTATTTTTAGTAATTAGATAGGTTGAAATTTGTAACAGTATTAATGTAATTGACTTTGGCGATTTTATAATAGAGATTTATAAATGAGTATTGTTTACTGCTTTTGTCAACTGTTAATATTGTATTTCATTTTTGCATGTTTAACTTCCTAAATTAATTCGATTATTCAAAGTTACACAGTCGCTCATACTTTTAGGGAGTAAGTATGAACAAAGGCTGTCATGAACTAGTTCGTAGATTGTCTAAGGAGTTAGACATTGCAGTAAGACTGCTACAATGTTCATGAGTACTTAGAAATAGAGATTTGAGTATTGGATAAACCCGCACTCAACAGATTGCTTCATGGATTACATCATAAGCAATGTTGAGATGATAATATCTTATGATCTTAAAGTGGAGAGATATGAGTTGTGATTTACAAGACAGTCACTCATTGATAATGCGAAAACGCATCGGTAACTCCATGTTATAAAACGTACTGTTGTGAGTGATCTGACTGGTAAATGGTATAACTATATGAGTCGAAACTTATTCGTCCCTTGACCTGACGAGAAACATATATATGTAGGCCTCTTGGTGATTTTGAAGTTGACTGAAAGGGTTGGCTAACCATGACTAAGTTAATAGTTTAAAGTCATAAGCAAAATCGAAAATCGAGAAATAGAGTATCAGACCGAGATTGATCTTAATCCATGTCTTGAGTCTGAAAAATATCTATTGGACGGAGGATCATATGATCACTTATCTTTGGACAGAACTGACTGGGTCAGAGTTCAGTAACAGTTTCTTTAGAAACTGAGATTTATTAATCAGAAGATAAATTAAAGTCATAGACTTATCCAAGTGGGAGACTGTTGGATTAGGTGTCTAAGCCATGACTTTATATTTGTATTTATCTTATTAATTCAAGCAAGTCCATTTGGGTTGCCCTTATAGCAGGAGGATTGATGTAGAAGTTAAGTAGAGAGAAATGTTGATTTATCAATTGTTTAATAAATCAATAGAAATAAATAAATAGTTTATTAATATATTTAAGTGTTAATATATTAATTAGAAACTATAATAATTAATTAGAAATTAATCTAGAATTAGTTGGATTTAATTTAGTGATTAATTTAATTAATTAAAAGTACAGGGACTGGTTTTGTAATTATTCAATAGTTGAATATTGACTGGCCAGTGGAAGGGTGGAAAGTGGCGAGATTTTGTGGTGCCACCACAAGAATCTCGAAACCCTAATTAGGGTTTGAGTAAGGCCTTGTCCATTTGATAAAAGACTTGTCAAAGTTGGGCTCTAGGGTTTTAAGCTGTGTCACCTGAAACTATAAATAGGGAACCCCTGGGAACCCTAATCCTGCGACAATTTCATCTCTCAAAGGAACTCTGCTGTCTTCTCTCCTCCATTGCTTGGGTGTGACTCCATTTGAGGCAGGATACTTTTGCTGCTAGCTTCTGGTTCAAGAATTAAAGGTTGGTTTTCTTGATTTGTTCTTTAGAAATTATTGTTGGCCTTTAGGTTTTTATTATATATTCATTGTAGAAAAACATAGATCTCTTTTAAGGTTGCATGTGAACTTAGGAATTTCTAGTTCATAGTTTGTACAAAACCCTTCACTTTTATAGGGCTCAAAACACGAGATTAGGGTTTTTTTAGTTTTACGGCGGATAGCGTTGCTATCTTAAGGTGTAGTGTTGCTAACGCTAGTTGTCTGCATACGCGTATTCACACTCGATAGCGTCGCTAACCTCAATGTTAGCGCCGTTATCTTCCTTTTTCACCCCATAAATTTTTGGAATAAAAATAAAATTTTGCCTGAACACGGGCCTTACAGTAATTCTGGAAAATAACAATAATCTTGAAACTAGGAATTTTTAAATGTGTACATTTTTAATGTATGCAAAGTTAGAATTGTGTCTCAATTATTATTAAAGAATGTTATTATTAAAGGCAAAAGCTGTTGTTTGGTTGGTGACAAGCAAAGTCCAAGTGTGGAGTATTTGATAATGCTTTTTTGTTTCGGATTATTTACGCGTTATTTGGTGTATTTTAATTGAATTATTGTTGTAACTTGAATGAATACACTCATTTTTCTTGGAAGTTGTTTGTGGTAGAAAATGTACTAAAATGCAGGAATTAGGAGCAAAAATGGAACAAGGATAAGCTGTAAAGAAAAAAGATAAGGATCAGGAGTTAGCGCTGCTAACTATGGATTACACCGGAGTTTGGAATTGAAGTGAAAGCGAGATATCAGGGAGTTAGTTAGTTAGCGACGCTGTCTACCCCTGTTAGCGCCGCTGACTCACTATATTCCACCACTATAAATAGAGGTTTCCAGTTGACATTCCATAGCATCCATCGAGTGTTCTCTAGATCTCAAAGCTAGTTCTCGTCCATATTTGGTTTATTTTCAGTAGTTTTGGTCATATGTTTATGGTTTTGGCTTTTTAGTCGGTTTATTAGTTTCGGTATCAATTTGGTGTTGGAGTATTCCTAACATTTGAAATTTCTTTGATTACCTGACATTTAGTTTTAGATCTCAAGATAATAATTTGACTCCTGTAGTTCTTGGTAGTAGATTCAGTAGTGTTAGCAACGATTGTTAGTTTGAAACTTTGTTTATGTTTTTGATTTTAATTGAAGTGAACTACTTTTGATTTCAGTTTGTCTTTGATCTATAATTGCATGAGCGCTAGATCTAAAGTATTATTTAGTTGCAATAGATTCGTTTGGTTTTTGGTTTATTTGCGCGTGTTTGTGATTCTCTAGCTATATAGTGACACTATAGTTGAATTGAGTTATTGACACAAAGCATCAACCACGGAGTCCTTGTGTTTGACCATTACTTACCCTATCTATTAGTGTTAGTGATGTTTTATTATTTTTCACCGTATCAACGACTGCGCATGTCATTGGGTCTCAGGGTATCTTGCTTCCTCTCGAGCCTCAATGATGATAAGCGGCTCTCCTACAAAGGAATTAAAGATAACCAAAGGCGTTCCCCAAAGGGATCCACTTTCTCATTCTTGTTTGTCATACCGTTGGAAGGCCTCGATATTGCGATGAAGGATGCTTGTGAAATAACATTGTTTTTGGTATTAAGATATGAAAAAGCAAAGCTTGTCTTTCGCACCTTTTTATGCCGATGATGTGATCTTTGTGGGTGAGTGGACATGCGACAACTTGAAAAAATTGGCAAGAATTCTACGCTGCTTTCATGCCTCCTCTGTGCTAAAAGTTAATTTTCATAAGTCAAGGGTATTTGGAATTGATATCACTGATGAGGAGTTGGCCAGTTGTGCAAGAGTACTTGGATTGTGATGCATGATCCTTTTCTTTTAACTACTTAGGGTCCTGGTGGGGGGCAAATATGAATCACATCAAGAATCGGAAGCCAATCATTGATCGTGTTCAATCTAGAATGTCAACTTGGAAATCATAATCATTGTTGCTTAAGGGCCTGCTCACCCTTGTAAAAAGTGGTCCTCGAGAGTCTCCCACTATATTACTTCTCAATATGTACTTTGTGTAATGGTGTTGTGGAGAAAAGTGACCACCTGTTGGCTGAATGCCCGTTCTCTAATGAAACATTCAAGTGGATATTCAAGTGGTCTGATATAGAGTTCAAATTTTTTTTAAGTGTGGAGGAGATTATCAACTTTCCAGCTTGCTAGGGAAACTGCCCTAAGAAATGAAAAATCCTACTGACGAATAGTTTATGGAACTTTTATGGAACTTTATGGTGCATATGGAATGCGAGAAACGATAAAGCATTTAGTAATAAGCACTCAAGTCCCTACTAAAACATCAGACCACGTGATTTCTTTAGTATTTTGTTTGGTAATTGTAATTGGGCTTGTTGGTAGGGGTGGAATTGGTACGGTACCGGGGTTTTTTCTTGTATACCGTGTACCGTACCAATTATAATTGGTACAAAAATTTGGATACCAGTACCGTACCAAGTATACTTGGTACCAACTTATTTGGCTACCAACAAGTTTGGTTGGTACAAATTGGTATTGGTATATACCAAAAATATTACTTTTAGTATTGTTTGCCCTAACTGATCATCGCTTAATTGCGGGTTACTTGTGTAATTAGTTTGATTTTAATATCTATTATTGTTTAAAAAAGAATTAGTATTAAGAATTGTTTTAGTAATTAATTTATGAGTGTGACTTGTTAGTTATTACTTCTAATTAAAACATAAAAATATAAGTATTAATTGGAATTGACACACACACACATATACATATATATATATATATATATATATATATATATATATATATATATATATATATATATATATATATATATATATATATATATATATATATATATATATATATATATATATATATATATATATATATATATATATATATATATATATATATATATATATATATATATATATATAGGGTTAGGTTCTTTTAAGAACTCATATTTTCATGAGATCTTGAGAACTAAATATGATCCAATAAATCATTATCCAAACACAAAAGGGCTAGATGGTCATTTGTCTTATGGATTTAATTATCAGAAAAATGAAATAAATATCTTAAAAACGTAACAGCTCCTATTATAATGGCAAATCTGTTACATTTACGGAAACTACAATCAATTTGACTAATTCCATGAATAAGCCGATCAAAATCCTCAGAATTTACGTAAACCCTATTGTTTCTTCTCTATCATCATCAAAGTCGTTATCAGCGGTATCATTATTCATAAAGAATCATCCTCCTGAAGATTAAAAACAAGGAAGATTCAAAGCATTCTGATATATGTATATCATTTTTTTGGATTTGTATATTGATATAGTTTGCTAATTACCCAGGTTTGCAATGGAAACGACGATTAATGGCGAGGGAGATAATGAATTCATGTTCATCAACAGGTATTAATATAGTTCATCTTTATGTTCCATATCAAATAACGTATATTCATATAAAAATCAGAAAATATACATATGTTTGTTCAGGCATGATATATTCATAAACCATGAAGATATCAACTATTATGAATGCGACATATTAACAGACGGTGATGGAGATACTAATGACGTTGAAGTTGACTGTGATGAAGATACTAATGACGTTGGTTTTGACGGTTATGGATATACTAATGAGGTTGCAGTTGTTGTTCATGACGGTAACAACGTCTTTGGAGAAGAGAATGTTTCATCCAATAACACCCCAGGTGAGTATATATCATGGATTAATCGTATTATTATAATTTACAGGTAACAGCTATATCATATTTTTGCATATTGACAAAATGTGTGCACATATGCTAAATAATAAGCAAAAGGTGATTCTTGAATATAGCATACCCGTATGCATATGCACAGTTCAGATATTTGAATATGGAAAGTTAATGCAACAATATCAGGATATGTGCATATGTGCATGTCAGTAGTAAATCATGTATAAGTGTCACAGATCAAACATATGTACATATGATCCTAATGCATATGTGCATATGATTGAATTTTCATAAAAATGCATATGTGCATATGAGGATATTTCATAATTGACAAAAAAAAGTTTTTGTACAAGTCATTATAAATGCATATGTGCATATCAATTTAAACGGATATGTGGCAAATAAAAAATATGTGCTCATGCAGATATGATTCTTTTTTTATTATTTTATTTCAGATGATGTAGACATAGAGGATGCACTAAGCAGCACAGAAATAAAATCTCCTGGAGGATCAAAGACAGTAATATGGATACCAAATGTTAAACATGAATTTGAGCCCAAAATGGATATGGTTTTTGATACGCTAGCAGCAGGGATAGCTTTCTATAAGGAATATGCAATTAGAGCAGGATTTGATCCAAGATTAGGATCAACAAAGACAACTAATGGAAAACTACGATATAAGTATGTTATGTGTAGCAGATCTGGATCACGCGAGACATCGAATATTGATACACTAAAAGGAGAAGGCCTCAAGAAGAAAAGAAAGAGACCTAGCCAGATGCAATCTTGTCCTGCAAAGATTGGTCTTAAACGTGTGGATGAGACTGATAGTTTTATGGTAAATACGATCGATTTAACCCATAACCATGAGTTGTACACGAGGACAACTGCGCATATGTCAAAACATTGTAGGAAAATACAATTTTCAGATGAACATATGATCAACCAACTAAATACTTGTAATATCGGATCAACAAGGGCTCATGGTATCGTTACAGGATTGAAAGGAGGATACAGAAAGCAAGGTCCACAGAAAAACAACTATAAAAATTATGCAAGAGACTTGAATTACTATATTGGCGATAGCGATGCAAATATGGTGGTAAACCTGCTGACGCAACGGAGCAAGAACACGCCTTCTTTCTCGTTCCATTACATGTTGGAAAAAGATGAACTTAGAGCTTTGTTTTGGGCCGATGGTATCGCAAAACTAAACTACAACGAATTCTGTGACGTTGTATCGTTTGATGCTACGTTTCGTACAAACAAGTAAGAATAATGACAATGCATATTTTTAGTTTGATTATTTAGAATAAATTTTTATATTTGTATTATGATTTCGAACAGGTATAACATGGTATTCGTTCCGTTTACTGGGATTGATAACCACAAACGATGTGTAACATTTGGCGCGGGGTTATTAGCGAAAGAAACATCGGAATACTATATATGGTTACTCAAAGCATTCCTTTCGTCTTTTGGAAAAGAACCTACTATCGTTGTCACGGATCAAGATGCAGCTATGGCCAGAGCTGTTTCATGTGTTTTTCCAAACTCCACACACCGTCTATGCATGTGGCATATAGGCAAAAAGTTGACAGATAAAGTATATATACCTACACATTGTTTGTTTTCATTTTAAATGTATTAATGATTCATATGTTTAATCGTGTGTAATACCATAATGTTTTGTAGGTGTCTGCTAAAATAATATACCAAACCGACTTCAGGAAAAGGTTGCAAGGTCTTATATGGAACTCGTGCATTAGTCCAGATGTGTTTGAGGAAAAATGGAGCAGTTTAATAAACGAGTTTCAACTGCATGATAATAAATGGTTAAAAGAAATGTATAACATGCGTGATCGTTGGATACCTGCCTATTTTAACAAAACACCCTTGATCGGTTTGATGCGAACAACATCGAGATCGGAGAGTGAAAACTATTTTTTCCAGGGTTTCATGTCGAGAAAATCAAATCTGTTGATGTTTATGTGTAAGTTTGATGCAGCGATGGACAAACAAAGGAACACACAAACAAATAGCGAATTTACGTGTCTGACACAAAAACCAGCACTTGTCACATTACTACCTTTTGAAGAACAAGCGGCGGACCTCTATACTCATAAAATATTTCATATTTTCCAACTGGAGGCACATGATTCGGTATGGTCATGCTCACCAGGTTCTGTTATTAATCTTTCGGATTATGCTTCGTGCGTAGTGCTTGAACGAGTAATGCCACAAAAAGGTCAAAATAAAAGTTTGTTTTTTAATCCATCATCAAATGAGTTCCTGAGTGAAAATGAAGGTGAATTTCATTATCAGGTTAGTCTTTTAAAAAAATCAAATTGGAATATTTACATGTGTACTAACTATAGGTTATATATGAAAAATGGACTATTAACGGGTTTTCTTATGTAATTGAAGGTGAAAATAAAAAATGAAGATGATACATTTGAATGTTGCTGCATGTTATTCCAGCATTATGGTATTTTATGCAGACATATTCTGTGTATAATGAAGAAAAAATTCCTGAAATGTATACCTTCTAAATACATTCTCAAACGTTGGCAAAAAAGTATAATACATATTGATGATTTGCAGAAAATAACGTATATTGGTGAGACTGGTATAGGGCAAAACCCACAGGTGCAGCAAATACATTCCATAATAGGTGATTCTATAAACATGGTTGCACATGATAAAGATGCAATGGATAAGCTGATTGAAATGTTAAAAGATATTCGAATAAGCATACGAAACAATCCACCTCCTAAAGACAATCGTACAAGATCTGAAGTAATGGACTCAGCAATTGGAGTTAGTAGACCAGATGAGATAACAATACGTAATCCAGAAAACATCCGCAACAAAGGAGGTGGAACTGGAAAAAGGCTGAAAGGGAAGAGAGAAATTGCACTGAAAAAAAATGGAAAAGGAACCACGATTTTGTACATTCTGTGAGAAGCATATACCACCAAATGAAAAACATGACAGACGGAACTGCCCAGAGAGGAAAAAGATGGAAAAAGCTAAAGAGAAATAAAGTTATATTAGATTACATAAATTTTGTAAAGAACAATATTTTCATCTGATGAATTGAGAAATATCCATTTTTCTTTTTTTATAATTTTTTGTTTTATTATTAAGGTTATATACAATGATGTTTATGAATATGTTTGATATGTGCATGTGGGGATCTGTGTCTGGTTAAAGTGTATATGCGTATTTACATGGACGGATGTGCATACGTGCACATTGTGATTATAATATATAAGTTCGGATATGGATCATATGTGAATGTGCATATGTGCATATGATGATTTAAATATTGTGTGTATGTGCATTGTTCTGCGTATGTTCATATGGGGCTTTACAAATTTAGTGTGTATTTACCATTGTTTATGTGCATATGTGCATATTAGTGTAAAATGTTAATGATTACAACTATGCAATTTGTCTGATTCTGTGAATGCATTTTGTATACATCTGCATTCATGATCATATGAATGTTGTGTGTATATATTCTTGTGTGCCTATGCATGTATTGTGTATGTATATTTACTAGTTTCGTTGTTGTATTCAACATATACGTGTAGATGTGGATACGTGCATATGTAAATGTGTATATGCACATTCACATATATTAGTGCTAATGTGCATATGTGCATATGTAAATGTGTATATGCACACTCACATATGTGTGTGTTTAAGAATATTTATATGCATGTGGGAATATGATATTAGAAATGCATATATGTACAAGTTACTTCTGGTCTTACTTATGTATACGTATGCATTTGTGTACGTATGCATATATATACAACTTACTTCTGGTCTTACTTATGTATACATATGCATTTGTGTACGTATGCATTTTGTGTGAATATGTGCATACTTCACCATAAAGTGCACTTACATATGGACAATCATGTAAGGTTGTTAATTTACAAATGGACAATCATGTAAGGTTGGTAATGTGCTGATGTGCAGATAAATAAGTTGCATTATTCTATATTAACAAAACTAATATCTTTAACTTAAACCATATTGTCATATGCATATATGCATTCCGTAACTTGAAATTCCAAAAACACCAAAAACACGTTCGAGACTTAGAAATGTATATAACCAAACGACCAACATAATAACCATATGATACCAACACATATGTTAATACTATCTACTAAATGCAAACTAGACCAAACATTTGTCTTATAATGATATTCAAAAAACCAGACACTAGTTCATAACACTACTCTTTTTTAAACCTTGAATCCTTATTCTTGTATGCCTCAAGCAGGATCTTCTTCCTTTCTTTATCAGGTATTTTTCCAAACTCCTCAGCTTCTTGAGATATCTGGTCCGCGTGCTTGTTCACAGTACTAAGCAATATCTTTGTGGCGTATTTTTTCCTCAGCTTGCGTAATTGACGATTTTGTTCCTCCGATTCAGGTAAGAGCCCACAGTCATACTTGCTCAATGCACCACCTTTGAAAGTCTCCATATGCCTCAACAAAAAAACCCCACTGTCTTCATCAGATCCATTTATTTGCCATTTCATCTTTGCATACTTTATCTCTTGATTCCCAATATTTTGTGCATGTTTGTGCTTTACTTCCACCAGGATGTTTGAAAATAGCAAAACCTGTAGTGCATAAAAAACAATGAAAACATAATTGTTGAAACATATCATACATATTCAATGTAATAAATTAGATAAATACCAATCTCCTAGGAATGTTGTAATAATAGTTCTGAGGATAATTCTTTATGCTATCCAAAAGGTGAACTTCTACTTTTTTTAAATCAAAGGCAAGCAGATAAAAACGTCCATTATGACAAATTGGGAAGAAAACCTGCATAAACAGAACGCAACAATGTAAGTTAATATATACAAAAATTCAGATATGAAGATGATTAATCATTTACAAATGCATTTGTGTAGAAATGTATTTTTGGTTTACACATGTATCTTTGATGCACATATGCATTTGTGTACATATGCATATTGTGAACATGAATATGTGTACATATGCATTTTGTGTGTATTTGTATATTAATTTAATTAACTAATTATATACATATGAATGTTGTGTGTACATATGCATTAGTGTACATATACACACAACATTCATATGTATATAGTTAGTTAATTAAATTATTGGACTTACTGTGTTTGTATATGCATTTTTAATAATATATATGTACACAGTAATTGTATAGATTAGTGTATGTATACACTAGGTGAATACATTAGTGTACATATACTGTGTGTGTATATGCATTTTTTATAATATATCTGTACAAACATGCATATGTGTGCATATGCATATATACTATAGGTATAAGTGTTTAGTTTATCTTTCCATCATGCATATGTGCATGCTCTGTGTATATATGCATGTGTATATATAATGATTTAGTTAACATTATGATAAGAAAAAGATCATACACTTACATATGCATAAGTGCATATATGCATTTTTTTTGTGCACGTTCATTTATTTATATATAGATTAAATGTGTATCTATACTAGTCCAATTTACTACAATATAACATAATGATTGTATGTAAATGTGCAGTTGTGACCATATGCATATTCTATGTATATATGCATTTTTCAGAACATATGAATGACATATGTATCATAACAAAAAACCTTTTAAGATATGACAATGATTGTATATGTACATATGCATCAATGTAGACACGTATTTTTTGTGGAAACATGTAGTTGTATACATATGTATATAGCAAGAAAAAACACGTGTGCGTATCGGATAACATCATGCATATGTGCATACCATGTGTATATTTAGTTTATTTAGTAGACATATATACCTAAACATAATTGTATGATATGTTTAGGTATTAGAATGTGTTTAAATACAGCAAAAAAAAAATTAAAATGGAATTTATACCAGCTTTACTTTGCCCCATTTGTCTTTCCCTTTTATTTTCTTCATGAATTCTTTGACTGATGTCGAGAATTGTTGGTACGTTTCGTTCAAATTGTCCATGAATTCTTTGGTATTTGTCTCATCCTATCACAAATGCATCCTAGTTAGCAACTTCATTACATAAATTATAAAAGTAAATGTTAGACTTAATAAACTTACAAAATTTATTGTATCCATGTACAATCTAGAATGTGCAGCCTTCTTCTTTGTACCCTCTTCTTGATTCATTACAAAACACCAAGCATTGACAGCATATAAATCCAATGCACAATCTGGAATAAACGTCTCCATGTTTATTCTTTTTATGTAGTTTCCATCTTTATCTTGAAATATCGGTGACCTGTTTTTAAAATAAATAATCAGTGTATTAAATCATTCAACAAATTATACGTATAATAAAATGGTACAGGGTCAATAAAACTTACTCAGGATCACCGCTCAGTCTGAACAACCAGTCCGATACCCTGACTTCAACAACCTTAACAAAATCTAATATTTGGACCTGTTTGTTAACATAAGGAGACCGTTTGTACTGAGAAGGCTTCCTCACCCTTTTGCTCAGTGGTATGTCATCCATAGGATCCTCCACCTCGTTGTCAGTATTTGCAAGTGGTACCTTAACGTGGCGACCATCAATCTTCAGTACAGGTCCGTATTGCTCAGCCAGGACACTCCCAAATTCCTGGGTCAACCCCAAATCAAAGTTAGGTTGGTTGTCAATTTCAATGTTATTGAAATTAGGCTGATGAATTTTTGACAGTCCCGTGTAATCAGTATTCCTAACTTGCAGACTTTTACTTTTCTGAATATATCTATTCTCTGTCTCTTCCACTACCTGTAACATATAAGTGGAAATGGGAGACTCGAATGGGTCTTTTTTAGCATCAGGGGTTGAACACTCGGTCAGCCTGAATGAAAACGTCTTTGTTGGAGTTGTTAACAATCCTTCAACATCTTGAACTTTCGTTACCCCACCAGATGTTCCTGCATCAAACTGATTTTTCTTTATGTTTAGCACATCACCACTTGGATATAACATATTTTCTATATCCACCTTATTATGATCGCCTGCAATCTCCATGACATCATCCTCATGTTCATAATCAGGTTTATCAGCAACCTTCACATCATCCTTCAGACTATTTATTGCGTCATCTACGTAATTACCAGTTGGAAAATCACCCCCGGTCTCGTCATTCACAACTAATGAACTTAAACCATCGGCTACTACCCGACCAAACAACCCATCATACTCTGTTTTCAAATCTAACAATTTCTTGTTAGATGGAACTTTTTCATTGAGATAATTGAACTTCCTATCCAAATCTTCCCTATACCGACGAATCCTTGCAATCCGTAAACTGATATCAACAAATTCTTCCTATGAATATTTACACAATAAAAAAAACATTGTTAGTATAGGTGTAAATACAATAATAATATAACAGTATAACTATTAATTCATACCTCAATGCTCTTCTCATGTACAACTTCAGTCTGTTCTTCTTTTAATTGGTCACCACCATCAAACTGACCAAAACCACCATTTTTCAACTCGTATGTCTCTCTTTTCTTCACATCTTCATACTCCCAATTTCCAATTGCTGGGAGTGTCCTTGGAACAGTGTCATTTGGTATTTTTATGTGGTGCAGATAGGTGATCTGGATAGATTTCAATTAAACATTTCAAATATTACTAAACAATATAAAAAATGAAATCAATATGAAAAAGATCCATAAACTTACAAGTAAGAAGGTGATCGGTCCACAGTAGTTATGTTTATTGGAGTAGGGTATCCACTTTCTCTTTGAACCCTTTACTGCATTCAACACATAACTACACCAATCCAATTTACTAAAATCTTTCTGTTTTGCAACCTTGATCACAATGTCCTTCATGATATATCCAGTCTTGTATGCTTTGCATATACAACTATTGAATAGAGCAATGAAGTTGAGCTTGAAAAGGATCCCATCATCGTTCGACTCCTGTATCTTCGATACCAGCTCACTCTTTGATATATCCTGTTTCGAAAACTGGGC
Source organism: Cichorium intybus (assembly GCA_023525715.1). Classification (NCBI taxonomy): domain Eukaryota; kingdom Viridiplantae; phylum Streptophyta; class Magnoliopsida; order Asterales; family Asteraceae; genus Cichorium; species Cichorium intybus. The sequence continues at coordinate 125,970,303 of CM042012.1, read as the reverse complement.
TTTCCATGAAGTTATAATTTCATTTGTTTCATCCACCTCTTCAACATCGTCAATATCCATTCCACCGTTTGGTAGTCCCAATATATCATGCACTACATCCTTGGTAACCTTGATGTCTCCCTTGCCAGTCTTGATAACTAGAGACTTGTCATCGAGATTGGCAACTACAAAATGACCTAATTTGGCAGAACTAACACCGAGCTTCATGTTTAATAACGCACCAAATCCAATTTCTATAACCGCCTCTCTCTGATCCTCATTTAGTGAGCGTATCGCTTCAATCATTGTGGAAGGTGACGTCTTGATGCGCAAACCATACGGTTTAAGAAACAGTTTGCTATTAGAATGCCTCACAAATAGTTTCTTGCTCCTGGACCTACTGGCTGACAATTTGGATCCAGACCTAAGGCATCTGTCTGGAGTGAATTCAGGATTTGGGTCTTTCTTTGTTTTCTTGGGTTTCACTCCATGCATCCGTTTTGCTTCTTTTAATTTCCTCTTTCCACTTCTGGTGGCTGATGGACGAATCTCTTCAACCAATAGATTTGTTTATTTATAAATAACCCAAAGTAAATACAAAACATCTTAATTTTGAAAAAATATGCGTATACAGAAAAGTGCACATAGGGTGTGGATTTCTTTTTGCATATTAACAGATAATGTATAGCAAAAAATCATATACACCAAAAATAAATATGTATGTAGACACATTTACAAGAAAAAACAATATATGTGTATATAGAAATGTTCATATACACAAATAATAAATATGTATGCATATACATTTATTGTGTGTTTACATTTAGTGTACATATACACACAACATTCATATGTATACAATCAGTTAATTAAATTATTGGATTAACTATGTGTGTATATGCATTTTTTATAATATTTATGTACACACTAATTGTATATATTAGTGTATGTATTCACTAATTGTATACATTAGTGTACATATACTGTGTGTGTATATGCATTTTTTTAATATATATGTACACACCTGAAAATGTGTACATAAAACACATTTTCTTTGGGTTTATTTCCATCGTGCATATGTGCATGCTCTGTGTATATATGCATGTGTAGATATAATGATTTAGTTAACATTATGATAATAAAAATATCATACATTTACATATGCATCAGTGCATATATTCATTTTTGTGCACATTCATTTATGTACATATACACTATGTGTATATATATATACTAGTCCCAAAAAAAAGTTTCAATAGTGTATAATATAAAATTTGTGCACATACACACAGTCCAAAAAACAAACATTCAAGATAAATAGCATATTACCTTCAATTTCTGTATTCAATATGTCATTATCATGCTGGGTTTGTTCATCAACATCATGTGGCTGATCTACATGATTATGTTGAACACTTTGGTCATCTTCTTGAACTACCACAGGATCATTAATAGTATTGGAAAATCGACTTAATGCCTTCTTCCTTTGCCTCTCACTCCTTCTCCCATATACTGAAAAGGTAAGAAAGAATGTTAGATTATCAATAGTGTATAATAGACAAGGTTAAAAAAAAGTTTTACCGTGTCTAAACATTGTGTATACTTCCAACCAATATGATCTGAAAAAACAAAGATAGCCATTAGGGTTTACGGTTATGAATACGGTAACCAAAACAGGAGTAAACATAACAATTCCAATTGTGTTGTAACTGATCAATTTGTCCGGTAACATAACACACATAAACCATACTTGATTGATGAAATATAAACATCAATAACAAGAAATTAGGGATTCAGTTAATCTAAATCAATATAAACAAGAAAAAATATAGAAATTTAAGATCCAAAAACAAACTGATGGACATAAAACGATTAACAAAAAAAACCTTACTTGATCAGTGAAATTTAAACATCGAGAACAAGAAATTAGGGTTTAATGTAACCAAAAACGAAAGTAACCAGAAAAATCGGGTTCTCACAGGTCGAAAAAACCACTTTGTGAATACATTAAACACATAAAAAACATAAAATATAAAGAAGATTAAAAATCTGTTCAAATGCGACACATTACAGAGGGCAGGGACTGAGTACGGTTGGTGATTTAGGGTTATAAGCTTATTTTAGGGATTCATATAATCTAAATCAATATAAACAAGAATAAATAGCTTGTTTTAAGATCCAAAAAAAAAAATGATGAACATAAATTGATTAACACAAAAAAACTACTTGATCGGTGAAATTAAACAACGAGAACAATAAATTAGGGTTTAATGTAACCAAATACGAAAGAAACCATAAAAATCGATTTCTCACAGATCCAAAAAACCATTTGATGACTACATTACCTGTGCACGACTACAAATCGGAAACACAAAAACCCTACTGAAATTGACGGTAAAATCGAAGTAGAAATAGTACAATACCTCTGCACGACTACTTGATTCTCGCAAACTTGAAATCTCCTTATTCTTCAAAGCTAGAAATCGATGAATTTGGAGAAAGATGACCTCGGTTGTTATCTTTGGTAAGCTATCAATGTATCGCGTATCGCGTAAACAGAGTAAGCAAGAAAGGCGGGATAGCAAAATTGAGGAGATACGGAAGCGATCTGATTTTCCTATACTACCCCTAACCGGGTTTCAAAGTTTGTAAAATAGAGTTAAATTAGCTATTAATTACGAAAATGCCACCTTGAATCTCATCCATGAGTTTTTTTGATCTAATGGTTCATGTGTGGTTCTCAAGATCTCATGAAAATATGAGTTCTCACAAGAACCTTACTATATATATATATATATATATATATATATATATATACATATCAATTGGTTGGTATGGTACAACCGTGGTATTCAAAATTTTGTACCGTTACCGTACCAAGATTGTTTAATTGGTATGGTACTACCAGCAAAACATATTGGCTACCAAACATGTTGGCTACCGACTTTGTTGGTACGGTTGGTAACATGTTGGTTGGTTCTCCACAGTACATTTTTGCCAGCCCACTTGTTGGTGTTGTAACCCTTTTATCATTCTGTAACTGTTTTGGTTTTCTTTATCTGCTTGGCTCCTTGCTAAGTTGTGTTTTAATAAAATCTCCCCGGTTCAAAAAAACAACCTTTGAATACTTGTTGGGTGAATACAACAGAGAAATTCTCTTATGACATTCACAGCTTCGTCTTAAAATTAGTTAAGCTTCAACTTGCTGCACTCATCTTGAAAGTAGTTGGTCGTAATCGAATAGCGGCGTTTTTCTTGGACTGATTGCTACGTATGGAAATCTAATGCCCAATATATTACCTTCTTCCCGTTAAAGCATTTACAAGTATCTTTTTGCATTTATAGAATGAAATTCTTAAAATTAAATGTAAGTCCTATTCTTGATTTCTAACAATAATAAGAATTGATCGATTGTCCACTGTAATAACTAATCACGAATTTGTCTCAAAGATTTAAGAAAAGGAATCACTACGTACTTCACTTGGCCGAGTTTAATTATATTATTCCCTTATATTTAAGAATTAATCCCAAATACATTTTTTGTTCTTCCTTACCGAACAGTGACCTTTCTTACAATTACATATTTAAAACGCTCAACTTCAATATATGATCCTTTATGGAATTATTTAAAACACTCAACTTCAACAAGCTAAAGTTTTGAAAAAACATCAAAAAAATGTGAATGGGCAGAACTTAAGTATTTTTAATACCAATCTTTTTAAGTACATACACATATATTTCTGAAAAAAAAAAAATATATATATATATACATCATGTTAATCAATAATCAATTCAAACCGCTAATTAATGAGAATTGGGGGTGGATGCACCGTATACCAAGGAGGTGCACATGACCCACTTGAGGTGGCTGCCATCCTTTTCGTTTCTTTTGAAAATTATTGCTTTTATAAAATACAAAGCCTATTAACCCAACTTTGAAAAATTCTAGTTGACCCCTCTAGAAATAAAATAAAGAACTCATATCTCTGGATTTTAGTTTCCATTAAATTATATAAAATCCGAGCCGGCTTCTCATTTAGACCACTATTCTAAAATCTGGTCTAATGTCAAGGATTTAATGATAAGAATAGGTTAGAATCATATCTGGATCCGCAACAAACTCAATTATATCTTTCAACTTTAACAACACTAATTCATTAATTTGACCACGATATGAAATTCTTGCCAAAAATGTTTGGTTAAATAGACAAATAGTTAAAAGATAGTTCCGTAAATGAACTTTCTCCCCCAATTTAGGTAATCATATCTCCTATAAATTGTCTTCCCTTGACATCTCTCATTACTTATTTTAGAGGTCAACCAAAAAATAGAGGCAAATAACAAGACCTTCAATAAAAATGGATACAGAAAATTCGACCCGACAAGCAATATGCTGCTTGTTTCTTATAGCATTCATTGCAAGCAACCATGCTGCTGTTGTCAACATAAAAGCCAAAGGTGCTAAAGGAGACGGCATAACCGATGATGGCCAGGTAATTGTCTTTTCTGAAACTTGTGTTAGATAATATCACCAACATTTGTTTTGTTTCGAAGTCGTTTTCTTGAAACACCATCATATATATAGGTCTCGTTTTAAGGATTCCCGATATATGTATTTTGGAACCTTTCAACTATCGGAAAGACCATAAAAAATTCGGTCAAAATGTGTCTCTTCGATGGTGAGCGCTGCCGGCAAACCACCGTCCGGCCACCAGCTAACGAAGAAGACGACCACGCAACCACTACGTCATCAGCTGCATTCACCAAGTTGACTTGACTTATAAAAATATTTCAGATTAGTCCCTCTAGTTTTGACGTATAGCAGATTGATCCCTATCTTTTTTAAACATTTTGATATTTGTAGTATACTTCTGAAAGTGTTGAGATTGGTCCTTGTAGTTTTGGAAAGTTATACATTGACCGGTAAATTTTCAGAAACTATACTTTACTAGGAAAAATAACGATTGTAATTTTGCAGCACCATAGTTAGCGACTTAGTGTAAGATGATTTATATCATTTGACTTGATTTTATAATTTTAAATATATCCTATAATTCCAATAAGGTTAAAAAATGATTAAGCTAAACTATATATGTATTTGCTTATACACTATAACTTTACAAAACATTGTATAAAGTTGATCTTAAATTGTTCGTTAACATTTGCTACTGAGTTGAAATTAGGCGATAGTGAGTGCTTGGAATGAAGCCTGTGGACAACCAGCACCAAGCTCATTGTTGATTCCACCGGGGACCTACATGGTATCGCCTTCGATTGATCTGATTGGTCCATGCCAGGCTCCTATTAAGATCACAGCCACCGGAGCCACCGTCAAGGCCCCACCTGAGCTTGAAAAGTTCACCACCAACTATTGGATCGCCATAAGGAATGTTAGTAAGCTGACTATGATCGGTGGTACTTACGACGGCCAAGGCCGACAAACTTGGGCACAAAATTTATGCCCGGACGGAGGGCCACCAGGTTGCCCACTTCCAGTCGTAAGTGTTTTTGTTTCGTAAACTTAGTTAATTTTAATATTATCATGCCAACCTTTCTCCGCTCTTTTCTCAGAATCTCCAATTCACTAATGTCACAAATTCATTGTTGAAATACGTAACATCTGCCGATAGCAAATTCTTCCACATGAGGTTATCGCTTTGTGACAATACAAGACTTGATCATATTACTATTAGAGCACCGGTTGATAGTGTGAACACAGATGGAATTCAAATCGGGCGGTTAAGCGGTGTCAACATCACAAACTCAATAATGACAACGAATGACGATTGCATTTCTATTGGACAAGGAGCAAGAAACATCCGTATTAAGAATATAAGGTGCGGACCAGGAGATGGCATAGGTATCGGGAGTTTGGGAAGACGTTCAAACGACGAACCTGTACAAGGAATCTGGATCAAGAACGTCACATTCACTAACACAGAACACGGTTTCAGGATCAAGACCTGGCCTACTTCCTTTACAGGATCCGTTAGTGACTTGCATTACGAAGATATTATCATGAACAATGTGACACTTCCCATATTTATCGATCAACAATTCTGCCCTTTGAATAACTGCCAGGTATCAAATATATACACCCACACACTTACACTAGATAATGTAGTGTTTGAACATAAGTGAATGACTACCATGCACGTAGAAAACTAATATAATTTTTGTTTACGACTACTAGAATGGAACTGCATCAAACGTGAAGATATCGAATGTCACCTTAAGGAATATCAAGGGAACATCAGCAACTAAGGTGGCATTGAAGTTTGATTGCAGTGCAGGGACACCATGCGAGAACGTGAAGTTGGCTGATATCAATTTGACATATGAAGGACCTGAAGGAGGACCTGCCATCTCCGAGTGTGCTAACATTGAACCCAAAGTCTTCGGTCAAGTTGTCCCTCCGGCTTGTCCATACATTCAATAAACATGCACCAGCGTAATGGTGGTGGAATCCTCTAAGGAAATAAGTAGATGCAAAAATATTATACACTGCCGGCGAGATGTATCTACATAGATGTACATTGTATGTGTTGGGAGTATTTTGTAATCTATATTTCTTGTATTGACCATTCGTGGGTTATTAAAGGATTGCTAAATAAATGGAATATATATTGTTAATTGTTGAAAATGTGACCTAAAAAGTTTCGTTTCTTTTTAGGCTATGGGGTGTGCAAGACAACCAAGATCACCGCTACGTCACCAAAACATCCCACCACATCACCAAGACATCCTAGGACACACTCAAGGAAATGCCCAATAGTCCTAGACCTCATTTTTTAATTTCCACATCATTTTTTAATTAAAAAACATTTTTTTTAATTGGCCAAGAAAAACATTTTGGCGTGCCCGAAATGTCTTCATGAAGACGCTGGAGAACGCAATCCATGGAGAACGCAAGGGGGGGGGGGGGAGGCGGTGTAGCCGGCGTCCTCCTTGCTTATGTGGCAGAACGCAGGGGGTGGCATCCGGCATACCCCGTAGTCTTAGACGATTTTAAATACATTTTCCTGTTTGGATGTGTATGTTACTTATTACAAGAAGCGTTTCAGATATCTGTTGTAACTTTTAAGACCATTCAATCTGCAACAAACCTTGAAAAAGGCATTTCAACTCGCCATATTACGATTTGGTCTTTCAGTATTGAAAGCCTACCAAGTAAGCTTTTCGAGCTTACTATCAAATTAATAACCGATTGAGTTAAGATGAAAGATAAATATGCTTAAATTATTTCATTAATTATCAGTTGAAAAATAAGTATAATTTATTATTTGATTATTATATTTATTTTTAAGTTTATTATTATATAACTATATTTATATATTAAAAACATATAGTTTTTATTTTTTTAATATTAATTTAACTAACTATTTATTCTATGTTATAAATTGAATTAATAGAAATGTATTCTTACACAAACTTTTCCTATGTGTATGGGTGTGCATGTGTATGTGAGTTGACTTCTTCACACATATGTCAAATCATGAGAGTTTTTTTAGGGTGCTACTAAAGATACACCCCATAAACACATTTAACAAAAGTCAACCAATTTTCATCCGATCATATCTAACTTTATCGGAAAACTATGCAGTTTCAACAAATAAAAAGAAGCTGACTTTCATTTAGGGTGTTTAGGAAGTATAAAGAGGTGTTTATTTAATATTTCCATTTTTTAACACACTCCTTAATAGTACTACCATAATGTTGATTTAACATCTCTATGTTGATGTTTTCTTTTTATTACCTATGAATAATTAGCATTCATTAAAAAACAAAAAATAGTTGTTGTGTCAATAGGATCACTTTCGAATAATGTTGACGTTGTAGTCATAGTGTAACTAATTGAAAAAACTGAATCATCATAACTAAAACAAAAGAGTATTGAAACAATTACATACAAGGTCTAATTGTGTCATGTTAATTTTTGTAATTATATTTTAAATCAATACATTACTAATATTTCTTCAACAATCACAAATCAACAATTATTTTTATAATTATATTATACATGTGTATACTACATAACAAAATCGGTTGGTATACACACAACATACAAAATTCCAACCAATTACTCCTTAACTTGAAACTCTCACATCATATACAACACTGTACTATCACTCAACTTCACTACACAGTACACCAATACTATACATTGCATGATGTCTTCGTACCAATTACCACTAAGTATCGCCATCGACACCCTCGTACCAACTATCACACAGTATCAGTTCACGGTACCCCGTACCGTCTACCAATCTCAGCACTCGATATCTGCTCACGGTACCTTGTACCGTCCTCCGATCAGATCACGGTACCTCGTATCGTTCTTCGATCTCGTATTCATTCCTTCATGAAATAATCTTCGGGGAGATAACTACTTTCTGCGCAGTTAAAAATAACACACTCTTTCTGTCTAAGTATCATCATACTTCAACTAATATGTAATTATACCACTTATACTTGTTAGTGGAAAATTCGTTACATACTAACCAATTAAACTCCTCATACATAAAGAAACACCTATTCCTCATTATGTGTTACTTTTCAGCTACTACTATTACCGCGTACACACAAAGTCCCTCAGGACATCTAACAACAAGTATATACACGTATAGAATACATAACAAGGTTAACTAGTATACATACTTCATTCTTAACACTTTTCGTCTTTGGCAGTGACCAATTTGATTTTTAGGAAAATAAGATTCCTTCAATCACAACTGAAATCATTATCATACTCATTCCAGTATAAATACACTGGCTATTTCATTCCCGTCACACACTCCTCACAACTGACTCTCTCTCTCTCTCTCTCTCTCTCATTCGCAACTCGGATTGATTACAGCCTGCCGACCAGCTATACATAGCTGAACAACTAGATTCTAACACTCTGGCTTAGCCGGCCAAAGCGTTTGTCTGTATCTTTCCAGTCACATAAGTTGTACTTAAATAGTCCAACTATTCCTTCATACATCTATTACACTAGTAGAGAATGGGAAGTGATTCTCGTTTAAACATCTGAGACCACTTACCCTAACATATCACATATTATAGAATTTAACCACGTAAATTCCACAATATTGGTTCACAACGAACCCAACTTCCGTGAATTAATATCCCAGCCACATTGGCATAACTACATAGCACATAAGGCAATCCACCACTTCTCTAACATCTTAACACTGCTTCACAGCGTTCCGCTAATACTTGCCACCGATATGGTGAACTTCTTACAAAAGAAAATGGGTAGCAACCCTATTTTACCACAATCCACACATTGACTGACTCTAGCAATTTCCTCAATATACGTCAATCACTTCATACTCGCAACGACTATTTCACTCTTATCTTGACCCTCACCATTGTGTGGTCTACCGATCACCTTTCAAGTCACCGGCTCCAACTAAATACTCGTTATATCGAGAATTAATATACATACCTCATCTACAATCGTTGTTCACAACTCCCGTAAACATTTTACTGTCTCTTCTTTTTTCTATTCACCAAGCCTCAAAACAAGCTCGTGTGGTTTTCTGTGTACACCTACAATATAGGTAACAATTTACTTGCATATCAACAATCATTACCAACAAATCTGACGAATTTCTTTTTGATGGGCCACTAGCCCTTCTTTCTACCGAGTCTTAAAACAAACTCAGCCACCACTCGGGCTCTATGCCCTGAATTTCCAAAATCGGATTACTCTGAGTACTTCGCATACTTCAAGATTCAATAATAACCAGGTTATACACACATACATACACACACACACACACACATATATATATATATATATATATATATATATATATATATATATATATATATATATATATATATATATATACATATACATATACACAGAGAGATAATTGAACGACACATCCACTATCTCTTGAGGTTTAAGTCTAGGAATCTACTCTACAGACACCTAGTTCACTTAAACCATGGATATGATACCAACTTGTAACACCCAATTTTCAGAGTATACCCATAAATTTTCATGTTTACAACTTAAATAATAAAATTGGATACTTATGTGCTCTGGATACTACAAGAAGCTATCATCAAGAATCGTCCCACGATTCGAGCCCGGCGCTACAATCTGCTAACCTGCACACAACGCAACACACACAAGTAAGCTACAAAGCTTAGTGAGCAACACTACAATAACATAAAATAGCTTATTCATAATGCAACACATCACCCAACTCTTGGGTGCAACTACTTCCTGCAACAGCTTATATGTATACGTAAATATAAGCATGTAGGACCAACCATACTCACTGTAAATGAACACAAGATACTCATTATGTGGTCACACTAGTGTCCCCGACACATAAGCCAACTCAATGAATAAACTGTAACATCCCAATTTTTAGAAATATTATTATTGTCTATATTTTAATTATTGGATATACTTATTATATAGAAAAGAGAGTAAATAATAATAATATTAATTACTTATTGGTTAAATGACACTTTCCACGTTTCTCAGTTACGGAAATGTGTTGTTGATGATACCATGGTGGTACCATGAGAGGATATCCAGATTGATGGGCGTCTCAACTATGTTAAGCAACCAGTTGCGATTTTAGATCAGGAAACGAAGACCCTTCGGAACAAAACTATAAATTTGGATAAGGTTCAGTGGCGACATAGACGGGGTTCGGAATGGACGTGGGAACCGGAAGACGAGATGAGGACTCATTACCTTGATTTATTTGTGGGCGATGACTTCGAGGACGAAGTCTGTTCCTAGTGGGGGAGAGTTGTAACGCCCGGTTTTTTCCCGGTACGTTTATTTATTTTATTTAATTAATTATGTGATATTATATTAATTTACTTAATTAAGATCTGATTAATTAAAAGATTGGGCTTATAATTATTGCCATCTTTTAATCGTATAGTTAAGTCCATGAGTTTTATAGCCAAACCCAATTAGAGCTTAAGTATTTTCTAGCCCAAAGGCTTAAGTGCTTAGCCCATTTAACCTAGTATATTAGGGTTCAAAACCCTAATTTCCTTCATTTCACTCCCTCCCTCTCCCTCACGGCTCTCTCTCTCTCCCTCTGTATCCCTCTTTATTCTTGGATTTGAGAACACAGCCGCAGTGTTTCGACGATTCCCGGAGATTGAAATGTTGGATCGCCACGAAACTTTAACCGATGGTTCCCAAGACATATATGAAGGTTCTGACAGGAGGTATTTTGATTTCAAGGTATAGATATTGAGTTATGAATTTTGAAACATAACCTAGGGTTTCTGTCAGATTTCACTGCTGAGTCTCCCTTCTTGTAAAAATCATATCTCGTGTTCTAGGACTCAAATAGACCCACAACCAGTGCCCAAAGTTCACAAATGGAGTTGAGTAACTTTCTTAAGAATACCACTCTCGCTGAAAAGGATTTATCTATGGGCAACAACAGCTTCTTTGCTGTTAGGTCTAATCCGGGTCTGCTGTGATATGTCATTTTGTTTTTATCATTTCTAGGGCTTGGGAAATGATCGAGAGTGATTCCAAGTTCCCACATGTACATTACATATTGAATTAAAGATCTGGAAAATATGGGATGTTAATTATCATTATAACTTGGTTAGAATGGATCCACACTCCAGATCAGTGGACAGTCACCAGCTTATAGTGGTTCTGTGATTGTCCACAATGTGAATTTTATCCAGAGCTTGGGAAACCCTTTTTAATCGATTCCAACTCTGAGACTTGTATTTATGTGTCTTTTGTTCCTCTAATTTTTGGTTTGGGCTAATTCCACCCACAAGTTGGGTAGAGTTGGCTAACGTCACCTGACTGTCCGTTTGAAGACAGCAGAGATATGTCGTTTTGTAAATTTTATATCTCTTTCATCATTTGGAGTTCGGGGGAGTTCTTTATGGTTCTGGAAACATATTTCATTGTAGTTTCTTGTAAAAATTATTTAAGCCTATTCTTCTGTTTTATATTTTGGAGTAATTCAGTCTTGAGCAGGAGGTGTGTTTTAGAGACCTTGTTGTGATTACTCCTTTCTCATTCCTTAGCTTCACAATTTCATCCTTCTAACCTTTAGTCTTAATTAGGTGAAGTATTGAAGTTTGCACAAGCTTGGTAGCCATATATTGACTTCTATCTGTTATATCACTCACTCAATATGAGTTCTCTCACACCGTTGTATTAATGTTTATGTTTGCTAGTTAGCTCGTGTGTGATTGTTTAGATTTAATATTTAAAGCATGCTATATTATTATTATAAAATCATACATGTGCACTGTATGTAATTGATTATTACTATGAGGGGTAGTTAGGTAAGATCACCAACGTTATACTCTTTATGAGGTGCGGGGATCGGGGCCAAAGGATACGGGATTTACCCGGTGCGGCTCAAACCTACAAGTCTGCCCTATTTTATATAAGCACTGATTCGTTCTTTGCTTAGTTTTTATAATTATAATTGGAAATGGATTAGGGCTGGTAAATGTGAATATTAATATGATGTTTGTGTTTGAATTCACTAAGCTTTTGCTTACGGTTTCCCTAAACATTTTTTAGGTGTTAAGATCAAGGAGGCTGTGGCTTGATTGGAGCACCGGGATTGCCACTACTAGGAGTTTTATCTATTTGGGACTATGTCATGTTATGCTTCCGCACTTTACTTTAGTATTTGGCCATGTTTTGGGTTTGAACTACTTATTTATTTTGGAAACTTATAACTATTTTTATAAAAGATATCTTTGAAAGTTAAAATATTTTGCGAAAAAATTTTGGGGTGTTACGAGTTGGTATCAGAGCACACGTTTGAGGGAACTAGGCATTCTTAGGAATGTTCTAGACTCAAATTTGAGGCTCTTAAAATTTTATTTTCTTTAAAATATTTTCTTTAAAAGATTTCTGTAAAACCTTTGAAGACTAGTAGTGGAACATCTCGCGGTGTGCCAGTCAACCAGCCTTGTAAGCTTTGTTTCATATGTTTCTTACTTTGTTGAATTGTTAATTTTGGATTGTTTCAACTGGCCTTAAAATGTTAGGATTATATACTTTGTTAGTATTATCATGTGAGAGAGTTGTATAAATAAACGGCTAGAGCAAACTGGAACTTTTGAAACTAGACGCGAATGCGAGATTGGAACTTGTGTGGAAGGTAGTAGAAGGGCCCATACTATTTGAAACACCGGTGCCGATTTCAGGTTGGAGCAAGGTTGAAAAATTTCCGGTGAGCTGAGTGTTCGTCTTCCTAGAAATATCTTAGGCTGAATTGTCTCTAATATCTTTCTTTTTCCGCTGATGCGGATACCGTCTAAGTCTTCCTCTATTTCTGCTAGACATGTTTCTAATATATACCCCTTAGGTTTTCATGTTCATAAGTTGTTATAAACTGTTGAAGTAGACACGTACTTGGTTAGTTCTAAGCCCGCTGTTGTTATGTTCGATAGCGGTGCTACTCATTTGTTCGTTTCTCGCTCTTTTTCTAATCGTCTGGGACGAGATGTTGGTAGACTATCTCGTCCAATGGTTTTACGGGTTGCAGACAATCGGACTCTTTATACCGAGGTATATAACGGTTGTACTCCAGAGATCTCTGGCTTAGAGTTTTCTATTGATTTGATCCCCATTGCTATGAGGGAAGTATGTGTCACCGTGGACATGGATTGGCTGGATACTTTTGAAGCTGAGATTTCATGTCATCGTAAGCAGGTGCGAGTTCAAATCCAAGTGGGGGAGAACTGGTCATTATGGGGGGATACACCTCGCCTATCCATAGCTTATTGTTTAGCGACCGCGGTGGTTAGTGACGTTGCGATTGTTCCCGAGTTAGTGACGTATTCATGGAGGAACTAACTGGAATGCCGCTGGTTCGGCAAGTAGGGTTTCGTATCAACTTGGTGCCAGGCGCAACTCTGGTAGCTAAGGCTTCTTATCATCTGACACCACCAGAGATGAAAGAACTTCATAGTCATCTTCAGGAACTGAGTAATAAGGGTTTTATTTATGCCGAGTTCTTTTCTTTCCCCTCTTGCACTATAACTTTGTTCTATTTCGAATGGTATTCATGATTGTTACAAAAATTATATATAATTGTGAATCAGGCACGTATTTGCTAGATTCTGAGCCCGCTGCTGTTATGTTCGATAGCGGTGCCACTCATTCTTTCGTTCTGTACTTTTATTAATTGTTTGGGCCGGAGTATCGGAAAATTTGCTCGCCCAATGATAGTCGAGGTTGCTGACAACCGAACTATATATGTCACCGATGTTTATCGGGGTTACACACTCGAGTTTTTTGGGGTTGAATTCTTCATTGATCTTATTCCTATTACGATACGGGAGCTTTGCGTTATTGTAGGCATGGATTGGCTTGACACGTTTGATGCGGAAATCCATTGTCGGAACAAACAGATTCGTGTTCGAAACCCTAGAGGTGGAGAACTTATTATTCCGGGGGATATTCCCCGTCTGGCCTTGGCTTCTTGCTCATCTGCAGTAACACTTGTCGATGTCCCTATTGTTTCCGACTTTAGCGATGTCTTTCCGGAAGAACTCCCTAGTTTGTCACCTATTCGACAAGTGGAGTTTCGCCTTGATTTGGTACCGGATGCGACTCTGGTAGCTAAATTTTCTTATCGTTTAACATAAAATTACAATAAACTTGACGGGGAATTAGAGGACGTGTTCCAGATGAGTGGTTTTCAGATAACCCGTAGGTTCGATACGTGGTTAATTGTTACGTGGATGTGTTATGTACCGGTGATCAAGAGTTTGATGATGCTACGCGGAGCATTACTTTTGTTTCCTTAGAATTCTTTTTCTAGTAGTAATACTTAATCGTTCGTTCCTTGTAATTTTAACGAGTTACTTGGGAGTACCTTTGGACACGTAGGTTACCCTATTGTGGTGAAAGTCGCATACGATAAGACGTAATGGATGCTCGTATTAGTGATTAGTGGTGAGAAGCTACCGAATGATGTGATCACGAGAGTGATGTGTGGACTATGTGTGATCATGAGGATAGAGTAGTGAGTCGTGTTCGAAGTGAAGTTCTTTGTTGTTGCAAACTGATATGAGTTCAAAACCAAGCAGGGGAGAACTCTTACTACAGAGTGAATTCGTTATGCGGGGTGCGGTGTTGGGTTCAGCTGTGAGTAATCAAAAAGATATGCTATATTGTAGCGTTGTCGAGTGTTAATCATACATGGCAGTATACACGATGGCGTGAGAGATGAAGATGGCTGAAGACATGTTCATTAACAGAGAGTTTGTTGATGTGTTTCAAGATGACCCAAGGATGGATGCTTTGTTGGAAACCTTCTAGGAACACCATGGTTCTCAAGGTTTATTCTGAAGTCAAGTTACCACAAGTAACGAACTAGGAGTATATACTCGAAGGATAGATAGTTGGCACGTGTTACAGTAATTGTGAGTTTATGGTGATACCTCTCAGGTTCACTAATACATCAACAGCATGTAGGAAACAAGAGTGTAGGACGAGGTTGTACTGCTCGACGAATGAGTGAATTGAAGATTTTCGGGTGGAATCGAAGACGGAGGACGAGCGTCATGGATGTCATGAAAAAGCGTTGGTTAGTACACTAGTCGAGTGTATCACTTGCAAGAAGGAAAGATGACTGAACAAGAAACTCTTTCATGGTAGGTTTCAGTCTTAAATCGTAGGGAGGTTTAGAGGTGGAGTTAGAAAGCGCTGTTGCGAGTTGTTGTTCTGTTACGAAAGTATTATCTTTAAGGTATTAAGTGTATCACATATATTGATCGCAAGAGTTGTAGATTCATAATAGATCAGTAGAGTCTAATCATGCATGAAGAAGAAGTGGCTTGTTATGGTCAGAGACTATGACTATGAGATGCTTTCCCATTACGGTAAGGCGAAACTAATTATTGATACTTCTTTACCAGTGTCCAATCCTTTACTAGTGTCCGACTGGTAAGTCCCTTGAGGAGTTGTGCTTGTGAGAAGACATACTTATTTTTGTGTTGTAGATCGTAGTAAGTCGCCGGAAGAGGCCGTTCTGTTCGAGAATGCCAATTGCGAGTGATTTTCGACTATTGTTGAAACATCTAGGTTTAGTGTCACGTTACACTCGAGCGTAAGGTCCCCGTTCAACAGGAGACCAAATTTGTTTTGCTATACACCGCCAAATTTAAGGGATATTAATGTGCTGGTAGATTTGTGTTGATAGTGTGTGGGTATATTTTTTGTACCAATTAGTGTGTGTAGGTACGGTGCAGTACCAGATTATTGTATATTCACAGTTTCTGTACAATGTCAGTACATAGTATTTGTATATAGGTGCGGTGTCTGCACTAGTCTTTATGGATAATAAGTTCCGTATGCCTATTTTCGGGGACAATATCAGTCATCAAGTATTATGGAGTACGGGTATTGTGCTTAACACGACACTAATGTTACAATTGGTGTATATTTGCTATGTTACCACAGGTGATTATCGTGGTATTTACATTATTACGAGG
Organism: Cichorium intybus; assembly: GCA_023525715.1. Lineage (NCBI taxonomy): Eukaryota > Viridiplantae > Streptophyta > Magnoliopsida > Asterales > Asteraceae > Cichorium > Cichorium intybus. The sequence goes on along the minus strand of CM042012.1, from coordinate 125,953,836 downwards.
TGTTTGGACATCGATTTCCAGGTGAGGTCTCCAGATTGTTGTGTGTTTCGCCAGAAATACGAGTGATTTGGATTCGTAAGAGGGAACGTTGATGGCCATGGTGAAAACTTTGCACTGTTATTACACGAGTGGGTAAAGTAGGGTATCGTTTAGAGTTACTAGACGAGTTGAGCATGATCCATCACCATTTCCCATGTGACTCAGTTGTGAACGTGTTTTGGGAGATGGAATAACTGTGGTCTCTTTCGAGAATCATTGCGTAGACGTACAGTTAGTTACATGAAACGATGATCCCCGTCAACGAGAAGAAGACACAGACCTTGCGTAACAAGGTGGTTTGAACGTTAAAAGTCCAGTGGCAGCAATGAAAGTGTTCAGAATGAATATGAGTGCCAGAAGTGGAGAGGCGTGCATACGGTTCATGTTTGATCACTAGCAGTGACTTCGGGGACGAAGTCGTTTTCAATTGGGGGAGAGTTGTAACATCCCAATTTTTGGAAATATAATTATTGTCTATATTTTAATTATTGGATATACTTATTATATAGAAAAGAGAGTAAATAATAATAATATTAATTACTTATTGGTTAAATGACACTTTCCACGTTTCTCAGTTACGGAAATGTGTTGTTGATGATACCATGGTGGGACCATGAGAGGATATCCAGATTGATGAGCGTCTCAACTATGTTGAGCAACCAGTTGCGATTTTAGATCAGGAAACGAAGACCCTTCGGAACAAAACTATAAATTTGGTTAAGATTCAGTGGCGACATAGACGGGGTTCGGAATGGACGTGGGAACCGGAAGACGAGATGAGGACTCATTACCTTGATTTATTTGTGGGCGATGACTTCGAGGACGAAGTCTGTTCCTAGTGGGGGAGAGTTGTAACGCCCGGTTTTTTCCCGGTACGTTTATTTATTTTATTTAATTAATTATGTGATCTTATATTAATTTACTTAATTAAGATCTGATTAATTAAAAGATTGAGCTTATAATTATTTCCATCTTTTAATCGTATAATTAAGTCCATGAGTTTTATAGCCAAACCCAATTAGAGCTTAAGTATTTTCTAGCCCAAAGGCTTAAGTGCTTAGCCCATTTAACCTAGTATATTAGGGCTCAAAACCCTAATTTCCTTCATTTCACTCCCTCCCTCTCCCTCACGGCTCTCTCTCTCTGCCTCTGTATCTCTCTTTATTCCTGGAGATTGAAAGGTTGGATTGCCACGAAACTTTAACCGAAGGTTCCCAAGACATATATGAAGGTTCTGACCGGAGGTATTTTGATTTTAAGGTATAGATATTGAGTTATGAATTTTGCAACATAACCTAGGGTTTCTGTCAGATTTCACTGCTGAGTCTCCCTTCTTGTAAAAATCATATCTCGTGTTCTAGGACTCAAATGGACCCACAACCAGTGCCAAAGTTCACAAATGGAGTTGAGTAACTTTCTTAAGAATACCACTCTCGCTGAAAAGGATTTATCTATGGGCAACAACAGCTTCTTTGTTGTTAGGTCTAATCTGGGTCTGCTGTGATATGTCATTTCTGTTTTTATCATTTCTAGGGCTTGGGAAATGATCCAGAATGATTCCAAGTTCCCACATGTACATTACATATTGAATTAAAGATCTGGAAAATATGGGATGTTAATTATCATTATAACGTGGTTATAAGGTATCCACACTCCAGATCAGTGGACAGTCACCAGCTTATACTGGTTCTGTGATTGTCCACAATGTGAATTTTATATCCAGAGCTTGGGAAACCCTTTTTAATCGATTCCAACTCTGAGACTTTTATTTATGTGTCTTTTGTTCCTCTAATGTTTTTTTGGGCTAATTACACCCAAACGTTGGGTAGAGTTGGCCAACATCACCTGACTGTCCGTTTGAAGACAGCAGAGATATGTCTTTTTGTAAATTTTATATCTATTTCATCCTTTGGATTTAGGGGGAGTTCTTTATGGTTCTGGAAACATATTTCATTGTAGTTTCTTGTAAAAATTATTTAAGCCTATGCTTCTGTTTTATATTTTGGAGTAATTCAGTCTTGAGCAGGAGGTCTGTTTTAGAGACCTTGTTGTGATTATTCCTTTCTCATTCCTTAGCTTCACAAATTCATCCTTCAAACCTTTAGTCCTAATTAAGTGAAGTATTGAAGTTTGCACAAGCTTGGTAGCCATATATTGACTTCTATCTGTTATATCACTCACTCAAGGTGAGTTCTCTCACACCGTTGTATTAATGTTTATGTTTGCTAGTTAGCTCGTGTGTGATTGTTTAGATTTAATATTTAAAGCATGCTATATTATTATTATAAAATCATACATGTGCACTGTATCTAATTGATTATTATTATGAGGGGTAGTTAGGTAAGATCACCAATGTTATACTCTTTATGAGGTGCGTGGATCGGGGCCAAAGGATACGGGATTTACCCGGTGCGGCTCAAACCTACAAGTCCGCCCTATTTTATATAAGCACTGATTCGTTCTTTGCTTAGTTTTTATAATTATAATTGAAAATGGATTAGGGCTGGTAAATGTGAATATTAATATGATGTTTGTGTTTGAATTCACTAAGCTTTTGCTTACGGTTTTCCTAAACATTTTTTAGGTGTTAAGATCAAGGAGGCTGTGGCTTGATTGGAGCACCGGGATTGCCACTACTAGGAGTTTTATCTATTTGGGACTATGTCATGTTATGCTTCCGCACTTTACTTTAGTATTTTGCCATGTTTTGGGTTTGAGCTACTTATTTATTTTGGAAACTTATAACTATTTTTATAAAAGATATCTTTGAAAGTTAAAATATTTTGCGAAAAAATTTTGGGGTGTTACATAAACAAGGTGTATTACAAGTAACACAAGTAGACACATAAATAACTACCCTGTACCACCACACGGTACTCCTTTATAATCACTTTTAATATAGATTCCTCCACTCTACAACTCCTCCGGTCGTAAGCCACGAAGGCTTATTATCTATCTCTTCTTCAACCTCCACGATTTTGAGTTACTAAGACTCACCGCTACCCCTACTGTTGTATGAGTACAAAAGCTCTAACCACATATGTTGGACAATCAAGCCCAATCTTCTAGCCATAAAGGTCGTATATGTTGGACAATTAAGTCCAATCTCCTAGCCACAAAGGTCATATATGTCAGACAATCAAGTCCAATCTCCTACCCACAAAGGCCATATATGTTGGACAATCAAGTCCAATCTCCTACCCACAAAGGACATATATGTTGGACAACTAAGTCCAATCTCCTAGCTATAAAGGCCGTATATGTTGGACAATCAAGTCCAATCTCCTAGCCACAAAGGTTGTATATGTTGGACAATCAAGTCAATCTCCTAGCCACAAGGGCCGTATATGTGAACTGTACAGGTCCTCCCTCAACCACTAAGGTCTGCATGAACCGTACAATACTCGTTGCGTGAATTCTCCCTCGGCCGCTAAGGCCTGCATGAACTACACAATACTCATTATATGATCTAAGAGATGTTCTCTGACATCTCTCTCACAAAGATCCCGTTATATGACAACCCTAGCCATAGAGGCTCAATTATCATGACTGTAAGGTACTCGTTATACAGTTATATCGTTACTCCCGACACTTCTAACCACAGAACTCTCTACACACTGACACGTAATCACAAGACACTTGTCACGTGCCCATCCGATTTACTCCATGTGGTATGTAAAGTACTCATTACACATCCACTTAACTCTAGAGTATTAACTCATATATATCACTACAAAGTTCACCCTAATAACAAGTTATTTCTATACTTCTACCCCCGGACCACAAGGTACTCGTACACACAATGATCTCTGCACACCTGTGAAATAACAAGCACTATATACACAATATCATATTGTATATATATTTCACCATATATATTTATTATGCACACTCTTCCATGGTTGCTAAGTACTCGTTAAGCAAACCATTAATATCTCAGTTATACATAATCAGAAAGTACTCATTAAGTGATATATAAACCTTACTTCAAGTGGATACGAGATTCTCATCTCGATGTTGGTTACTACACACTATAACCACAATTCTCTAACACATGTAATCACAATTGATCCTTTATGTGTCTATATGGTTTATACATATTCTACTACATGTATTATCAATAATTAAGCACACATAACATGTTACAACTAACATGCTAGGTAAAGTTACTCACCTATATATAGGAGCTTTACACCGTTCCAGATGGTACAATTGGTAGGCGAAAGTGCCTTCTCATCACTTTCATCACCTACACCAAACCACATACACACCACACATGTGTAAATACCTTGTATGCACTTGCTATAGCTATACTCACTTAACTATAGCTTATTTCACATTAAGGGTTTGAATCACAAACCCTACTACACATCCAATTCAAGAATTACTTGCTACAATTTCATTAGTTGCAGGTGGCTTATCAAGTACCACCCCGAATCAAACCTTTCCAAGCAATTCAAATAACCAATTTGAAGCTAGAACATGAAATCATACCTCTTGGATGCAAGATATCACTCTAATATTCAAATCCTCAAGTTCTTAGCTTCCAATTCGATCTCTGGGGTTCTTGGGGTTTTACTAGGGTTTTGTTCTTCGAGTTTCTTTCCCCCAAACAAACCCAAAAGCCGACACTTAAAAGCGGGTTTGCGTGACATTAGGGTCGTTAAATGGTTAAGTTAGCGCCGTTAACTTTAGCCATTCGACCCGTTTTGCTTTACACGACCCGTTTGAACCCACGGGTTGCCCCCAGTGCAACCTCTACACGACCCGTGTAGGTCTATATGAGTTTCGGATTGGTTTGTAAGCCCTTTTTACATGACCCGTGTGACTCCACACGTTCGCGTAACCTCTTTTTTGGTGTTTTTCATGGTAAAACTCCATCCAAAAGGGTTTCTAACCACCCTAACACATATATCAACATATTTAATCTTAATTACACTAAGATAAACACATAAACACTTACCAACAGGGAATACGGTGTTACATAAACCACTAAACTAAGAACTTTGACCCATTTGGTCCTTCATTACCCTAAAATATCTATGCAACTTTAGCTCTTCTCATATTAGTCCTCTTGGAACAATATGCTTAACGTTGATTTAACAAGCAAGTCCAATTTCCATGGGGTTTGGATTGTTTAGTAGGTAAACCGTTTTATTATACTTGTTTCTTACCTATTTGATAATATTTGGTCTTCTTACTGTCTTTTCCTCCATGAACATAGAGAAAATATTTGTTAAAACCTCTTTCACCACTCTCAGCTTCATCTTCAAATGACCATACATCCATATTTGGTCTAAAAATCACCATAAATTCTTTCGATTTAGGTTTTTGTTCTCACAAAGATTCAATTTCTGAACTTTTTCACTTTGATTATGTAATCTCGTATAGACTAATTAAGCCCATGGTAGTTGTGACACTTAACCACTTAACCATCATCTATATTATTCTTCTTATTATTGGCGAGTAGATTTTTGTAACACTCCAAATTCTAATTCAAAGTACACCTAAATTTTTTTCTTGTTAAGGACCTTTGCTGTGCAACATGGTGTACTTCATATTACAACAAGGATAATACGATATATCAACAACCATAGCCAGATAGAATTTCTACACTAATCATATCAAGTGTTACATTACATTACATAAGCTATAAGGCATATGTTCCAAATATTGGTGTGTCATCATGAAGTTAGACTATTCCCTTACCTTGGCTACGAGAAGATATGCGTACAATCATGAGTTATAACGACAACATTTAGCCACATAAAGCTTAATGAGTAACTATCATTACTTTCTATATAATATAGCTTACAACCATCATAAACATATCAATGCGGCAACACAAACATAATTATGTTACATAATCGTGATAGACATAAGGTAAATGCTCCACCTTCATGTATTTAGTAACATGTATACAACCATCTATAATAAGGATTAAACATGATTACTCCTCCATTGGAGAAAGTCTCTAATGATTCAATCATAACTCCCATGATGGTATCTAACTTGAGAACCACCCGCACCACTTGAATGTCCAATTACATGATGGTCTCCAACTTGAGAACCACTCACACATTGCAAATGTAAAATATCATGATCGTGTCCAACTTAGGAACCAACCACATGACCCGAATGTCCAATTTAACCATGGTATCTGACTTGAGAAATACCCATATGACCTGGAGGTCTAACAAGATGAAATATGAAATCACATGGTTTAGATAAAATTTCCAAGAACACTGATTTCTCAAAAATGCCAAAAAGCAGAATTTTCTTAGTTATAACAAAAACCATGGATCAAACATACATAAAATGAAGAGAAAGTAAGAATATGCACATATTTAGTGAAGTGCATGAAGGATAACCATTATAAAGTTTCATATTTTCTATTGACGATATGTATTGTAACATGACAAATGATGAAATCTTGCGAATTCACAAATTATAAGGTAAAAAGCAAAAGGAAATTTTTTCTAACAAAGGTAAATCTATAACAGTATCTTAAAGGTTTGCATGATTTTCATTCACTATGATTATTCTCTTAAATATGGGTACAACAATTGCTCCTAAAAGGTACACTACATGGTGTTAGAGAATGTTATGATGCAAGGTACATGGAATAGGGTAATAGATGGTGGTAATTTTACATTTAAGATTGATAGTAGGTGGCAAAAGTTAGCCATCTGATGATTGACACATGGAAACAATTCACCCTACCCATTGAACGTCATTATTTCTCATGTTGCTAATATGAGCCTTGTCTGACATTTACTTAAAATGTTCCAGTTAACAGAAAATTCCATTTCAATTAGGCTATGCTAGAATTCTTTTCAGGTCCTCTATTAAATTTGATGACATGGCGACATACTATTTTATCATTGACTTGGTTGACTCTTGGAGATGATGTGGTAGTATGTGTTGGATTAGGTGTCTAAGCCATGACTAATAATTTGTATTTACCTAATTAATAGAAGCAAAGTTCATTTGGGTTGCCCTCATAGCTGGAGGTTAGGTAGAAAGTTCGGTAGAGAGAAATGTTGGTTTATTATGGGATTAATAAATCAATAGAAATAAAAGATATGGTTTGTTAATATATTAAAGTGATAATATATTAATTAGAAACTATATTGATTGATTAATAATTAATCAGGAATTAATTGGATTAATTTCTGTGGCATTAATTAGATTAATCAGGAAGTCAGGGATTAAAGTCGTACAAATTCAATAGTTGAATTGCGGCGCGCGGCGCGCCAATGTAAAGGCCGCGACGCGCGTACGTATAATCCGGAAAATGGCTGGCGGCTAGGGTTTCTTGTTTCCCTATAAATAGGGAACCCTAGACCTCATTATAAGTGCTCATTCTATTATTCTCTCTGGAATTGTCATCCACCCTCTGGCTCCCTGGGTGTGATCTCATTTGAGGCAGGACACTTGTGCTGCTTAGCTTCAAGATTAAAACTAAAGGTTAGTTTTTCTGATTTATTCTTTTAGTTATTTTTGTTTGGCCTTTAGGAATTAGTTACATGTTCAAAGTAAGAAAACATAGATCTTTTCTAGGTTGCATGTGAACTTAGGTTTTTAGTTCATGGTTGCGGAAAACCTTTCAGTGGTATCAGAGCATTTGGTTGTTTTCTTATTGAATTGTTGTAATAGTTTTCCTAAAATTAGGGTTTAAAGTTTATAAATCCTTTGGGCCTAATTTCGATTTTAGGGTTTAGGGTTTTTGAAACCCTAGCCCTCCCCCCTTCTTTTTCGATTTTCCTAATCAGGGTTTTAGGAGGTTTTCTATTTTTGGTAACTTTAATTGGTTAATTAAATGGATAACCTTAAACCCAGTTTGTTTAAATTTCGATAATTAGGGGTTTAAGATAGGTTTAAATTGATTTGATTAATTTGGAAAAACCTATCTACATTTGAATTAATTTAATTAATTATTTAATTAAAAGATAATTCAAGGGATTTAATTTAATTTTGATCTAATGGTTAAATTTCGAAAATTAAAGGATAAATCCTAAAATATTTTAAAAGGTTTAAAATATCTAGATTGAATTAATTTAATTAATAGTTTAATTAAAAGATAAATTAAATCAAATTTAAAGGTTTAATTTAATTTGAAATTAATAGTTAAATTTCAGGAAATTAAAAGATAAACCAGGAATATTTTAAAAGATTTAAAATACATCTTATATATATTATTAAAGGTTAATACTATATGTATAAGATAAATTGGTTAGTCAAATCATTAGTATGCCTCATTCACGAAGCTGGTCTATAAAGTGGGTATAAGGAGACTGCCTATAAAATGGCGGTCTAATGGGTGTTCACTCTCACCCACCGCTCGCCTGATCAGTGGAGGGTCGTTAGCCGAACAGTTTTGATAGGACCGCTTAATCATTAAAAATATAATGATCAAAGTACTAGAACCCATACAAGAATTCCCAATCTAGTTACTTTAAAATAGAAAAAAATGTGAATTTGATGCTAACCCATGAAATTGCACATTGCACTTTATGAAACGTTGGTGGAGCGTGTGTGGGTTACCGGCACACCAATGGGGGTTCATAAAGAGTAGCAATGGGTTTCTCGGGTGTTATCATTGTTGATGGAGCGTGTGTGGTTAACCGGCACATCAATTTGAGATGATAATGGACCCCGAGAGTACCAAGTTAATTTGCATGGTTATTCACACCCGGTTTGTGATCCTCGGCATGCCAGTCACAAACGGTGGGGCATATCCGAGATTAAACATGCCATTGAACAGTTCAATGAGTCTCACAGAACTAGGAATTTCATAAGACTGAAATTCATAAAAGTTATCTACCTTAATGACCACTGTGTTGTGACTACGGCATCCCTCTTCACAGCATAGTTGGGGTATTTTGGATCCTAGCCTTGTTAAATAATATATATATTGGGTAATTATTTAAAAGGAATAATTAAACTAATAATTTCTGTTTCCTTTTATAGATGTCTGAATCGAGTGTCTATTCTCATCCTCCTCCTCATTCACCCATTTCTGAGGGCATCAGAAAGCGCCTGCTAAATATGGAAAGGCTGACTGGGCTTAACTATGTGGAATGGCTTCGCAATTGGAGAATGGTTCTTGTTATTGCTGGCAAACTACACCTCATTGAGTATCCGATCTCAGTTCCACCAAAACATGTCATCACAAAAGGTCTTTATGTTGAGCATGACCTATTATTTGATGAATCCGAGGAAGTTCGTGACCTCATGCTATTGACCATTGAGCCCGAGTTCCGCAGGGATTTTGCATCCCTAGGGCCGTATGAGTTAATACAATTGGTTGAGGAAAGGTTCCAAGAACCGGTTGAAGAGGAACGAGCTAGGATCTTCAAAAGACTTGCAGAGTGCAAGCTAAAAGAAGGAAGTAGCATCGATTCACATGTTCTCAAGATTGAGAGATACATAGGCGAATTGTACAAACTTGGTCATCCAATTAGTCAGGAAATGAGTGTTAAGATCCTACTTGATTCGCTGACTAATAGGTACGATCTGTTCATTCAGACGTATAGAAAGGAAGACCGGAAAAAAGACTTTTATGGAAATGCGTTCTCTGTTGACCCTATACGAGTCACTCATGGACAGGCATTGCTCCACTGGTTCGGCTACTTCTGGATTGAGTCTAGTGAAGAGACGCAGCAAGAAACGTTCTAGATCGTCTGGATATGTTCTGAGATGTCTTAAACTGGGAATCCATAGGATCGGATACAGTCACGGAAAGATTGGAAAAATGCTCCAAGGTAAAATCTTTAGAAATTCAGGTTTATCTAAAAACTTCGAAACTCCTGATCCATAATTCCTTGATACATAATGTGATAGTCACGTTTGGTTTGTACGCAGGGAATCAGTAGGGTACAGGACTTTGACGCATAGGAGCACTTTTGGATTGGATCTCCAGCTCATGCAGTTTTGAAGTTTAGTTAGATATTACAATCTTGTTATTAGATTATTAGATGCAAACGACATTGTTTTCATATAGTACATTGTTCGAGGATTTTTGTGTTTTAATAAAATGTTGATTTTCTTTTGATTGTTTTAGTTATCCTCGAAATGTTGTGTGAATGTGTTAATGGCATAAATGGTAATAACTTGAATGTTGATACATCCAATGGGATTGGACTTATATATTGTGTTCTTTATGATTGTTAAAGTGAATTTTATGAGAATCACTTCAACCAAAGGTCCAGTTGGACAGGACTTTGGAATCATTTGACTTAGAGTCACATGATGAATTGAGTGCTTAATAAAATTAATTGTGGCAAGAAAGGAATCACCCAAAGATCCAATGGATAGGATTTTGGAATCAGTTGACTTGGAGTCAGGTGATGATTGCATGTCTTGAACAATATTAACAAAGTCATAAATTTACATGGAACTGTAAAGGTATTGAGATTTTGAGCAACAGACACATAAGTTACTTTGTATTGCTCGAATCTTCGAACAAAACATGATTAGTTATGCTTCAAAATATTTGCCAAATAGTTTGACAAATATGGCTTCGCTTATCGAAATAAGCGATTGATTGGAACCTTGAAGTGTTCAAGGATTTCAAAGGAAGTATAAGATCAACAGAACCTGAATGACTACATAGACTGAGAAAATGTTTCACAGTTTATCCTCTTCCAAGAACACTAATGGTTATAATGTGTCTTAGGGAAGATGATGGAGCATTAATCGAAATTGTTTTTGATCCTCGGTGTATAAGATACACTGGATACATTTCCGACTAATATTTCAATGAATTGAATATTCAACCAGTCAGACCATAGAAGCCATATTCCGACCACATCTTAGACTAAGTAGGTTTTATTGACACTGTCTGAAACGAAAAGTTGGGATCGTCCCAATAGTACATAGAAAGTCCAGGGTCATGTAGCATTCGTCTGAATCTCATGACAAGCCTGAAACTGATCAGCAATGTCATTTCATTGGCCATCCCGGTTATCCTTTGAAAGAAGAGTCCTATTAGAAAGAGCTCATGTTCTAAGGAAACAGTGGGAGTAAGAATAATCCTGAAGGAGTTCAGGGATTAGCCAAGTGAAAGAACCTTTAGTCACCACTGGGTCTTGACCAGGAATTAGATTCCTGTTAAACCTGACATACCCTCTCTTCGCTTGACCAGTAGTTACTTTCACTGTCATAAGGAGTTATGATTTGGGTGATATACCGAGTAGTGGTAAAACACTAAAGATGGTACGGATAAGTAATCCGACTGCTGGAAGCATTGGTGAGCCCGGTTGCTGCCAAATAAGAGAACCTTACCGCGAGACACAGTCTATGTGACAGTTTGATTGATCTTTACAACTGGTCTAGGAACCAGTGGGAGTAATTGAATCATCAAAAGAAGGGAACATAGAAATGTACTTACAGAACATCTGGTTGAATGAGTCATCACTTGGAGTCAAGCAATTGATTCTGAGAGAAGCACTCTCAATAGAAGATGTAATCCGAGAGGATTCTGCATGGCATAGTGTGAGTCGTTAGTGGAGCGTGTGTGGTTTACCGGCACACTAATAGGGACTCACATAGAGCATGCCATTACAAAAGGTACATGGCCCCGGGATTCGTCCCATGTGCATCTCGCAAGAAAGGATATTCAGATTCTCAAAATAGGCCAAAAGGTTTGGATTTTGTGAATAACCTGAAAGATTTCCTTTAATATGTCGAAAAGGCTTGGATTTCGGTTTTGCAAAATGTGCCATAAGTTATGGATTTTGTGAATAGTCCGAAAGAGTCATATAACGGTGTCAAAGCCAGTGGGAGTATCGTTGTTATCTGCTATCATTGTATGTGGATTACATACTGGTTCTAGGAAACATCTCTTATCATTACAAAGTGTAATGACTTGGTGTTAAGAAACGGTTCGCTATGAAAGATTTTAAGAGATACAACATACTCAGGTGGTTGTGAACATCTATTAGATAGATCAGAATTCTGCCAATATGATCTTGATGAGATTCAAGATGCATAACCCCAGGAATGGAGTTTCCTGTCATGGCAAAGTGTAATGAATTGGCATGAAAGAAACAAAGAAGGTGCAGCATACTCACGTAGTTCATAGACGTCTATCAGATAGATGAGACTGACAGTATTGACTTAGCCGTTGAGAATATAATCTTGATGGGATTCAAGATGCATAAGAAAGAGTCTCCAAAAGGAAATGTTTCCGGAAATCATGACACAAGGATCATTGGTAATCTTAGGATTCCGAAAGGGATTGGAATGAGATTACATCAGGTTCCTCGAGCCTCTTGGACAAATCAGAAGTGTTATGAACATGTCCTGATGACTTAATGCTTAGAGCATTGTAAGTTGGATTCAGGATATTGCCTGGCTGAGAATACTGAATGGATTTTTTGAACAGACGTGAGAAATCACTGGGAAATGATTAGGGTGATTGATTTGAAAGGGTTTTCAAATAGGTAATTGTATACACCAGAACGTGGTGCTGCAGGACTTCATGGTTAAAGAATTTCGTTGGTTTCTGATGGAGCGCGTGTGGTTCACCGGCACATCATGACACCTCGAAATTGTCTTAGGGTGTAGTCATGTAGACTAAAGACCCGAGAACCATGGACAGTCACGGTACATATCACCAGAATGGAGTTGTGAGAGAGAATGACAAAATGACAAATTGAGATATCATCGGAAGAGTATCCGATAGGATCATCTGCAATAAAGTGTATAAGTGTTAGACACTTGGATACATAGAAAGAGTGAAAAGGTCATATAGTTAAATAGACATAGATATGAAAGGCTTGAATTGAAAGTTTAAAAGAGAATAAGAAACCGATAATAGTTATGATAAATCCGACTTGGTGATTACCTCGTGGAGACTTGGTAATGAGCAGGAGTAGCTGCCAGTCAGATTTTATGTTTCGCTTTTGCATGTTTTACTTCCTGAATAATTGGATTATTCAAACATCCACAGTCACTCATACTTTTAGGGAGTAAGTATGAATGAAGACTGTCATGAATTGGTTTGTAGATTGTCTAAGGAGTTAGACATAGCAATAAGATTGCTGCAACGTTCATGAGTACTTGGAAATGGAGATTTGAGTATTGGATAAACCCGCGCTCAATGGATTGCTTCATGGATTATATCACGAGCAATGTTGAGACGATAATATCTTATGGTCTTAAAGTGGAGAGATATGAGTTATAATTTGCAAAGCGGTTGTTCATTGATAGTACGAAAACGCATCGGTAACTCGATGTTATAAAACGTGCTGTTGTGAGTGATTTGTCTGGTAAAAGATATAAGCATATGAGTCAAAGCTTATTCATCCCTTGACCCTGACGGGAAACATATATCTGTTGGCCACTCGATGATTTTGAAGTTGACTGAAGCGCTGGCCAGCCATGACTGATTTGATTCGTTCAATTAGAAGTCTAATAGTCATAAGCAAAATCGGAAATCGGGAAACAGTGTGTCAGACAGAGATTGATCTCAATCCATGTCTCATATCTGAAAATATCTTGTTGGACGGAGGATCATCTGATCACTTATCTATGGACAGAACTGACTAGGTCAGAGTTCGGCAGCAGTTTCTAGGAAGCTACAGGTTGCTGATTAATTAGAGACTGTTGGATTAGGTGTCTAAGCCATGACTAATAATTTGTATTTACCTAATTAATAGAAGCAAAGTCCATTTGGGTTGCCCTCATAGCTGGAGGTTAGGTAGAAAGTTCTGTAGAGAGAAATGTTGGTTTATTATGGGATTAATAAATCAATAGAAATAAAAGATATGGTTTGTTAATATATTAAAGTGATAATATATTAATTAGAAACTATATTGATTGATTAATAATTAATCAGGAATTAATTGGATTAATTTCTGTGGCATTAATTAGATTAATCAGGAAGTCAGGGATTAAAGTCGTACAAATTCAATAGTTGAATTGCGGCGCGCGGCGCGCCAATGTAAAGGCCGCGACGCGCGTACGTATAATCCGGAAAATGGCTGGCGGCTAGGGTTTCTTGTTTCCCTATAAATAGGGAACCCTAGACCTCATTATAAGTGCTCATTCTATTATTCTCTCTGGAATTTTCGTCCACCCTCTGGCTCCCTGGGTGTGATCTCATTTGAGGCAGGACACTTGTGCTGCTTAGCTTCAAGATTAAAACTAAAGGTTAGTTTTTCTGATTTATTCTTTTAGTTATTTTTGTTTGGCCTTTAGGAATTAGTTACATGTTCAAAGTAAGAAAACATAGATCTTTTCTAGGTTGCATGTGAACTTAGGTTTTTAGTTCATGGTTGCGGAAAACCTTTCAGTATGATCATCGATGGTTGCTTATCCTTAAAAACTTGGTAGCAGTTCTCATTTGGCATCGAGTAAGGCTACTCATCCTCGGCAACTTGGTTGCTACTCATCCTTGACTAGGCATCGAGCAAGGGTGCTCATTGTTGGCAACATTGGTTGTTACCAACACTCGGAGTCTTATCAACATCCACTGCTTATACTTGTAAATCCTGGTCATTGCTCATTCTCGCGCATGCATCAAGTTCTTCTTTCATACATATTGGTCACTACTCATTCTTGGACACACATGGGGTTCCCTTCTCATCAACAACATGTGACACCCCTCGCTAGGGTATTATTATAAAAACATTATTTATCACGTTTTGAATATTAGTTTAAGGTTTAATCATCATTTGCGGAAAATAGGTCCCAAAACATCATTTAAGATCTTAACAAACTTATAGCGAGGTAATGTCATAATTCACGTAACATAACATGGTCCAAATGGCCACACACTCCGTGGTCTTCTAAATGTCCTCGCCTCGCCACTAGCTCCTATCCATAACCTAAGTACACATCAAAACAGTTAGGCAATTGAAAATGCCTAGTGAGTTACCCGAGGTTACCTCATTATGAGTGGAAAGGATAACCTTAACACTCGAGACAACCTCCAAAAATAGTTTCTTTATACACTTAAGATTTGTAATAAAACATCATAAGGTTTCCCAAAATAGATAAGCATGCTATGCAAATGCAATGCAATTACCCCAACCCATGTCCATCTCATAAAAGTCCATCTCACCTTAATGGCACTCACCTAAGTTCACAAGTAAACGCACGAAGCATAATTCTTGATCCCCGTATGAGTTAAACTAAGACTAGTGGCCATCACACTAGCCTCATGAGGGGTAGCAACTCCCTCATGTGGTTCCCTTTTATCGGGAACAATCACTCCTCGCCCTCTTTAGTTGAGAAAAGGGTCAAACTCATACTCGCCCTCTTTAATTGAGAGAAGGGTCAAACTCGATCTCAAGGCATCTCATGGTCAACCCCCATCCTATATGCAATGCAATGCACAAAGGAATGCTTAAAACATCTTTCAAAACTATAATAATACCTTTATTTGGAAACATCTTTGAAATGAATCTTTTTATGCCATGTACACATAAGATTTATGCAACAAGTAGCACATAAGAAGTATGCATGATAAAAGAATAAATCACACACAAGAGTTTAGAAGAGGGATGTGTACTCCCGGTAACTCACCTTCCTTAAGTTCCAAGAAGATGTCACTCTTTTGCTTCAACCTCAGTTACTCTTCTCCTATAAGATATAATATCCAACATTCCTAATAACTCTAAGGCTATTTAACTTCACTAAATAGATGTAAAATATTAGTTAAATATGTCCTAGGAGTTTACTTGAACATTATAACCAACATCCCAACCCTTAAAGCTCAAAACTCAATATTTCGGGACTGTTCAGGCTGACACGGGCCGTGTTCCTCCTAACACAGGCCGTGTTCTGCTAACAGAAGGGTTTTCAGACATCCTGACATGGGCCGTGTTTCCCCCAACCCGGGCCGTGTTCCGAGCACTGTAACTTCCGATTTTTGGTACCTTTCTCCCTCATTTTGGTCCAATTCAAGGTCTTAAACAACCCCAAACTTCTAGATATCAAAAGGACATTATTTCTACTTAAATTACACATCATTTGGCCTAAATCAAATCATCCAATATCATCTCCATTGAATCAAATCCAAATTCAAATCCCAATTTACTTCATAAGCTTAGATCAAGGAATATTCAATTCCATTCAAACAATTGATCAATAATTCAAGAGGTTCCTTCTTCCATTGATTTGAAATCACTAGGAACTCACTTAAACTCTTCATAGAACACATTTAAGATGCAAGTTGATCCAATCATCAAGGTTTCACCCATTGATGGGGTTTTCCCAAAAATTAGGGTTCATATGTATCAACAAGCATCCTCAATAGTTCTTCAAGAAATTAACAATCAAATTATTGAGGAGTAATGACTTGGATTTGTGAAATGCATCCTTGGGATCATAGATTTCATCTCCCCCATCATAGAACTCGAATTTCATACAAAATCTTACCCCAAAAGCGGGTTTCTACCAAAAAGGTTTGATTCCTTACCTTAGATCTTCAAAGGATTGATGAAAACTACTTAGATCTTGCTGAAATTAAGTTCCTCCTCTTGAGCTCACTTTGAAATCGTCTCCTCCTCCCTCTCTTCCTTCAAAATCGCCAAATGAAGAGAGTTGGGGTTTTTCCCCAACTAAAACCTCAACTTTTCACTTATTGCCATCTAGTCCTTCCAGCTTTTTAATTCTTTCATATTTACACTAAAGTCCCTCCCCACCAATACAAATGTTCTAGTGTTGCAATTTAATCCTCCTTCTAGAACATCTCATATGGTAAAATTCCATGTTACCCTTATTTAGTTATTCTAGACTAGATACCTCTTAAAAATACACATTTTAATTTAATTTGCTATGAGTTAATTATTATAATTATTAAATTCATTATTTTTATTTATTAAATTATTATGGTTATGTAAATTTATTCTTATCTTTAATCCTTAAACTTTTAGCCCCAAATTCAGGATGTTACACAACAACATCAAGTCATAATTAGGAATTTGACCGAGCAATGCTACTCATACTTTGTGAGAAGAAAGTAAATATCACTACTCATCCTCCATAAGTATATAAATAAGATGTTTATTCACATTAGAGACCAATAATTAGACTAACCTTCAGCACATCGTAAGTGTCGACCCTTTTCTTGAAATTCTTTGAAACTTTCAACCACTATTCAAGTTTAGTCACTTTCTCTAAATCTTTGCATATTCGAGTAACATGACACTTTAGATTCTTGGAAATACTTATTGAACACGATCAACAACTCAATAAGCTTCCAGACTTTGCGTATCATTTTCTTTTCTAATTTTCTCGGGCCTGAAACACCATATAATATTTATTATATTTTTTTAAAGGCGTTGACTTATTTTAATGACGACCACATACATATATATTTCCAATAATTTCCCCTTATGTGATAGTTGCTGAAATAAGGACAAGTAAATATTAAACAGTTTAATCACATTAGACATTTAATGCTAATCACATACATAGGAGATTTCCAACATTTCTCCTTATATGATTGTTGCCGAATCATCAATTTTTTTTATTTTTAACATTCCCACCTTCTACTTCAATAGATATTTTATTGAAGAAGACAAAAATTTTGATGTTTATTTTGTTTTTTATTCTAAAGGGAAATTAACATAATACAAAAACTTATACAAATATTCCAATTAAGAAAAAAGTGTGGCAAAATTCTTATCTTCATTTAATAAATTACAAATTTTATCTTTCCGAAAGATTTATTAATCATTTAGAAAGAGAATAACAAGATTTAATGAACCCATGTTTCGAAAAAAATACTGAGAATATTATTCTGAATCAAAGTCTTGAAATCCGAGTTCTCGGGGTAAACTATTATATTTCTCTAGTTATTCCTTAGAGACTTAAATCAGAAAACAAGACGACACGAGGTTCAATCGACCACATTCAAATGGTCTATCAAAGGAATTTTTCACTTTCACATGAAGTATGTTCGTTAAATAACACTAAAATTTAGCGTTCTCCTATATTGTCATTTTCACACTCAGGAGACACAGCTAAGTATGCATTAACATAAACTTATACCAACATACATTAGTCACTAAGCCTCGTAGTAAAAATTATGAATCACAATGATTTTTTGGTTTTGACATCACGCATAAGGGTTTCTTCGTTCAAGTTGTGATGTCTTGAACACTCCTCTCCGTTTTTAAATACTATAGAGTGGATTATCATCACACTTAGAGAGTGTAACTGTGTGTTTTTAGTGTTTTTGGTTACAATTGATATTGCTTTATTTATATACATATTTTTTTTGCAATATCAAGTGCTTTTAGCTATGCTTTGGTAAGAATAAAGATAAATGGTACCGATTATGCTTAGATATACCATTATGTAGCTTAAAAGGCATTGTTGAGGAAAAACAATAAACAAGAACTAGGAAAATTGTAAGGTGCCAGAACACGACGTATCAAAAGGACAACCATGACGCATCCAAAAGAAGGAACATGACATGTTCACATGTACAACGAGACGCGTCCACACACATCACACGACGTATATGATGGTACATGTTGGAATCCACCATATATATATATATATATATATATATATATATATATATATATATATATATATATATATATATATATATATATATATATATATATATATATATATATATATATATATATATATATATATATATATATATATATATATATATATATATTTGAAAGGCAACATAACATTAAAAACAGCACGCCCCAGCCAGAAACTGGAGCGCTCGGCAAAACGATTACAAATTTTTGATCGCTAAACTAGGGGTATTAACCCACA
This sequence comes from Cichorium intybus, assembly GCA_023525715.1. Lineage (NCBI taxonomy): Eukaryota > Viridiplantae > Streptophyta > Magnoliopsida > Asterales > Asteraceae > Cichorium > Cichorium intybus. Next base: position 125,935,035 of record CM042012.1, on the reverse strand, counting down.
AAACATTATCAATCTCTAATTTACTTGCTCTACTATCTAACCAAACCAGTGTCTCCCTTTGGATTTTTCTAAAAATCTCCTCCACTCTCGACGAGATCTTCTTAAATGTGATGTCATTGCGGTTTTTCCAAATGGCATTAAGAGAAGCAATATAGACAAGGTTTAACACTTTTGTATCTAAATTATTTTTTGGTTTTCCCTTTAACAAACCCTCCAAATTCACCAAAGAGTTGGGCTCTGCAATCGATATTCCCCACCAAGCCAAGACTTTTTCCCACACCTTTTTTGTTATACGACAATTCCAAAAAGCATGAAAAATTGATTCTATATATATATATATATATATATATATATATATATATATATATATATATATATATATATATATATATATATATATATTTATATATATATATATACATACATACATACATACATACATACATACATACATACATACATACATACATATATATATATATATATATATATATATATATATATATATATATACATACATACATACATACATACATACATACATACATACATATATATATATATATATATATATATATATACATACATATATATATACATACATACATACATACATACATACATACATACATACATACATACATATACATACATACATACATACATACATACATACATATATATATATATATATATATATATATATATATATATATATATATATATATATATATATATATATATATATATATATATATATATATATATATATATATATATATATATATATATATATATAGGGTTAGGTTCTTGTGAGAACCTAGAAAACCATTAGATCTTGAGAACTCACTCTAATTGGTTAGATCATAAAAGGGCATGATAGTCATTTATCAAATCTCATTTAATTTTGATTTTTTTTATTTTTGGCAACAATAATGTCAATTCCTAAAAATAAGCCTAATCAAATTCAAATTTCAAATTTTAAAAATAATAAGATTTCGTCTTATTAATATCAGGATTTTCCAGATTTTCGTTCTTTTTTAATATCAGAATTTTCGACATTTTTTTAAATAGATTTTTGGAATTTAAAAGGCAAACATTTTTTCGTAATTACAGGTGCATATATACATATTCGTAGGTGCATATATGCATATTTTCTGAATTCATATATACACATTCTTATCTTTAATATATTAATGCAAATAATAAAAAATCGATTTAATAAAAACAATAATATCGAACCGTTTTCAACGATACATACAAATTTATTATAAACTATGAACGATACACACAAAAAATATAAAAACAATAAAAATCCTAGATATCTTCATTTTTCAGTTTGTCATTTTCACTTCATCAATATGTTGGAAAAATTTCTTCAAAATCTGCAAGAACATTAATAAAAATTAATATAAATGTATATATGAAAACATTAAAATAAATACATACATGCATATACACTTATGAACAAATGAACATTTATTTATGCATATATGCAAATATGCACACATGTGTACCTGAACGAGTTGAAATACATATGGACATATCATATATGCACATACACACACATGTACAAATCCAGATATAAACAAAATGACATATACACACCATTATAAAAATGCATATGTATATGTGCACGTATGTACATGGGTATATGTACACATATGCACCTACATATATACATACATATGTGCACATATACAGCTACAAATACGTGAAAAATACACACATATGTGCACATATGCACCTACATATATACAAATGTAGTAATTCAATAAAAAAATATACATATATACACACATATGTGCACATATGCACCTACAAATATATGAAAAATACACACATATGTGCACATATGCACCTACATATATACACATATATACACATATATGTTGCAACTTTTCATTCCAGAAAAAAATACATGTTCGAATAAAATGACTTCATTAGTAAAATAAGATAGTAAAAAGTTGTGATTTTTTAAGTAGGATGCTATTATAACCAAATAAATGGAAGTACAATGTTATTATAGCAATAACTATAGCACATATAACACAAAGAAAAATAACACATAGATACCAGAAAGTTTATCCAAATTCAGAACCATTTGTGCATAATTTCTTATGACTGTCACTCTGCATAATTTCTAGTCGACAACATAACTGACCTGTATAGATTGGATAGAGGAAGTTTTTGAAATTGTGAATCTATATTACTGGGCAAAGTAAAAACTAACCTGAATCAAATTGGCGATTGTTTAAATAGTACCAATTTTCCGGTTTCCTCTCTTTCATTTCCCAATAGTTTGATACGCACAACAGAAAACACGCACACAAAAAACCTAACCTGCATAGATTGGATAGAGGATGTTTTTAAAATTGTGAATCTATATTACTGGGCAAAGTAAAAACTCACCTGAATCAAATTGGCGATTGTTTAAATAGTACCAGTTTTTCGATTCCAACCTCATAACATCTGATAAGAAAAATAAAGGGGGTCTGTTGCGAAGGGGAATATAAGACCCGTTCCGCCGAGTCACGGCCCGGAGGAATCCGCAGCGCGGCTTTAGGAAGAATCTAGAATCGCGTAGGATTTGTACGCGCGGCGCGGTTCGAAAGAACCCGCGGCGCGGTGCGCCTCTATTGTGAAAACCCTAATTCGGATGTACACGCCTATATAAAGGACCCCAGCCCTAGGGTTCGTGTTTTTGGAAGTTCTCTGGAGTGGAGTCGACTGGTTTCAGCAGAGGCTCTTCGGTTCTAAGGCTTTGAAGGTTTGAAGTAAGAGATACAATGTGGGGAAAGGCTTGTAGCCGATCGGGTGCATTCCTCTGTTTCCCAGAAACAAGGTAAGAGGATCTACCTTCTGATATTTCATTCTATCCTGTCTTTATGGTGTTATCTCTTGATTAGTAGTCTTAGATGACTTGTAACACTTAGGGTTTGGACCAAGGACATGCATGGACTTGCATGTCCATAAGGAAGTGATCTTAGGGTAGTTTCTGATCCCAGGAAGGGTGTAGAGTGGAACCCTAACAAATGACTGTTCTGGTTAAGAGAAAAAAGAGGATTTCGGACTATTGCGAGTCCGTGATGCAGACAGGCTATGTCGGCGACGCGGGTTCGAGTAAAACCCCGTAAGTGTAATGATAGTCTGCGACGCGTAAGAGGAAGGTCGCACCGCAGCGAGCGGCTGTTTGACCCAAAAGCTTAGTTTTGACCAAATGTTGGGTCTAACCTTTAGGCCAGTCTATAGGAGTTCGGTCAGTGATTAATATGTTGTGTATGTGGGATTTAGGTGATCGGACGAGCCTAGTTTGGGATATTAACGATTATCCGGACGGTTGTGATTCAGGTGAGTATCCTCACCTTACTATATGATGTTGCATGTTAGGCATCTTGTGTGTTATTTACAGTTATATGATTTGCTCTATATCTGTGGTTATTTATTGTTGGGCTCAGTACTGATGCGTGTCCCCTCGTAGCTGTTGTATGACGAGTTGGACTATTGCCTTGTCCCATAGCTGTTGTATGATGGGCTGGGCCATAACCGGGAACCCATAGCTGTTGTATGATGGGTAGAACCTTCCCGTGTCCATAGCTGTTGTATGATGGACTCCCGTAGCTGTTGTATGGCGGGTAGGGTCGGGTCGTTCTCGAGGATGGGTTGTTTAATGTGTGGGCATGTATGGTAATTTGTGGACTCACTAAGCTTTAAGCTTACGCGTTGATTTTATAACATTTCAGGTATTTCAAATGACAAAGGGAAGGGCAAGGCATGACGGCGGCGCATCGCATACAAGAGATTTATTTTAATAAAGTATGTTATGATTTTCAAATGTTTCCGCTGTTGGTTTAATAAATATGTCGAACAGATTTACTTTTTGGAATAAATATTTTATTGGAACCTTGATAATAAATGAATTTTAGAAATTTAGACATTTGGGCGTTACAAATTGGTATCAGAGCCTTGGTTTGAGGGATTTGGATGAACTGTATTGGGAATCCAAACTCAAACTTAGGACTGAGAGCTTTTCGTTAAAGAAATGATGTTTTCTTTATAAATGTTTTAAGTAGTTGGGTTGAATATCATGTGGAAGATTCCCTTGCATGTTCTTGTTTGATTGTTGCTTGGGAATTGGAAACATGGTACGCACACCTGACTTATGATTTTTAACGGATAATGAGTTTCGAAAAGAATGAGATGCGATGCGAACCGTCAACCGAGCTCAAGTAAGTTTTTGTGATTCCCAATTACCCATGCCAAGTTTGTGTTATGTGATGATATATGTATGCCAGAAAGTAGGCGTGGAATTTAGTCTGGAAATGCATGCTAGAAATGCTTGGTTTAAGATGCCTTCTGCATGTTGTTTGTTATTTGTGCTGCTTTAGAATCTATGCTAACACTATTAGGTTGCTTAGTGAATGCTATTGGGTTATATACAATTAGGATAAGATAGCCTAAGAATTCTTGGTCTAGCCTTACTGGCTGTTCCTTGTTTGGTTGTGACTTTGGGGTAGGATCATTTATTTTAATGTCTATCTTATTCTCGATTGTGTACGACTGTGTGTCCGTGAGGCGACTCGATGGTGTTAGTAGAAGTTCTTTTAGGCACGGGTGGGGTGTGAGATCCTAGGTAGCCTAGGATGAGTGTTAGGCACTTGGGTGCGAGACCGTATGAATACCAATGTCGAATAGATGAGTGGGTGGTGAATTAGAGTATTGGGGGACAAATTCTGGAACAAGTACGAATAGGTGTGGAAGGTAGTACCGGGCCCGTACTACCGAAAGCACATGATTCATACTTGAGTCAGGAAGAGTTACCCAAAATTCTAAGGAACCGGGTAAGGTAGAGAATCAGGTATGATTCACATTATGAATTAGTTACGAAAGGAAAGTACACGTCTTTATCGTGGCGATGTTCGGTAATGAAGAGTGGATTGAGAGTAGTTTCGGGTGTAACCAATGGAGATAGATCGGGATGGATCATAGGTGCAGAAATTGATCGCCGTTGAGGTATCAACGAGGGTTATGATTGGCAGCAATGGGTTACGCGATGCATCCGGGTTGCTAGCCGATGCATCTGGGTTTTGCATGTCAATGTTCGAAGGTCTATGGATGTGAATCCTGGTAGACCTTATTCCTGTTTAATGGACTAACGACATGGTATGAGGATTGGATTTGTTACAAAGGTTCGAGGCGCTGATCAATCGCGATCAGCACTAGGTATTGGCACAGATTCCAAGTGGGGGAGAGTTGTTGTTCTAAGAGAAGGAGCGAAGCTTAATGCGCAAATAGCTCAGGTACTGGAATATGGGAGTACTTGCATTACGAATTATCAAGCGTTGGACTTGGGTTATGATGATAGAGGGAGAAGGAATTGGCAGCTAATTAGAAATCGTGGCTTGGGAATCTGCAGGTAGGTTCCAGAGGATTTCTAGGTACTCCTTTACAGGAATGGACGAGAATCCAGATTGATTTAAGTGCCGACATTATGTCGACTTGTGTCACTCGAAGAGCAGGAAGGGCCCGTCCAGCTGCTGAAGCTGATGGACCTTGACTCCTGCTACCCAGCTGAAGTTAGAGTAATTGGAGATTACGTACAAGGTATAAGAAAAATACGAGTAGTGTGTGACTTATGGGATAAAGACCCACAGAAGATGGCTCCTTGGACAGATAGCCACAAGTAGAGGGTTGAAGCGGAAAGGGAAGAAGGGTTCCCAGTGTGACATAACCGACCATTGAGGATGGAAGTCTCATGGCAATGAGGGAAACGGCGTGAGGATGGATACCCGTGATCTGACAAGGCAGGGAACACGCCGGCAGGGGCTAAGTCCTTGAAAACGGAAAGTTGTAGTTTGAAGGAGGAAGATGGGAGTGTTTGGAATAACTTTGAGTAAAGGGAATTCTGCGAATTCAAGGAAGTGGTTGGAGGTTGTATGCATTGCGAAGAGGCAAGGATCTTGGCCATGCTAGGGGTGCGTGGTCACCTCCATGGGAGTTTTGATTATTTCCATTAAGGCGTGGGGAACGCTGGACGATTTTATTTCGTTTCAACTCAGGACCTTGACAGCAGTGGGAGCGAGAGAGTCGAGTTTTAGTATAAAAAGGGCAGGGCATGGAAGGTGAGACGCCGGGCTGAGGAGACAACGCGGCCTGTTGGGTCGACTGCAAGATTGCGCAAGCTATGGTGACTTGGAACACAAGGATTCTGCTTGCATGGACTGATACTCAGAAGGATTGATGCAGAGGAATTATTCAGATACTGGGAATCTACTTCAGGCTTCAACAAGAGTTATGTGTGTAGGACAAAAGTCTTCGAAGTAAGGGATGTGTCATATGGGACAGCTCATGTCAGGAGCGCTAGTAAATAGTTTCAAGGAAGGAAATGATAGCGAGCTGAGAAGCCTTCCAAGTCAGGAAAGGTTGGGCAAAGTTAGGAAGGGGTCGGAGCTAGGTTTTAAAGGAAACGTTTTGGTGAGATTGTGTATCGATCGGGAAGGATCAGCGTAGAAGCAACGTATTAAGCAACGATGAGATCAAGACAGGACGAGGGTTATGTTATTCGGATAAAATAAGCGATGCTAGGAACAAGGATAAGCGTTGTACAGGAGCATTGAGTCTTATGGTTAGTGATCGATTAAGATTTTTACGTCGTGGAGGATCAGTATCTCACGTGGGTACCGGGGTACTGTGCCTTGTTCAAGGTTGTGCCCCCTCATGCCTCGGTGAGGGATAGGGTGTTGTCGGATGGAGTGTACTATGTTGAGGTGGTACTGTGTTGTGATTTGGTGAGTACTTCGTGCTGATCGGGAGTGTTGGGAGCTTTATTGTAGCAGTATTGTGTCGTGTTCCCTCGAGTACGAGATACGGTTTTAGTAGGCTAATTGGTCAGATTGGGTTGTGGGGCAAATGATTTCTGTACAGGATGAGATAATGGTTATCTGGGTGCCGAGGATTAGTACCCTTAGGATTGTTCAGTATGATGGGAGATGATTATAGACCCCTCCATGATCGCATTTGCCGAAGTAGTTGAGGTGAAGACTACCTTGGTTTTGCTGATGGCTGTTTAGCTGGTGAGAATGAAAACCAAGGGCGGATCAGGGCGACATGAAGACTGGGCGGATTGGATTCAAGATAAGGATTTAGATGAGAAACCATGGAAGGGAACACCTTTAGGTGAGACAGTTCGGGTAAATGAAGGTTGTGGGGTAGGGTTAGCGGAAGATGGCTAACCCATTATGGTCGCCTTGGATGTTAGATATAGACGGAGCTTCCGTGCGGTGATGAACGAAGAAGTTTGTGTCAAGTATTTCGTTGCCCGAGGGGCAACACGGATGTGTATGACATTGGAGAGGATTATTGGTGATCTGGCCGGTAAGGAAGTGGGGAATGGTTAAGAGGAGAGAGGTTTGATCGGTGGTTAGGTCAAGGCCAATCATCAAAAGATAGGTAGCTGATTTGGTCTCCGAGGATTTCTGAGGTAGAATTTGGAGGTATGCCTGTATAGGTTCATCGCGGAAGTACCAAGGAACCCCTCAGTTTATTGATAAAATCAAGGATGTCGTAGACCGATGGAGCAGGAGTGCTCACTTTGAGTCTGTTATAGTATGCTGGGCTACGAAGTGTGGATGATGTTAAGGCTCGGGAGAAGGTACCCCGATATGGTGCTCTGGATGGTGATATCAGGTAAGGAGGTGCAACTCACTTAGGAGTTTAGGAGAAGGTTCGTAAAGTTGCGACATCCAACTTCGTTTCAGTATTGTGCATCATCCTTAGAAGGATGTTTGTATGGAGAGATCAATGTAGGAGTTCCTTCGGGATTACGTTCTTAGTTTGATGGGAGTTGTAGTTTCCTATGTAACGTTGGTAGAGTCCTTTATGATAATGGTTAGCACACGAGAAATGGTCTCTTGTGCAAGAAGTCGTACGGGAGAGGGTGTCAGGACTTCTATGTGTTCAGGAAGAGATTGTAGACCGATTTGAGCCGGAAGAAGAATCATGATATTATGCAGTGATAGGACCTGAGTTTATTGGTCAGAGTTTTGTCGTTAAGGTACCGATGTACTGGAAAGTGGGACCCCAGGTATACCGGATCGTTGTTAGTGTAGTAGATAGAATCTATGGCTCAGTCAGGCTTGTAGTAACTTCTAGATTTCTTAGTTGAGGCTGTGCAGTGCGACGCATTCTGTAGCGTGCAATTGGGAGAGAAATTGCGAGACGATGGTCCGATCTTGAGTTCCAGGTTGGAAGTTTTGTTCTTCTTAAGGTGTCGCCTTGGAAGAGGGTTATTCGTTTCAGGAATCGAGGAAAGCCTGGCTCTAGGTACATTGGACCATATTGAATCATCGCACAAGTAGGTAAGGTAGCCTACCGATTGGAGTTGCCCGAGCAGCTTAGCCAGATTCACGACACGTTCCGCGTTTCCGGACTCAGGAAGTGTATTATCGATGAAACTTCAATTGTGCCCTTGGAGGGTATCCAAATTGACGAACGCTTGAACTATGTGGAGCGACCGGTTGCTATCAAAGAAAGGAAAATAAATACTTTACGAAACAAGATGATAGGGGTAGTTAAGGTGCTATGGCAGCATTGTAAGGGGTCTGAATGGACTTGGGAATCCGAGGAAGAAATACGAAGGCATTACCCTGAGTTGTTTACAGGCACAGATTTCAGGGACGAAATCCATTCAAGTGGGGGAGAATTGTAAGACCCGTTCCGCCGAGTCGCGGCCCGGAGGAATCCGCGGCGCGGCTTTAGGAAGAATCTAGAATCGCGTAGGATTTGTACGCGCGGCGCGGTTCGAAAGAACCTGCGGCGCGGTGCGCCTCTATTGTGAAAACCCTAATTCGGATGTACACGCCTATATAAAGGACCCCAGCCCTAGGGTTCGTGTTTTTGGAAGTTCTCTGGAGTGGAGTCGACAGGTTTCAGCAGAGGCTCTTCGGTTCTAAGGCTTTGAAGGTTTGAAGGAAGAGATACAACGTGGGGAAAGGCTTGTAGCCGATCGGGTGCATTCCTCTGTTTCCCAGTAACAAGGTAAGAGGATCTACCTTCTGATATTTCATTCTATCCTGTCTTTATGGTATTATCCCTTGATTAGTAGTCTTAGATGACTTGTAACACTTAGGGTTTGGACCAAGGACATGCATGGACTTGCATGTCCATAAGGAAGTGATCTTAGGGTAGTTTCTGATCCCAGGAAGGGTGTAGAGTGGAAACCTAACCGATGACTGTTCTGGTTAAGAGCAAAAAGAGGATTTCGGACTATTGCGAGTCCGCGACGCGGACAGGCTATGTCGGCGACGCGGGTTCGAGTAAAACCCCGTAAGTGTAATGATAGTCCGCGACGCATAAGAGGAAGGTTGCGCCGCGGCGAGCTGCTGTTTGACTCAAAAGCTTATTTTTGACCAAATGTTGGGTCTAACCTTTAGGCCCGTCTATAGGAGTTCGGTCAGTGACTAATATGTTGTGTATGTGGGATTTAGGTGATCGGACGAGCCTAGTTTGGGATATTAGCGATTATCCGGACGGTTGTGATTCAGGTGAGTATTGTGACATCCGCCTAAAATGGATTCGGGTCAACCCAACCCAATTGGAAATTTAATAAACCCTACTCGAGATTTCTTGACGCTAATATGATCAAAACCCTTACACTACGATATAAATTGACGTTAATAGCAATATAGCATAGTATAATGTTATAACTATAATCAAATTAAATTATGATATCATATTAAAATCAAATCAAAGTATGATGCTCTAATTAAATTAAAAAAAATCAAACTTGAATGCTATAATTAAACTTCAAATCAAAGTAGATTGTTATAATCAAATAATAACCTATTTTTTTATAAAACTCTATTTTTATAAACACTACATTAAATTTTATAAAACTCTTAAGATGCTAGTGTTAGTGGGGAATTATGAAGACCACCAAAAGTAAAAGTTTATTCCCATTGTTTCCCACTCACACCTCCCATCATCTTTCCTTTCATTTTTCTCCCAACACATTATTATCATCACCACTCAAACCATATCTATTCTTTTTCTCACTCTCAATCTCGAAATTCGTCCTAGAAATCTTCATATTTCAGCCAAGAACACTCCAATATACTCAAATCTTCATCTCTCTTGAAACATTCATCAAGGTATATTGTTAAAAGTCTCAAATTCATGAATGAAACAAATTAAATCCACCAAACTATCTAAAACTCATTTTATGCATAAACCTGATTTTTCTCAGAATCCCATTAATAAAATAAGAAGTTCTAGAAATTTTCAGAAAATAACTTATTTTTATTGAATTACTATAATTATTGCAATAAAATAGGGCAATAATTCACATAAAATACTTTTGGCAGTCAATAAATTCTGGGAACATTATGGAACAACCCATATATTGATTAAAGTAGATTTATAAAGTTTCATGCATTTATATTACATTTTGATGCTTATTTTGTATTTTATTTTGTTGTAGATAAATAAATTTCAAAATATAGTTATGTATGTTAAAAACTAGATTTTATATTTTTCGCACCTTATCAACATTCTAAATACTCCATGGCAAAATTTACAGATTTTTGTAAGAATGTTTGCTTATTGTTTCTGATTTAATGATTATTTAATGGTTTAAATTGATAATAAATAGCTACACATGTCCAAAAATTACAAACTCTTATCCGAATATCTTATATAACATGTTAATCATAAATAAAAAGTTTAATGAATTTCCCTTAATCTTTTACTATTATTTATGATTTTATTGCTTAATTAATAATTAAAAACAAACGAAATACTTCCTATAGTCCAAAATATCCAACATATTTACAGTAGGCTCAATATAATGTTAGAAAACTATGGTTAAGTTTCCAGAATTTTTGGGAATTATTTATTATTTTTCCCGAAATTTGTTGTGGTTTAATTATTAAAATACTAAATAAATACTAAAGCAGTTAAGAAAAATATGAAAATTTTACAGTAATTACCATTTTATGAAATAATGATTGTATGATAATTTCAGAATGTTTCATTACTGTTTAGTATTTAAAATCATTTTCCTAAATATCTAAGCATGTAAAAATGCATTTTTAATGATTATTTCATATAAATAATTGTTTATAATATATAAAATCTGTAAATACTTATAATTTGACTAGTTATTATTTTAATAAGAAATTATTAAAATCTTGACTAAAGTGAAAATATAAATTAATTAAGCAAAGTAATTAATTCAATTTAAAATTCATTTAACATATGAATACATTAATATTCAAAACAAAATTTGGATTATTGTTAATTCATCTAATATAAGAATATATGTCTAATTATTTTTATTAATACTATATTCCCGTTTATCGATTCCTAAGCCAAAACTATTAATTATATTAGCTTCTACGACATTTTGACTCGAGCCGTCTATCGTACAACACGCGCATTCCTTATTGGACTAATGTGAGTAATCTACCCCATATTTTATAATTTTCAATACTTTTGGGGTGTATCATGTGGTTTTAATATGTTCCAACTTCATTTTATTATTTTTTTCACCATTGAGACATTGTTGGGACATTTATACGTGAATCATTATTTGTATAATTATTGCTTGTTTACGCTACATGTACTTGTAGTGCATTACCATTTTTAGTCTAATCTCCATGACTATGCCCGTATTCTTGAGGTACGTTATGGACAATAATAGCGCTATTGGGTTGACCACCCCGCCTTGGGACGCTAAGGTGATTGATTGCACGTGGTTGAGTGTGTATGATGATTAGATGCTCCATCCTATATATATATATATATATATATATATATATATATATATATATATATATATATATATATATATATATATATATATATATATATATATATATATATATACATATATATGTATATATAGGGTGAGGACTTATTGTTGTTGTTATCATTTGTTACTCAATTTTTGATTTATAAACTGTTATCTCAATAACAGTTGCTTGCCAACTTCAAAAGAAAACAAATTTCAAATTATTCAAACACACAATTTTCTTTAATAAAACTAGATTACTCACCAACTCTCGTAGTTGACCTGTTTATACCCATGATGCAGATTTGAAGAATGAAGTTGATGAAAAGTAGGGTGTACCTTAGAAACCCACAAGACTATTTAAATTTGATGTAATAAATGTTGTTGTATTTGGATTTGTATTTGTATGTTGTGGATCTTGTTTGCATACTTAGTACTTAATTGAATCTAATCATATTATAACATAGTTGTCATGAGACTTTGAACAATATATCACGCCTTGATCGATTCCGCCAAGGATCGGGGTGTGACAGATTGGTATCAGAGCCCTTGACTATAGGGAAGTAGGTTAATTGCCTTGACCTAGTCTATAGCCTCTAGGGTCCTCTCGTATGCTAGTTTATAAAATGCACACACAACTGCATGCAACTCGCACTTAGAAAATCCTAGGAATACCTTTGTGTGCTAATTGCTCCCTTATGTGCTTATGTATTATTCCGGACACTTATATGTGTGCATACACTTGTGAATTTTCTCCTCTTTCTCTTAAAATCACACACATACTCAAATGGTTTCAAAATAAAAATTTATATACATATATATTACTTAGAGCTCATAGGAAATTAAAGTCATCCACTATAGTTGGGTAGGATCAAAGTAATGGACGCATAGTAACTGGAAGGGGGAGGTGCCGGTAGCCTGAAAGTCCTGACTTGGTAAGTATTCGTATACATCCGAATCAACCGAGGGACCAGTTTGCTTACCTGGGGACCAAAGGCGAGAGTTCCCAAACCTATAGGCCAAAGCGCGTCATTCACATTACTTTTGAGCCATCAAACTACCCAACCTTATCAAACGTATCCGAAAGGATACACTCCAAAATGGCCAACTCATTGGACTATTAAGTTCCCTAATGGGCCTTGAAGTGGGAAAAACATGTGAAAACTTAGTATTGTGGGGGCCCACGCAATTGCTACATGCTTCACATTTAGTACCCATGGAAAGCCCAAAAGGTGCCCAACACTCCTAACCATGGCCCAACAAGTGTTTTACAATCATTTTACCTAACAATGTCTACAAACTTAATTTCCATAATTAATTTACAAATAACTCACAAGTCCATATGCGTGTTTCTCATAGATGGCATTACGACCCCCTCTGTAACCATTGTAACTATCACCATATGTCCACCAGCCCGTGTCGCCTTTATACGACTTGTGGTCGCAATGGCCACTTGGCGGACACATGCCGTGCACCAAAAACTCAGCGACCATTTGCTCTAACCTTAAATCAGCAAACACAAACCTGGTATCCAACTGTAACATGCTTCAACTGTGGTGACCCCACCCATTTCAGAAACGCGTGCCCTAGGCTTGTCAATATCATTAACAGTCAAACCCAGGCAAATCCAAAAATGCAGGTTCCAGCTCCCAAAGGCCGAGCATTTGTCATTATCGCAACCCAAGCACAGACCGATAACAAGGTCATAAATGGTACGTTTCTCATAAATGACTGCTATGCTTCAGTACTTTTTGATTCAGGTGCCGATAAAGGTTTTGTGTCTTTGGAATTTGAACCCATACTTCACACACCTCGCACGATTCTTGATGAACACTTTACCGTAGAAGTCGCCAATGGAAAATACATTTCACTCAATGCAGTCATCCAAGATTGCACTTTCGATTTTTGTGGTCATAAATTTTCCGTTAATTTAGTTTTTATGGAACTTGGTAGCTTCGACATCATCGTGGGAATGGATTGGCTATCCCAAAACCATGCTGAAATAGTATGTTACGAGAAGTTTATTCGTATTCCTCTTGCCGACGGTCAAAGTCTTCGTATTTATGGCGAGACTCGTTCAAAAAAAAGCTTAGTCTTATGTCATGTACTCAATCTCGATCATATCTACGTAAAGAATACATGGCTTTCTTAGCCCATGTGGTGGAAACAAAGGTCAAAGAAAAGAAGATCGAAGATATTCCGATTGTACGAGACTTTCCCGACATCTTTCCCGATGACGTATCTGGACTCCCTCCAGTACGTGAGCTAGAGTTCCGCATCGATCTCATTCCTGAGGCTACTCCCATTGCCAAGTCTCCATATCGGTTGGCTCCAACCGAGATGCAAGAATTGGCAAGTCAGCTCCAAGAATTGACCGATAAGGGATTTATCCGCCCAAGTACTTCACCCTGGGGAGCCCCGGTTCTCTTCATCAAAAAGAAAGATGGTTCGTTTCGTATGTGTATCGATTATCGGGAGTTAAATAAATTGACCATCAAGAACCGATATCCGTTACCTCAGATCGACGACCTTTTTGATCAGCTTCAAGGAGCTTCATGCTTCTCAAAAATCGACCTCCGCTCGGTTTATCACCAACTTCGAGTACGGGAAGAAGACATCCCCAAAACCGCTTTCCTAACCCGCTATGGTCATTACGAGTTTACCGTTATGCCTTTTGGCCTAACGAATGCCCCTGCCGTATTCATGGACTTGATGAATCGGGTATGTAAACCTTATCTCGACCGTTTTGTTATCGTCTTTATTGATGACATCCTCATTTACTCCAAGACAAAGGTAGACCATGAAAGACACCTTCGTCTAACTCTCCAAACATTGCAAGGAAATCAGCTTTATGCCAAATTTTCGAAATGCGAGTTTTGGTTAAATGAGGTACAATTCCTCGGTCATATTGTAAGTGACAAGGGTATTTTAGTCGATCCCGCAAAAGTTAAAGCAATCAAGAATTGGAAAGCCCCACGTACCCCCAAGGAAATTCGGTCATTCCTCGGTTTAGCCGGCTATTACCGGCGTTTCATTTCAAATTTCTCAAAGATCGCTTTACCACTTACTTTTCTCACTTGCAAGGGTACGCCATTTGATTGGGGACCCAAGCAGGAAGACGCTTTCCAAACCCTTAAACAAAGATTGTGTGATGCTCCGATTCTTACACTCCCTGAAGGATCCGAAGATTTCGGGGTATACTACGATGCCTCCAATCTCGGTCTAGGTTGTGTTTTGATGCAAAGGGGAAAGGTTATAGCTTACGCATCGCGACAAATCAAAATCCATGAAAGGAATTATACGACTCATGATTTGGAGCTCGATGCCGTGGTTTTCGCTCTTAAAATTTGGAGGGATTACCTTTACGGCACTAAATGCGTAATTTTCACCGACCACAAGAGCTTGCAACATATTCTTAATCAAAAGGAACTCAATATGAGACAAACACGATGGGTCGAACTCCTAAATGATTACGAGTGTGAAATACGCTATCATCCGGGCAAGGCAAACGTGGTAGCCGACGCGTTAAGTCGAAAAGAACATGCCAAAGCATTTCATCTAATATGTTCTCCTATCTTGTCCAATCTCAGTGACCGAATTCGAGGAGCCCAACACTCGGCAATTACCAAAAATGACATGCCCACGGGAATTGATGTGGAGTTGGAAAATAAATCTGATGGTATTTTCTATTATCAAGATCGCATCTAGATCACAGATCACGACAATCTTCATACCTTCCTGATGGAAGAAATCCATAAAACTCGATATTCTATTCATCCTGGCACTGACAAGATGTATCATGGCCTGAGAACCAATTATTGGTGGTCGGGAATGAAAAAGGATATTGCTTTATTCGTGGCCAAATGTCTTACATGTTCCAGGGTCAAAGCAGAACATCAACGACCCTCTGGACTATTGGTCCAACTGGTAATCCCCGAGTGGAAATGGGAAGCGATCGTCATGGATTTCGTAACCAAACTTCCCCGTACCACCAAGGGACACGACAGCATTTGGGTAATCATTGACCGTTTGACCAAATCCGCTTATTTCCTTCTCATCCGTGAACATTTCAAGGTCGAACAACTTGTTTGAATTTACATCGATGAGATAGTTAGTCGGCATGGCATCCCTCTCAGCATCATTTCAGATCGTGATGGGAGATTTCTCTCTCGGTTTTGGCAATCACATCAAGCAGCCATGGGAACCCGCCTCGATCTCAGTACCGCCTATCATCCTCAAACCGATGGTCAATCTTAGAAGACAATTCAAACACTCGAAGATATGTTGAGGGCGTGTGTCTTAGATTTCGGAGGAAACTGGGACTCTCATTTACCGTTGGTGGAATTCTCCTATAATAACAGTTATCATTCTAGCATCAAGATGCCACCATTTGAGGCATTGTATGACCGTAAATGCAGATCTCCTATTTGCGGGCATGAAATTGGCGAGTCCCACGTGATTCGCGCAACTGTGGATTCTCCAATCATTGGTCCTGAGCTTATCCAGGAAACAACCGACAAAATCACTCAGATTCGCAATAACCTTCTCGCAGCTCGTAGCCGACAAAAGAGTTACGCCGACAAGCGACGCAAACCGCTTGAATTTACCGTGGGTGACATGGTCATCTTAAAAGTGTCCCCATGGAAAGGTGTGGTTCGATTTGGACGCAAGGGTAAATTGGCACCACGCTATGTAGGCCCGTTCAAAATCCTGAAAAGGATCGGACCAGTAGCCTACGAGTTGGATCTACCAATAGAGCTTAATAAAGTTCACCCAGTATTTCATATAGCCAACCTCAATAAGTGTTTAGCAGACGAGAACCTTCATGTTCCTCTCGAGGATATCCAAATCGACGAGACAATGCAATTTATCGAGAAACCCTTGGAAATTGCCGACCGAAAGGAAAAGCAACTCAAAAGAAGTCGCATTCCCCTGGTCAAGGTTAGGTGGCAGTCAGCACGTGGACCTGAGTATACATGGGAGCGTGAGGATCAAATGCGTACCAAATACCCGCAACTTTTCTCTTAAGGTACTATCTTCTTAAATTTCGGGACGAAATTTCCTAAAGTAGGGGAGACTGTGATATCCGCCTAAAATGGATTCGGGTCAACCCAACCCAATTGGAAATTTAATAAACCCTACTCGAGATTTCTTGACGCTAATAGGATCAAAACCCTTACACTACGATATAAATTGACGTTAATAGCAATATAGCATAGTATAACGTTATAACAATAATCAAATTAAATTATGATATCATATTAAAATCAAATCAAAGTATGATGCTCTAATTAAATTAAAAAAAAATCAAACTTGAATGCTATAATTAAACTTCAAATCAAAGTAGATTGTTATAATCAAATAATAACCTATTTTTTTATAAAACTCTATTTTTATAAACACTACATTAAATTTTATAAAACTCTTAAGATGCTTGTGTTAGTGAGGAATTATGAAGACCACCAAAAGTAAAAGTTTATTCCCATTGTCTCCCACTCACACCTCCCATCATCTTTCCTTTCATTTTTCTCCCAACACATTATTCTCATCACCACTCAAACCATATCTATTCTTTCTCTCACTCTCAATCTCGAAATTCCTCCTAGAAATCTTCATATTTCAGCCAAGAACACTCCAATATACTCAAATCTTCATCCCTCTTGAAGCATTCATCAAGGTATATTGTTAAAAGTCTCAAATTCATGAATGAAACAAATTAAATCCACCAAACTATCTAAAACTCATTTTATGCATAAACCTGATTTTTCCCAGGATCCCATCAATAAAATAAGAAGTTCTGGAAATGTTCAGAAAATAACTTAATTTTATTGAATTACTATAATTATTGCAATAAAATAGGGAAATAATTCACATAAAATACTTTTTACAGTAATAAATTCTGGGAAAATTTTGGAACAACCCATATATTGAGTAAAGCAGATTTATAAAGTTTCATGCATTTATATTACTGTTTGATGCTTATTTTGTATTTTATTTTAATGTAGATAAATAAATTTTAAAATATAGTTATGTATGTTAAAAACTAGATTTTATATTTTTCACACCTTATTAACATTTTAAAGACACCATGACAAAATTTACAAATTTTTGTAAGAATGTTTGCTTATTTTTTCTGATTTAATGATTATTTAATGGTTTAAATTGATAATAAATAGCTACACATGTCCACAAATTACAAAATCTTATCCTAATATCTTATATAACATGTTAATCATAAATAAAAAGTTTAATGAATTTCCCTTAATTTTTACTATTATTTATGATTTTATTTCTTAATTAATAATAAAAAACAAAAGAAATACTTCCCATAGTCCAAAATATCCAAAATATTTACAGTAGAATCAATATAATGTTAGAAAACTATGGTTAAGTTTCCATAATTTGTGGGAATCATTTATTATTTTTCCCGAAATTTGTTGTGGTTTAATTATTAAAATACTAAATAAATACTAAAGCAGTTAAGAAAAATATGAAAATTTTACAGTAATTACTATTTTACGAAATAATGATTTTCTAATAATTTCAAAATGTTTCATTACTGTTTAGTATTTAGAACCATTTTCCTAAATATCTAAGCATGTAAAAATGCATTTTTAATGATTATTTCATATAAATAATTGTTTATAATATATAAAATCTGTAAATACTTATAATTTGACTAGTTATTATTTTAATAAGAAATTATTAAAATTTTGCCTAAAGTGAAAATATAAATTAATTAAGCAAAGTAATTAATTCAATTTAAAATTCATTTAACATATGAATAAATTAATATTCAAAACAAAATTTGGATTATTGTTACTTCATCTAATATAAGAATATGTGTCTAATTTTTTTTATTAATACTATATTCCCGTTTATCGATTCCTAAGCCAAAACTATTAATTATATTAGGTTCTACGACATTTTGACTCGAGCCGTCTATCGTACAACACGCGCATTCCTTATTGGACTAATGTGAGTAATCTACCCCATATTTTATAATTTTCAATACTTTTGGGGTGTATCATGTGGTTTTAATATGTTCCAACTTCATTTTATTATTTTTTCACCATTGAGACATTGTTGGGACATTTATACGTGAATTATTATTTGTATAATTATTGCTTGTTTACGCTACATGTACTTGTAGTGCATTACCATTTTTAGTCTAATCTCCATGACTATGCCCGTATTCTTGAGGTACGTGATTGATTGCACGTGGTTGAGTGTGTATGATGATTAGATGCTCCATCCTATATATATATATATATATATATATATATATATATATATATATATATATATATATATATATATATATACATATATATGTATATATAGGGTGAGGACTTATTGTTGTTGTTATCATTTGTTACTCAATTTTTGATTTATAAACTGTTATCTCAATAACAGTTGCTTGCCAACTTCAAAAGAAAACAAATTTCAAATTATTCAAACACACAATTTTCTTTAATAAAACTAGATTACTCACCAACTCTCGTAGTTGACCTGTTTTTACCCATGATGCAGATTTGAAGAATGAAGTTGATGAAAAGTAGGGTGTACCTTAGAAACCCACAAGACTATTTAAATTTGATGTAATAAATGTTGTTGTATTTGGATTTGTATTTGTATGTTGTGGATCTTGTTTGCATACTTAGTACTTAATTGAATCTAATCATATTATAACATAGTTGTCATGAGACTTTGAACAATATATCACGCCTTGATCGATTCCGCCAAGGATCGGGGTGTGACAAATATCCTCACCTTACTATATGATGTTGCCTGTTAGGCATCTTGTGTGTTATTTACAGTTATATGATTTGCTCTATATCTGTGGTTATTTGTTGTTGGGCTCAGTACTGATGCGT
The DNA here is from genome assembly GCA_023525715.1 of Cichorium intybus. NCBI lineage: Eukaryota > Viridiplantae > Streptophyta > Magnoliopsida > Asterales > Asteraceae > Cichorium > Cichorium intybus. The sequence continues at coordinate 125,915,370 of CM042012.1, read as the reverse complement.
GTCCCCTCGTAGCTGTTGTATGACGAGTTGGACTATTGCCTTGTCACATAGTTGTTGTATGATGGGCTGTGCCATAACCGGGAACCCATAGCTGTTGTATGAAGGGTAGAACCTTCCCGTGTCCATAGCTGTTGTATGATGGACGCCCGTAGCTGTTGTATGGCGGGTAGGGTCGGGTCGTTCTCGAGGACGGGTTGTTTAATGTGTGGGCATGTATGGTAATTTGTGGACTCACTAAGCTTTAAGCTTACCCGTTGATTTTATAACATTTCAGGTATTTCAAATGACAAAGGGAAGGGCAAGGCGTGACGGCGGCGCATCGCATACAAGAGATTTGTTTTAATGAAGTATGTTATGATTTTCAAATGTTTCCGCTGTTGGTTTAATAAATATGTCGAACAGATTTACTTTTTGGAATAAATATTTTATTGGAACCTTGATAATAAATGAATTTTAGAAATTTTGAAATTGGGGCGTTACAAATTGGTATCAGAGCCTTGGTTTGAGGTATTTGGATGAACTGTATTGGGAATCCAAACTGAAACTTTGGACTGAGAGCTTTTCGTTAAAGAAATGATGTTTTCTCTATAAAAGTTTTAAGTAGTCGGGTTGAATATCATGTGGAAGATTCCCTTGCATGTTCTTGTTTGATTGTTGCTTGGGAATTGGAAACATGGTACGCACACCTGAGTTATGATTTTTAACGGATAATGAGTTTCAAAAAGAATGAGATGCGATGCGAACCATCAACCGAGCTCAAGTAAGTTTTTGTGATTCCCAATTACCCATGCCAAGTTTGTGTTATGTGATGATATATGTATGCCAGAAAGTAGGCGTGGAATTTAGTCTGGAAATGCATGCTAGAAATGCTTGGTTTAAGATGCCTTCTGCATGTTGTTTGTTATTTGTGCTGCTTTAGAATCTATGCTAACACTATTAGGTTGCTTAGTGAATGCTATTGGGTTATATACAATTAGGATAAGATAGCCTAAGAATTCTTGGTCTAGCCTTACTGGCTGTTCCTTGTTTGGTTGTGACTTTGGGGTAGGATCATTTATTTTAATGTCTATCTTATTCTCGATTGTGTACGACTGTGTGTCCGTGAGGCGACTCGATGGTGTTAGTAGAAGTTCTTTTAGGCACGGGTGGGGTGTGAGATCCTAGGTAGCCTAGGATGAGTGTTAGGCACTTGGGTGCGAGACCGTATGAATACCAATGTCGAATAGATGAGTGGGTGGTGAATTAGAGTATTGGGGGACAAATTCTGGAACAAGTACGAATAGGTGTGGAAGGTAGTACCGGGCCCGTACTACCGAAAGCACAGGATTCATACTTGGGTAAGGAAGAGTTACCCAAAATTCTAAGGAACCAGGTAGGGTAGAGAATCAGGTATGATTCACATTATGAATTAGTTGCGAAAGGAAAGTACACGTCTTCATCGTGGCGATGTTCGGTAATGAAGAGTGGATTGGGAGTAGTTTCGGGTGTAACCAATGGAGATGGATCGGGATGGATCATAGGTGCAGAAATTGATCGCCGTTGATGTATCAACGAGGGTTATGATTGGCAGCAATGGGTTACGCGATGCATCCGGGTTGCTAGCCGATGCATCTGGGTTTTGCATGTCAATGTTTCGAGGGTCTATGGATGTGAATCCCGATAGACCTTATTCCTGTTTAATGGACTAATGACATGGTATGAGGATTGGATTTGTTACAAAGGTTCGAGGCGCTGATCGATCGCGATCAGCACTAGGTATTGGCACAGATTCCAAGTGGGGGAGAGTTGTTGTTCTAAGAAAAGGAGCGAAGCTTAATGCGCAAATAGCTCAGCTATTGGAATATGGGAGTACTTGCATTACGAATTATCAAGCGTTGGACTTGGGTTATGATGATAGAGGGAGAAGGAATTGGCAGCTAATTAGAAATCGTGGCTTGGGAATCTGCAGGTAGGTTCTAGAGGATTTCTAGGTACTCCTTTACGGGAATGGACGAGAATCCAGATTGATTTAAGTGTCGACGTTATGTCGACTTGTGTCACTCGAAGAGCAGGAAGGGCCCGTCCAGCTGCTGAAGCTGATGGACCTTGACTCCTGCTACCCAGCTGAAGTTAGAGTAATTGGAGACTACGTACAAGGTATGACGAAAAATGCGAGTAGTGTGTGACTTATGGGATAAAGACCCACACAAGATGGCTCCTTGGACAGATAGCCACAAGTAGAGGGTTGAAGCGGAAATGGAAGAAGGGTTCCCAGTGTGACATAACCGACCATTGAGGATGGAAGTCTCATGGCAATGAGGGAAACGGCGTGAGGATGGATACCCGTGATCTGACAAGGCATGGAACTCGCCGGCAGGGGCTAAGTCCTTGAAAAGGGAAAGTTGTAGTTTGAAGGAGGAAGATGGGAGTGTCATTGCGTGCTGGAGCTAGCAAGTGGTTATTGGTGCATCGAGTAGCTTTTCACCTTAAGGTAAAGGTGTTTGGAATAGCTTTGAGTAAAGGGAATTCTGCGAATTCAACGAAGCGGTTGGAGGTTGTATGCATTGCGAAGAGGCAAGGATCTTGGCCATGCTAGGGGTACGTGGTCACCTCCATGGGAGTTTTCATTATTTCCATTAAGGCATGGGGAACTGACACGCGCAGAGGTCGTCGTGCGTTCAAAAATAAGAGAAAAACCTAACACACACTAGTATAGCGGTAGTCAGGGTCGATCCACAGGAGCTTCGTGGTTAGACTAGATGAGAGATTACCAACTAGTAGTGTCACAGCTACAGTCGGAGGATCTGGTTTCTATCTTCCTACTCACTATCAACCAAAAGCAATGCTCAAACACACTCAAGCCAAGCTAAGCTAAGCTCAAATGACCTAGTCACTTTCTGAAATCAGAAGTACATCTCTGAATCAGAAGCAATCAAAGGCATCCAAACTAGCAAAACCAAGCAAAGCATAAACTAGCCACTAACTAAAGTTCTACTGAACAATTACTAGCCAAAGTTTAATGCCTAAAACCTAACCTAATTAGTTACTGATTTTAGCAAAGGAAAACAGTCCCAAAAAGGTCCAAACACAATTCAATAACCAAAACCAAACACAAAACATCCAAAACATCGAAATACCAACATTAAATGTAACCAAATGATTTTATTCACCAAAACTGAATTCCAAACATTCAAACAGTAACCAAATGTTACTAAATCAGACACCTAAGTGCTCAAAGTCAGTGGTTGTCACTCCCAAAGACTTTAGCTACAAAAACTACTTGCTACCAAAAGGAAATTAAATCACAAAAACATAAAATACCAATTGAGAGCCTTCTGAAACGAAATCCTGGAGTCAAAGAGCTTCAAGATCGATTTTACACCCGGTCTTTGCTAGGGTTTTCGGCTGGAACTGCATCTATTTATACTTGCAAATTTCCCGCAGCCGCGCCGCGCAGAAGTGAAATCCGCGGCGCGCGTACTAATCTTTTCCCGTTTCTTCGGAATTTGAATGTGTTCCAGCGCCTTAAGCCCGCGTCGCGCAGATGATGTATCTGCGGCGCGCATACGAGTTTCCTTGATTTTTCATTCTTTCCAAACTTCTTCCTTTTGCACGCTTTTAGTCCCTGTTTCCATTCTTTTTCTCCAAACAAGTCCTGGCACGAAACGTGAGAATACCCAGACATATTTGATATAATTTTATCAAGAACAGGGCTCAACAACGCCTAAAATACTTAATATCACTAGGAGTTGTCAAACACCCCACACTTGTGCCTTGCTTGTCCCCAAGCAAGAGAGTTTTTAACAAATTATAATAAAGAATCAAATAATTTTTTACTGTGTTCAGTTTCAAAGTTTATTGCTCTTTGAGTTAGAGTGGAATAGTTCGCGAAAACATAATTGAATTGCTCTTTGGAATTCATGGCTTTCTAGAGAACCCTTGATTACAAACTTTCTGTCCACAATGAAGTGTACGTACTCATTCAGATTCTAAAGACCATTAAGGAATTGTCCATGACTTTCGATGTTGTCCGTGTAACGAGCTTTCAGAAATACCATCCCAGAACAGACGATCTTAGGTGGTAAGGTGCATAAATCCCACCCATTTTAGACTTACCGGCTCGAACAACAAAGGCCACAGATTGACACTTCCTTCCTAAATTCCAATCCTAAAACATCTCAATCTTCTAAACTCGTAAAACTCAACTTATTTGACTAACTAATAGCATGATCACAATTAAACAGTATTTCTTGAAAAATACCAAAGCTATCACAATCACAAATCATTCATTTCAAAATTGCAATTTATCAAAAATTTTGAAAAATATTGCTAAAAATTGAAAAATTGATCATTTCTGCAAAAAATTTCAAGAAAAATTCTCTTTCGACCGTCCACACCCCACACTTAAAACCATACAACGTCCCCGTTGTACAAAATTATTTCAAAACAAGGGAGAAAGAGTTACCCCTTTTTGGACGATAGACTGCTTGGTGCTCAATATCACTGGTATAATTGCGTACAGATGGATCCTCGATTTCGTATTCTGGAGTTGTAGCGCTACAGTGAACACGCCGGTGGTCGAGACAACTGGAGGGGGCACGGTGACCCCACACTTGTCTGAGAAAACTCCTTCCCATTTGGTATATCATGCATAAATCAATCACTGCCAGGCAGCCTGGAGGGTCCGGCCTCATGATCGTGAGCCCTGGCTGGGAATGGTCGGGGACGTCGGCCCTGCTGAGTGGCCAACTCCAAAAGTACCTCCCCGATCCACTCAAGCTGGTCCTCCATCCTTGCAACTCGGGCCTCCAACCGATGGATGGCCGCTGGGTCCTCCTGAGGCTGTGTCGGGGCTGCGGGCTCTGGTGCTGGCTCTGGCCTCCTGCGTCTCCTGCCAGGCTGGACATACGCGGGCTAAGGTGCCTAAGGAGGCTCGGTCGGGGCCCGGATGTACTGCCCCGGGCGCTGCAGCTCAATAAGCCGCATCCTCTCCAAAGTGCGTGCTGTAGTGCGCGATGGAGGCAGAGCGGTCAAGGAAGCTGCCACGGGGGCAGTAAGAGTTCCATATGAGCGGGCCAGGCGGGTAATGAAATACCCCCTGGCTAGTGGGCTGCTGGTGGAGGCGCCAGTCGAGTTGGTGGAGAGTGCGACTGCGAGGGCGAAGGGGAGATGGAGGAATCTGGATGGGTCAAGGAGGACCCACAAATATGTCATGTCGTCGCCCGACACCTTCTCGCCCCCCTCCCGATGCATGATGGAGGTGGAGACGATCCGGTGCATGAGGCGGTGAAGTGGGTCCCCCGCCCGAGATGCAAACTGGACAGTGGATATGAACTCCAGTAGCAGCTCCGTGTAGACCACATCCTCGTCCGTGGCTATAATCCTGTCCCAGCCACGACATGTAAATGATGCCTCCTCATGGGTCCAGGTGCGATGTAAGAACGGCTCGATCGCACCCCATAGCCCTGCATCCCTCAGAATATCTCGATCGATGACTGTCGCCTCAAGGACCCGGCGACGAGTCAATGCATCCCTCCGCGAGGTATACTCCACTAAACTGGCAAGCTCCACGGGGAACTGGAGGAAGGGGTGGTCACTCTGAACATCATCTGCAAAAGAAAACACATAGCACAAAACAAAATTTTTTTTTTGCAAAATTAGTCCTTTTCTTCCCCACCGCACCGCGGCGCGGCCCAAGAGCAAGGGCGTGGCGCGGCGTGCGGCTGTTTCAAAACCCCGATCCAAACTCTCGATTTAAGCTGCTAAAACTCAATCCAATCATACCACAAGGTAGCCTAGATGCCGACTAGCTCGTTTAGGGTCTCCATTTGGCAAAACAAACACCCTATGAGCTAGCATTAGCGATTCTAAGTTTTTGAACTTTTTGAATAAAACACTAAAATTAACTACCTAATCACTAGTTTAAACAACTAATAAGTAGTTAAAATAGCGTACCTTGGGAGTAGAAACACAATAAGCAAGAAAAATCGCAAGAAAATTTCGATAACCAGAGCTCCGAGTCGTGTGAAATGAGTTGTGAGCCGCGGCTCACCTTATTATAGGAGAAAAACCAACCGATCGTTTACCGCGTCGCGGGTTTATGCTTTGCGCGTCGCGCGTGTCACCAAATTAACCCCTGCGCATCGGGTTGATTTACGATCTCGCGTCGCGTAATTCAAATACCCGCGGCGCGGACTTCAAAAATTTCAAAACTTCTCAGTTGACCCCACACTTATTTCAAACTACTAGTACCTGCAAAAAAAAAATTTGATGTATTTTTTGTATTTTATTCAAAGAAATATGTCCTAACTTATGACACGATGGGTTGCCTCCCAAAAAGCGCTAAGTTTAACGTCTTCAGCCAGACGTAGTATTCCTACTACAGCTACGGTGGATCGTATGCCTTCCTTCTTTTCTGATTTTCAGTCACCACCGTCCCTTCGTTTACCACATGCTCCTTCCACTTCCCTGGGTCGAATGGCTTGTTGGTTCTCCTATTACTACCCGATTGTTGCTTCCTGTTTAACTCCCGTGAATGCTTGGAGGTAGCTTCGAATCTCCAAGCCCGGTCCTTTCTTCTGCACCTCTTCAAAGTCAAGGGCTTGACGTCAAGCGCGCCCAATGCCGCTTCCAGTAGTTGTTTTGCATCTCGTTTGCTAGTGTCCCACGTGCTATCTTCAGGTTGCAATTTTGGCTTGCAGTACCAATGAAAATTTTCCAACCGACTAGTATTGAAAGGCAACATATCAGGATGCTTCCATATGTCCTCATCGACGGTATTAATCACATCTAATTTTCCATTCATGAATGGATCATGAGTGGTGATAAAATCATGTTTTTTATTATTTTCAAAAATTAACTCGTCAGCATCAACTTCTTGATCCTCGTCCAACAGGTGGATCGGGACCAAAAGTGAGCGACTAGTTTGATCTGATGTAACACCCGACTTTTAAAACAAAAACACCCCTAAAATTTTTTCATTTAAAACGAAGGTTTCATTACATAAAACCATAACATAAGGGGTATATTTTATTAAAAACGGGTACAAGTGTATCAAGGAGAGTATAAAATACCATAATCTCCTTTAAAGCCGGGCTGCTACTGACAGCATCTATGAGTCCCACTTCTTAGTCACAGACTCTATCTTTTCCCTATCAGGATCATGCTAACCTGCAGGGACATTTAACAAATATCGTGAGCTATAAAGCTCAGTGAGTAATCATATCTGCAAATAACATGTACAATAAATACATCCATATATAATTCTTTATATATGATACATATATTTATTTTTTCATCTTTCAATATCAAATACCATTTTATAGCCTTTTCCGGCTAAACATGTATATCGGTCTGGATATCGGACCCAGACTACTAGCCTTACCGGCTGATCATATATCTCTTAGGATTCTGCATCCTGCTTCATAGCCTTACCGGCTGAAAAGTAATATCATGTGATCATCAAATCACTTTATCACGTCTAATCTGTTATTTGCATACCGATCAAATCAATTCTATCTGCCATCCAGGCCATGTGTATATAAAAGAGAATATTCATACAAATTCTCAATTATCATTTCTGTCCTCTATTTCCTAGTCATATCTGACTATACCATATTTCATGACTATATAAGTCACATCATTTGTCATGGCTATACAAGCCGCACCAAAACATTTCCATTATATGAATCATAGCCCGAAGGCCGCACCAGTTTGGGTTCAACGACCCGGAATCATAGCCATAAGGCCGCACCATTTCCATATAATAATATCATAGCCATATAGGCCGCACCAGTTGGATATAACATCCAGTATCATAGCCATATAGGCCGTACCAGTTGGATATAGCATCCAATATCATAATCAGTTATGGCTCACGAGTTTGTCCCGCTTTTGCCTAGACTCACGGTTCCGTTCTTGTCATCGCAATGACTCACGGCTTATCCGGTATTGCCTTTTTAAAGGTTGACTCACAGCTCCGTTCTTGTCTATTGTAGACTCACGGCTTATCTGGTATTGTCGCATTACTGACTCACAGCTCCGTTCTTGTCTATCATAGACTCACGGCTTATCTGGTATTGTCGTATCACGGTTTATCTGTTTATTGACTCACAGCTCCGTTCTTGTCTATATCAGACTCACAGCTTATCTGGTATTGTCTTTTCAACGCATCTATCAACTGTTCATTTTTGTCCCCCAAAGCAGTTTCAATCTGTAACAGTTCAATCATCATATATCATATATGATATCAGTGAGATTACTCACCTGGAACTTCGCTGCATTTGATTCCGGTTGTTTCTTGCTTTTGCGTGCACCACAACCATTTATCCCGTACCTATATATTCATTTATATACCAAATGATAATAGGTTAATAACCATTTCAGTTGACTCTACTGCACAAGAGTCCTATACAATACAATTGGGGACTATTTCCAAGCATTTCCAATCAATAACCATCGTTATAAAATTTCATACACTTCCCGAAAAACGCGTATTCTACTACAGTACTTTCGGGAGGTCGTATTCGTATTCCGATAATTTTCCATGAAGTTTCACAACATATTAGACCTATGTTTAAAATTTCAGGTCAATCGGATAAGCCTAGCATAAGAATCAAACTTGGAAAATGCATCAAATTTTAACAGGGAAGAAAATGGCTTCTGCCTTGGGGTCGGGTCGCGATCGACCCTATGGTCTAGTCGCGAAGACCACACCCTTCGCGTCGCGAGGACCATGCGGGTCGAGTCGCGAAGGCCACCCCTTCGGGTCGCGACCCACCCTATGGTCGGGTCGCGATCACTGAACAGAAGTGCAGAAACTCCGATTTTCAAGCTACAAAATCCCATTTTCTCATTTTAATCCCTTAATACTCGACTTAATGATCAGGGATTTGTTCTAGGACTAAAACCTTTGACTAATATCAAGTTTTAATTTATTAGAAACACCTTAATCACACCAATTCATGATTTAGGGTTCTTGAGCAACATTTCAAGTTATCAAGAATAGCAACTTACTTCCATCTTTTTGAATTAAGTCCTTTTAGCATGACTTACTGGAAGTATTAAGCTACTTTAAACACATAATCATAACTCAAATTACAGATTTCAGTTTCTATAAAATTCATCAAGAACAACCAAGCTATAACTTGAATTTCTAACCTTTAAAGCTTTCAATTCTTCAATTCAAAGCCTAGAACTCGAAATCCAAGCTTCAATCTTCAAGAAATCTCCAAGTATTGCAGAATTCGTGCAGAGAAACCCTCTCCCGTAGCCTCACGAAAATCTGCACATGTGGGAGAACTATTCCACTATTTATACTTCCAGAATTTACAAATTTAGTCCCTAAGTTCCATTTCTTGAACTTTTGGCACTTTTATCACATATAACTTTCATTTCTTATATTTTTGCCACAAGCAAACAATATTTTACATATTTGGTCCTTTACATGGTCAAATGACCAATTTATCCTTTTACGGTAAAATGACCAAATTGCCCTTTTTAGCCTTTTTACTACAATTGTCTTACCAACAAGGGTTTCTAACAAAACCAATACTTATAACACCATTTTAAATCATAATTACACTATGATTAACATATTAATACTTATCAAAAGTATCGTGGTGTTACAAATTCTCCCATCCTTCAAAAGATTTCGTCCCCGAAATCATACAAACAAGCGAGGGTATTTCTTTCTTATTACTATTTCGGTTCCCATGTCATTATGTAATTTCTATGATATTGCCAAGGCACTTAACCATACTAGTCTTCTTATCTCGTGGTTATATCACTACTCGTATATCATTCCTCCGATTGTCCCGGGTACCTTACCTACGTGTCTATCTTCATTACAACATGAGAGATGCGTTGGAATTCATCATTCTATGTTCTCCAGAAATGAGATACATAGAAAACTTTATAAATTTCTTGAAGTTCATCCATAAATTTAGATCTTTATATCACAATTCTTACTCTTGGGAAACTATGGAAAAATCCAATAAACAAAGGATTTAACTTTCCTTTCGTCCCAAACAGATTTTTAACCTTTCCAAAGGATTACTTTCATACAACCATATTCCTTTACTTGGAATTTCAAAGGTTTATATTCAGTGATCCACATACCACTTTTACACTTTCTTAACCATTCTTCAAATTCTTTCGTACCCAGCAAGTCTTCTCTTCAGTTTGTGCAAGAATCTAGGATCTAGCCAACGGCTTTATCATATCTTCAATTCAATAAATCGGAGGATATCACGGTATTCCATACCATACTTCATGTGAATCGTCAAACTACTAGCATGTAAGCTGCCATTTCTTGCAAATTCTCTCAAAAATAGACGATCTTCTCATCTTCTACTAGAGTCTGCTGTGCTATTTTCAAGCATATCTTCTAAAGTCTGCATCACTAGGTCACTTTGTTCATCAATATACGGTACTTGCAGAGACTTTATTGCAAAGTCTATAACAATGTTGTCCCATTTCTTTCTGGGGCCAACAATGGGTAAATTTCTTCGCACGTTTCTAACGGTTTGACTTTACTTTGCGTACAAGTCAAATACTTTTCATGTATATTTCAATATCTTTCTTTAATCCTGGCCACCAATACATAGGTTTTATCGCCCTATTCAATCTGGTATTGCTCCGGGTATACTGCATATCTAGTAGAAAATGCATATTTTCAATATGATTTTCATGTTTCACTTTGCTTTGGAATTCACATTCACAACCACCATGGGTTTTGAATCATTGTGATTTTCCAACTAACTTCATCTAATATCCAATCATTCATTCATTTTTCACATTTTCAAAATTGCACACTTCTTTCTGTGCTACCCGAATCAACTCAGGTAATTAATTCGCCACACTCATACATGTGGATGTAACCTTCAAAGGTTACTCTTTTCAATTCAAGGCATCTATAGCTACATCTGCCCTTCCGAGATGGTACAAGATTTCATACCCGAAATCTCTAAGTAACCCATCTATTTTAATCATTTCATATTTAGCTTATTTTTGATCAATAAAGTATTTCAAACTCTTATGATCCGAATAAACAATAAGATTTACACCATATAAGTAGTGTCTTCAAAGCTTCAATACCAAAATCATAGTTGCTACTGCAACATCATGAATCTACAGTCAAATTTGGATACATTTCTATGATCCAATTTATCTTCTTCGCTTAGCATAATGCTAACACCGGAGCTTCACATAAGGTTTATTTCAAACCTTTAAAAGATACTTGTGGTCTTTCTACCACTCAGACTTTTCACCTTTCTTGGTCAACTTTAGTCAACTCGACAACAATCAAGGAGCAGTTTTCTACAACTCTCCTATAATAACCCGCCAATCCAAGGGAACTACTAATTTTAGTCAGATTCCTCAGGCGGTTCCCGTTTTATCACAGCATCATTTCTACTAGATCCACTTTAACATTTTCGGCATTAATAACATGCCCAAAAATATGAAACTTCTTTTAGCAAAATTTTTCATACTTGGAGCATTTTACATATCACTTAACACAGTGAAGTAACTCCAATATCTGGTACAAATGTACCTCATTTTCGATCTGGTCTCGAGAATATCAAATTCTCAGTAGTCAATGCACACATGCATCAACTTGTCTTTCTTCTTTTCAAACAAGATAGGGCTACATATGATGACACATACGGTCATAAGAGACCCAAATACAAAAATTTCTTCTAATTATTTTCCAACTCTGCCATCTCTACAGATGCAAATCAATACAGAGCCCGTATACCAAAAACGGCTCCCAAAATCAGTTTAATCATAAACTCTTCTCGCCAATCTGGCATAAATCCTGGAAGTTCTTTTCAAAAGAAACATCAGAGAATTTATTTAAAGTAGTACACTACTATCACTGTTTTATTTAACTTGGCCAATACCACGTATGCCAACTACAACATCATTCTTTTACTAACTCTTTTCCGAGTTTAAGCAAAGAAAATAACCGGTATTCTCAACAACGGTCATTTACCATGGATTTTCATCCGTTTCATTTCTGTTTTAAGAAACATAATGTTCTTGTTTCTACAATTCATGTTAGCATAATTCATTGCTAACCAATTCATAAGCACAATTGCCTCAGATTCAATGGTAGTCATCGGCTTCAGATTTATAGGGAAAAATGGTCCCGTAAATCCTTGGCAGACTACTTTCCAGGTGTTGAATATCTAGAACATATTTGCTATCTGCTATAGCTACTTTCAAAATTTCATCCATAATCATTGATGAAATATTCAAGTAAGACATCAGTGTCACCGATCTAAAGCATAGCTTCATGGATCAAATATAACATACACGGGGTTATATTTAAAACAATTTTATCGGAGATCATATCAGTCTCCTCACGAGCTTCTTCCACAATCTGCTGGAATGCTCATAGTACCACTGGTCCTTTTTAACCATTCATTTCTTCTTTCTTTCCTGGGTTCATCACCCGTTACTCCACATTTAGCATGTGAGTATTTCATAGGAAAGTGTTCTATAGCTCCACGCTGGAAACACTTCCATGCCATCCGACAAGCTCGAGCAATATGCTCCTATTTTCTGTAATTTCCACAATTCAACGGTAGAGTCTCAACTCTATAATTGTCTGAGTGGTTTTCGTGCACTTCTTACATCGCATCGCCTTTTTCATTTTGGTCACTTCCCTTTAAGGTTGGGCCTAAATCGTGGTAACTTCTCCTGAAGCGTCCACTAACATTTTTCTGCTTTTCTTGTAGTCTCATCTACTTTTCTTTCACCTTGAATATCAGTCAAGGTGAGCACCCAATTTCTTTCTCTGACCACAGCAGCTACTATTGCTTGTCATGTGGATTTTCTGCTACTTGTCTCTTTGCCCCTTGTTCAATGGAGCCTTGAGAAAGGGCTGGTCTACTTCTTAAAGCTTCGCGCCCTAAATTTCTCCCAATAATATTCGATGATCATACTTCTTATACGTTAGAAGTCAGCAACAGTGTGGTTATATATATATAATATCAACTTATATACACCTAACTATATATCATGTCTACTATCTCAGGGTTTAAGTCCAGGAATCTAGTCTATAGACACCTAGTTCACTTAAACCACGGCTTTGATACCAACTTGTAACACCCGGGTTTTAAAACAAAAACACCCCTGAAAATTTTTCATTGAAAACGAAGGTTTCATTACATAAAACCATAACATAAGGGGTATATTTTATTAAAAACGGGTACAAGTGTATCAAGGAGAGTATAAAATACCATAATCTCCTTTAAAGCCGGGCTGCTACTGACAGCATCTATGAGTCCCACTTCTTAGTCACAGACTCTATCTTTTCCCTATCAGGATCATGCTAACCTGTAGGGACATTTAACAAATATCGTGAGCTATAAAGCTCAGTGAGTAATCATATCTGCAAATAACATGTACAATAAATACATCCATATATAATTCTTTATATATGATACATATATTTATTTTTTCATCTTTCAATATCAAATACCATTTTATAGCCTTTTCCGGCTAAACATGTATATCGGTCTGGATATCAGACCCAGACTACTAGCCTTACCGGCTGATCATATATCTCTTAGGATTCTGCATCCTGCTTCATAGCCTTACCGGCTGAAAAGTGATATCATGTGATCATCAAATCACTTTATCACGTCTAATCTGTTATTTGCATACCGATCAAATCAATTCTATCTGCCATCCAGGCCATGTGTATATAAAAGAGAATATTCATACAAATTCTCAATTATCATTTCTGTCCCCTATTTCCTAGTCATATCTGACTATACCATATTTCATGACTATATAAGTCACATCATTTGTCATGGCTATACAAGCCGCACCAAAACATTTCCAGTATATGAATCATAGCCCGAAGGCCGTACCAATTTGGGTTCAACGACCCGGAATCATAGCCATAAGGCCGCACCATTTCCATATAATAATATCATAGCCATATAGGCCGCACCAGTTGGATATAACATCCAGTATCATAGCCATATAGGCCGTACCAGTTGGATATAACATCCAATATCATAATCAGTTATGGCTCACGAGTTTGTCCTGCTTTTGCCTAGACTCACCGCTCCGTTCTTGTCATCGCAATGACTCACGGCTTATCCGGTATTGCCTTTTTAAAGGTTGACTCACAGCTCCGTTCTTGTCTATTGTAGACTCACGGCTTATCTGGTATTGTCGCATTACTGACTCACAGCTCCGTTCTTGTCTATCATAGACTCACGGCTTATCTGGTATTGTCGTATCACGGTTTATTTGTTTATTGACTCACAGCTCCGTTCTTGTCTATATCAGACTCACGGCTTATCTGGTATTGTCTTTTCAACGCATCTATCAACTGTTCATTTTTGTCCCCCAAAGCAGTTTCAATCTGTAACAGTTCAATCATCATATATCATATATGATATCAGTGAGATTACTCACCTGGAACTTCGCTGCATTTGATTCCGGTTGTTTCTTGCTTTTGCGTGCACCACAACCATTTATCCCGTACATATATATTCATTTATATACCAAATGATAATAGGTTAATAACCATTTCAGTTGACTCTACTGCACAAGAGTCCTATACAATACAATTGGGGACTATTTCCAAGCATTTCCAATCAATAACCATCGTTATAAAATTTAATACACTTCCCGAAATACGCGTATTCTACTACAGTACTTTCGGGAGGTCGTATTCGTATTCCGATAATTTTCCATGAAGTTTCACAACATATTAGACCTATGTTTAAAATTTCAGGTCAATCGGATAAGCCTAGCATAAGAATCAAACTTGGAAAATGCATCAAATTTTAACAGGGAAGAAAATGACTTCTGCCTCGGGGTCGGGTCGCGAAGACCACACCCTTCGCGTCGTGAGGACCATGCGGGTCGAGTCGCGAAGGCCACCCCTTCGGGTCGCGACCCACCGTATGGTCGGGTCGCGATCACTAAACAGAAGTGTAGAAACTCCGATTTTCAAGGTACAAAATCCCATTTTCTCATTTTAAGCCCTTAATACTCGACTTAATGATCAGGGATTTGTTCTAGGACTAAAACCTTTGACTAATATCAAGTTTTAATCCATTAGAAACACCTTAATCACACCAATTCATGATTTAGGGTTCTTGAGCAACATTTCAATTTATCAAGAATAGCAACTTACTTCCATCTTTTTGAATTAAGTCCTTTTAGCATGACTTACTGGAAGTATTAAGCTACTTTAAACACATAATCATAACTGAAATTACAGATTTCAGTTTCTATAAAATTCATCAAGAACAACCAAGCTATAACTTGAATTTCTAACCTTTAAAGCTTTCAATTCTTCAATTCAAAGCCTAGAACTCGAAATCCAAGCTTCAATCTTCAAGAAATCTCCAAGTATTGCAGAATTCGTGCAGAGAAACCCTCTCCCGTAGCCTCACGAAAATCTGCACATGTGGGAGAACTATTCCACTATTTATACTTCCAGAATTTACAAATTTAGTCCCTAAGTTCCATTTCTTGAACTTTTGGCACTTTTATCACATATAACTTTCATTTCTTATATTTTTGCCACAAGCAAACAATATTTTACATATTTGGTCCTTTACATGGTCAAATGACCAATTTACCCTTTTACGGTAAAATGACCAAATTGCCCTTTTTAGCCTTTTTACTACAATTGTCTTACCAAAAAGGTTTTCTAACAAAACCAATACTTATAACACCATTTTAATTCATAATTACACTATGATTAACATATTAATACTTATCAAAAGTATCGTGGTGTTACATCTGATGGTGGTACAAAGTCACCCATCATCAGATCCTTACTCCCAAATTTCTCAAAATTTTCAAAAATTACAGGGTCGGGGGTAATATTGTCATCTACACCCCCTTCCTCAAAAACATCAACAATTTCAACAAATTCGGGAATTGTTGGGCTGGGATCTGTACTGTCACTTACAGCCCCCTGCACAACATCCTCATCAACTAAATTGTCTGGTGATGGTACAGATTCACACATCACCAGATCAACATTATCAACATTCTCAAAAACATCAAAAAAACATCAAAAGCTGTTGAGTTAGAGGTAGCATTGTCACCTACAACCTCTTCCTCAACAACATTTTCGACCATCTCGGTGGTCTGTTGACTTTCCCAAGATGTATGCCCTTCCATCACATATTCAGGTGATGCAAGTTCACACACATTATTATTGGTATAAAAATCACTCACTTCCAGTTCTGGCGAAGGTGGTGAACATTTCCAATTTTCCTCCATCTTATCTAAAGAAGCTTGCAATTTTTCAAGAGCTTCAGCCTGGTCCTTCTGCTCATGGTAGTTGTTATACATTAGTACCCAAAGTTGGGCCCAAGTTGCAGAATTCTCAGGCTGAGATGACTCCTCGGTCCGCCATCCATTGTCATTGAATGACCCATTGTAGCAATCATCCTCGTAATAGGTGTTGGCCGGATTCTCATAATACTGATCCGGGTACATGTAATCGCCCATTATGAAGACGTACACATACCAGAATTCAAAGAACTAAAATCAAACATCAAAAATCAGAAACTAAATCCTATAAATCACCTAATTTAAGCACACAGCTCCCCGGCAACGGTGCCAAAATTTGACACGCGCAGAGGTCGTCGTGCGGTCAAAAATAAGAGAAAAACCTAACACACACTAGTATAGCGGTAGTCAGGGTCGATCCACAGGAGCTTCGTGGTTAGACTAGATGAGAGATTACCAACTAGTAGTGTCACAGCTACAGTCAGAGGATCTGGTTTCTATCTTCCTACTCACTATCAACCAAAAGCAATGCTCAAACACACTCAATCCAAGCTAAGCTAAGCTCAAATGACCTAGTCACTTTCTGAAATCAGAAGTACATCTCTGAATCAGAAGCAATCAAAGGCATCCAAACTAGCAAAACCAAGCAAAGCATAAACTAGCCACTAACTAAAGTTCTACTGAACAATTACTAGCCAAAGTTTAATGCCTAAAACCTAACCTAATTAGTTACTGATTTCAGCAAAGGAAAACAGTCCCAAAAAGGTTCAAACACAATTCAATAACCAAAACCAAACACAAAACATCCAAAACATCGAAATACCAACATTAAATGTAACCAAATGATTTTATTCACCAAAACTGAATTCCAAACATTCAAACAGTAACCAAATGTTACTAAATCAGACACCTAAGTGCTCAAAGTCAGTGGTTTTCACTCCCAAAGACTTTAGCTACAAAAACTACTTGCTACCAAAAGGAAATTAAATCACAAAAACATAAAATACCAATTGAGAGCCTTCTGAAACGAAATCCTGGAGTCAAAGAGCTTCAAGGTCGATTTTACACCCGGTCTTTGCTAGGGTTTTCGGCTGGAACTGCATCTATTTTTACTTGCAAATTTCCCGCAGCCGCGCCGCGCAGAAGTGAAATCCGCGGCGCGCGTACTAATCTTTTCCCGTTTCTTCGGCATTTGAATGTGTTCCAGCGCCTTAAGCCCGCGTTGCGCTGATGATGTATCCGCGGCGCGCATACGAGTTTCCTTGATTTTTCATTCTTTCCAAACTTCTTCCTTTTGCACGCTTTTAGTCCCTGTTTCCATTCTTTTTCTCCAAACAAGTCCTGGCACGAAAAGTGAGAATACCCAGACATATTTGATATGATTTTATCAAGAACAGGGCTCAACAATGCCTAAAATACTTAATATCACTAGGAGTTTTCAAACACCCCACACTTGTGCCTTGCTTGTCCCCAAGCAAGAGAGTTTTTAGCAAATTATAATAAAGAATCAAACAATTTTTGACTGTGTTCAGTTTCAAAGTTTATTGCTCTTTGAGTTAGAGTGGAATAGTTCGCGAAAACATAATTGAATTGCTCTTTGGAATTCATGGCTTTCTAGAGAACCCTTGATTACAAACTTTCTGTCCACAATGAAGTGTACGTACTCATTCAGATTCTAAAGACCATTAAGGAATTGTCCATGACTTTCGATGTTGTCCGTGTAACGAGCTTTCAGAAATATCATCCCAGACCAGACGATCTTAGGTGGTAAGGTGCATAAATCCCACCCATTTTAGACTTACCGGCTCGAACAACAAAGGCCACAGATTGACTTTCCAAACTTCTTCCTTTTGCACGCTTTTAGTCCCTGTTTGCACGCTTTTTCTCCAAACAAGTCCTGGCACGAAAAGTGAGAATACCCAGACATATTTGATATAATTTTATCAAGAACAGGGCTCAACAACGCCTAAAATACTTAATATCACTAGGTGTTTTCAGGAACGCTGGACGATTGTTTTTCGTTTCAACTCAGGACCTTGACAGCAGTGGGAGCGAGAGAGTCGAGTTTTAGTATAAAAAGGGCAGAGCATGGAAGGTGAGACGCCGGGCTGAGGAGACAACGCGACCTGTTGGGTCGACTGCAAGATTGCGCAAGCTATGGTGACTTGGAACACAAGGGTTCTACTTGCATGGACTGATACTCAGAAGGATTGACGCAGAGGAATTATTCAGATACTGGGAATCTACTTCAGGCTTCAACAAGAGTTATGTGTGTAGGACAAAAGTCTTCGAAGTAAGGGATGTGTCATATGGGACAGCTCATCTCAGGAGCGCTAATCAATAGTTTCAAGGAAGGAAATGATTGCGAGCTGAGAAGCCTTCCAAGGCAGGAAAGGTTGGGCAAAGTTAGGAAGGGGTCGGAGCGAGGTTTTAAAGGAAACGTTTTGGTGAGATTGTGAATCGATCGGGAAGGATCAGCGTAGAAGCAACGTATTAAGCAACGATGAGATCAAGACAGGACGAGGGTTATGTTATTCGGATAACATAAGCGATGCTAGGAACAAGGATAAGCGTTGGCTAGGAGCATTGAGTCTTATTGGTTAGTGATCGATTAAGATTTTTACGTCGTGGAGGATCAGTATCTCACGTGGGTACCGGGGTACTGTGCCTTGTTCAAGGTTGTGCCCCCTCGTGCCTCGGTGAGAGATAGGGTGTTGTCGGATGGAGTGTACTATGTTGAGGTGGTATTGTGTTGTGATTTGGTGAGTACTTCGTGCTGATCGGGAGTGTCGGGAGCTTTATTGTAGCAGTATTGTGTCATGTTCCCTCGAGTACGAGATACGGTTTTAGTAGGCTGATTGGTCAGATTGGGTTGTGGGGCAGATGATTTCTGTGCAGGATGAGATAATGGTTATCTGGGTGCCTAGGATTAGTACCCTTAGGATTGTTCAGTATGATGGGAGACGATTATGGACCCCTACATGATCGCATTTTACGAAGTAGTTGAGGTGAAGACTACCTTGGTTTTGCTGATGGCTGTTTAGCTGGTGAGAATGAAAACCAAGGGCGGATCAGGGCGACATGAAGACTGGGCGGATTGGATTCAAGATAAGGATTTAGATGAGAAACCGTGGAAGGGAACACCTTTAGGTGAGACAGTTCGGGTAAATGAAGGTTGTGGGGTAGGGTTAGCGGAAGATGGCTAACCCATTATGGTCGCCTTGGATGTTAGATATAGATGGAGCTTCCGTGCGGTGATGAACGAAGAAGTTTGTGTCAAGTTTTTCGTTGCCCGAGGGGCAACACGGATGTGTATGACATTGGAGAGGATTACTGGGGATCTGGCCGGTAAGGAAGTGGGGAATGGTTAAGAGGAGAGAGGTTTGATCGGTGGAAAGGTCAAGGCCAATCATCAAAAGATAGGTAGCTGATTTGGTCTTCGAGGATTTCTGAGGTAGAATTTGGACGTATGCCTGTATGGGTTCATCGCGGAAGTACCAAGGAACCCCTCAGTTTATTGATAAAATCAAGGATGTCGTAGACCGATGGAGCAGGAGTGCTCACTTTGAGTCTGTTATAGTATGCTGGGCTACGAAGGGTGGATGATGTTAAGGCTCGGGAGAAGGTACCCCGATATGGTGCTCTGGATGGTGATATCAGGTAAGAGGTGCAGCTCACTTAGGAGTTTAGGAGAAGGTTCGTAAAGTTGCGACATCCAACTTCGTTTCAGTATTGTGCATCATCCTTAGAAGGATGGCTGTATGGAGAGATCAATGTAGGAGTTCCTTCGGGATTACGTTCTTAGTTTGATGGGAGTTGTAGTTTCCTATGTAACGTTGGTAGAGTTCTTTATGATAATGGTTAGCACACGAGAAATGGTCTCTTGTGCAAGAAGTCGTACGGGAGAGGGTGTCAGGACTTCTATGTGTTCAGGAAGAGATTGTAGACCGATTTAAGCCGGAAGAAGAATCATGATATTATACAGTGATAGGACCTGAGTTTATTGGTCAGAGTTTTGTCGTTAAGGTACCGATGTACTGGAAAGTGGGACCCCGGGTATACCGGATCGTTGTTAGTGTAGTAGATAGAATCTATGGCTCAGTCAGGCTTGTAGTAACTTCTAGATTTCTTAGTTGAGGTTGTGCAATGCGATGCATTCTGTAGCGTGCAATTGGGAGAGAAATTGCGAGACGATGGTCCGATCTTGAGTTCCAGGTTGGAAGTTTTGTTGTTCTTAAGGTGTCGCCTTGGAAGGGGGTTATTCGTTTCAGGAATCGAGGAAAGCCTGGCTCTAGGTACATTGGACCATATTGAATCATCGCACAAGTAGGTAAGGTAGCCTACCGATTGGAGTTGCCCGAGCAGCTTAGCCAGATTCACGACACGTTCCGCGTTTCCCGACTCAGGAAGTGTATTACCGATGAAACTTCAATTGTGCCCTTGGAGGGTATCCAAATTGACGAACGCTTGAAGTATGTGGAGCGACCGGTTGCTATCAAAGAAAGGAAAATAAAGACTTTACCAAATAAGATGATAGGGGTAGTTAAGGTGCTATGGCAGCATTGTAAGGGGTCTGAATGGACTTGGGAATCCGAGGAAGAAATGCGAAGGCATTACCCCGAGTTGTTACAGGCACAGATTTCGGGGACGAAATCCATTCAAGTGGGGAAGAATTGTAAGACCCGTTCCGCCGAGTCGTGGCCCGGAGGAATCCGCGGCGTGGCTTTAGGAAGAATCTAGAATCGCGTAGGATTTGTACGCGCGGCGCGGTGCGCCTCTATTGTGAAAACCCTAATTCGGATGTACACGCCTATATAAAGGACCCCAGCCCTAGGGTTCGTGTTTTTGGAAGTTCTCTGGAGTGGAGTCGACTGGTTTCAGCAGAGGCTCTTTGGTTCTAAGGCTTTGAAGGTTTGAAGGAAGAGATACAACGTAGGGAAAGGCTTGTAGCCGATCGGGTGCATTCCTGTGTTTCCCTGAAACAAGGTAAGAGGATCTACCTTCTGATATTTCATTCTATCATGTCTTTATGGTGTTATCCCTTGATTAGTAGTCTTAGATGACTTGTAACACTTAGGGTTTGGACCAAGGACATGCATGGACTTGCATGTCCATAAGGAAGTGATCTTAGGGTAGTTTCTGATCCCAGGAAGGGTGTAGAGTGGAACCCAAACCGATGACTGTTCTGGTTAAGAGCAAAAAAAGGATTTCGGACTATTGCGAGTCGGCGACGCGGACAGGCTATGTCGGCGACGCGGGTTTGAGTAAAACCCCGTAAGTGTAATGATAGTCCGCGACGCGTAAGAGGAAGGTCGCGCTGCGGCGAGCGGCTGTTTGACCCAAAAGCTTATTTTCGACCAAATGTTGGGTTTAACCTTTAGGACAGTCTATAGGAGTTCGGTCAGTGATTAATATGTTGTGTATGTGAGATTTAGGTGATCGGACGAGCCTAGTTTGAGATATTAGCGATTATCCGGACGGTTGTGATTCAGGTGAGTATCCTCACCTTACTATATGATGTTGCATGTTAGGCATCTTGTGTGTTATTTATAGTTATATGATTTGCTCTATATCTGTGGTTATTTGTTGTTGGGCTCGGTACTGATGCGTGTCCCCTCGTAGCTGTTGTATGACGAGTTGGACTATTGCCTTGTCCCATAGCTGTTGTATGATGGGCTGGGCCATAACCGGGATCCCATAGCTGTTGTATGATGGGTAGAACCTTCCTGTGTCCATAGCTATTGTATGATGGACGCCCGTAGCTGTTGTATGGCGGGTAGGGTCGGGTCGTTCTCGAGGACGGGTTGTTTAATGTGTGGGCATGTATGGTAATTTGTGGACTCACTAAGCTTAAAGCTTACCCGTTGATTTTATAACATTTCAGGTATTTTAAATGACAAAAGGAAGGGCAAGGCGTGACGGCGGCGCATCGCATACAAGAGATGTATTTTAATGAAGTATGTTATGATTTTCAAATGTTTCCGCTGTTGGTTTAATAAATATGTCGAACAGATTTACTTTTTGGAATAAATATTTTATTGGAACCTTGATAATAAATGAATTTTAGAAATTTTGAAATTGGGGCGTTACAGGGAAGAAGGAGGAAGGCGACGACGGCATAGGAGGTTCCTGGTGACCATGGCGGCGAACGATAGGAGCTCCTTGTAACAGTAGTATCTCCCGTCTCCAGTCTGCTGCAACCAACGTCAAAACATAAAAAAATCGATTAGGAGGTTCCTCGATCGATAAGGGATTGCAGCGTTAAGGGAGGAGAGATAGAGGGTTGAATTGAATTCTTTTTTTTCTTTTGACGAAACAAACCTCGACAATCATCATCGGCTCATTAACCCTAAGTACCCTCCCCTCCAACTCCTGCATCACGCTAGGTTACCGACGTAGATCTTGAAAGAAGTCGCTACTACCCGTCTTTCTGGTTATGTGATTACTGAAGCAATTAACGGAAACAAGAAAGTAATTAAGAGGGTAGGGAGGTGGTGAGGAAGACGAGAGAGTGAGAGATGACCTGATCGGATTGTATTTCAATGGAAGTTTGGCGTGAATTGGGGATTTTCCTAATTCATAGGATCAGGTATTTTTTTAATTCCCAAACTATCCCTAAACGGATTATTAAAAAGTCAAGTGTGCCTTTAGAGTTCGTACTAATTACAAAACTGCCACAATCAATCTCAGCCTTTCAATTTTTTGATCTAAGGGTCAATATGGGGTTCTCAAGATCTCATGGTTTTTTAGGTTCTCAAAAGAATCTAACTCTCTCTCTCTCTCTCTCTCTCTCTCTCTCTCTCTATATATATATATATATATATATATATATATATATATATATATATATATATATATATATATATATATATATATATATATATATATATATATATATATATATATATATATATATATATATATATATATATATATATATATATATATATATATATGTGCGTGTGTGTGTATGTGTGTGTGTGACTAAGTTATATTGCGGACAACAGCTATTGTGAAACCGTGCAGACAATGCTATTTTGTGAGAAATAATGTATATAATATGTTTTTTGTAATGTGAATACGAAACAAACATATTCTAATAGAATTGTCGTCTTAAATCTTCTATACGGGTTATATGAACTTTTTATGGTTCTCATTCTGTTATAATAATCGTATGTCTATCAGAATGATAATGCTCGAGTAGAATGTGTGAGAATAAGAAACAATGATAATGATTGGAAATGTGTTATAATGATAATAATTCTGTGATAATATATTTGTTTAGTATTCATGTTACAAAAAAAATATGTTTTATTCGTTATTTCTCACAAAATAGCATTGCCCTCATCGTCTCACAATTATGGTTATTCGCAACATAACCTTGCTTTAAATATATAAACACCAATCACTTGAATAATTGTTACTAGAGTACCGCACATAATTTTTCTTTAGACTTTTACAACTTCGTCTTAAACATAGTAAGGCTTCAACTTGCTGCGCTCATCCTGGAAGTATTTGGTCGTAATCGAATAGCGGCGTTTTTTCTTTGACTGCTTGGGAGGTATGAAAATCTAATGCATGATATATTTCCGTCTTCTCGTTAAAGCATTTACAAATAACTATTTGGAATTAATAAATGAAATTCTTAAAATTAAATGTAAGTCGTATTCTTGACATATGATATAATAACAAATGACCGATTGTCCATTAATAACTTAATCACTACAAGGTTCGGGGTTATTACCAGCGACAGATGTCGCCGCGAAAGACCGTCAAAGTCGCCGCTAATACCTTTACCGGCGACAAATCGCCGCTAATGCGTCGCCGCAAATAGTTTGTCGCTAATGCTTATAAATCGCCGCTAATGCGTCGCCGGTAATATCCGTCGCCGCTGAAGACTGACATCGCCGCTAAAGATGTCGCTGCTAATGGTTGAATCAGTGTTCTTGTAGTGAATCTTAAATTTGTCTTACAGATCTAAGAAATTGATAACTCCGGACTTCACTTGGCAGCGTTTATATTATGGAATTAGTGGATGTGAGCAAAACAGTTGTGAACCAAATAAACTCAAGAATTGCAAAACATCAAAAAATATGAATAGGTAGAACTTAATATTTTTAGTACCAATCTCTTTAAGAACATATACATATATTTTTGAAAAAGAAAAACATATACATATATAAAACATGTTAATCAGTTCAAACCGCTAATTAACGAAAACCGGGGGTACAAATGGACCCATTTGCGTGTTAGGTTGGTGAAGTTTTTTGTCAAAGTTTGGTGAGTCAAACATTTGAAAATCAAAAGAAAAAAGGGGCTGGCTACTCACCTTTGTTGAAATATTGATCTCCTTTGATAGTATATATAGAGGATAGTTAAAGGGTTATGATGTACCACACAACACAAAAAACACAGAGCAATAAAACTCCTAGTTACCTGGTGGACGTAGGTCAGATTAGACCGAACCACGTTAAATTCTTGTGTTCGTAATTTGTAAGCTGAGTGTGTGAGTCTAGTGTTCGTATGCTAAGTGTCTCGATCCTAACATTGCGGTGGCTGCCTTCTTTTCTTTTTTTATCGAGATATTAGTTTTATAAAATTTAAAACCTATTAACCCCACTTTGAAAAATTCTAGCTGACCCCTCTTGAGATAAAATAAAGAACTCATTATCTGTGGATTTTCGCTTTCATTAAACTATATTTAAAATCCGACCCGGCTTACCAGGATTCTAAAATCATGTCAAAGTCAAGGATTTAATTACTAAAATAGGTTAGAAACATATCCGATCCGGCTTAACAGTATTCAAAAGTCACCCGAGAAATCGAAACCCGATATAAAATACTTGCCAAACATATTTGGTTAAATAGACAAATAGCTAAAAGATAGTTCCGTAAATGAACTCCTCTATTTAGGTAATCATATCTCCTATAATTGTCTTCCTTTTGACATCTCTCGGTACTTCTTTGGAGGATAACCAAAAATTAAGCACGCAAACAAATAACAAGAACTTCAATAAAAATGGATACAGAAAACTCGATCCGACAAGCAATACGCTGTTTGTTTCTTATAGCATTCATTTCAAGGAACCATGCTGCTGTTGTCAACATAAAAACCAAAGGTGCCAAGGGCGATGGGATATCTGATGATGGCAAGGTAATAATGATATGCATCAATTAGTTTATGCGTTTCTTATTGTCTCTGCTAATTGTCTATTTGAAAAGAGTGTTAGATAACATCACCAACATTTTACTCCGTATTCAATTATAAAGAACACAAAAAAGAAAAGAAAATGGAGGCAACATCTTTAATCGTTGTCATCATCATGAGTCAACTCTTGGCAAAAAAGTACTTCAAGTAGTGTTTAACAATCTAAAAGCTACTTACGTGTTTGACAAAATTAGCTGGTAGCGGGTAGTGGTTAGCGGTTAGCGATTAGCTGGATGCTGGTAGCAGTTAGCGGTTAGCTGTGACTTTTATTAGTGCAGAAGTGTCCGGCAAAACAGTTGTTAGCTTTTACAAATGTAAAATAATATTAAAATCAAAAGCCAAACGCTAAACGCTCCAAAAAGCTAATTGAAATAGCTTCTGGATTATGAGCGTTTCGTTAAAAATAAAAGCTAAAAGCTCTTACTGCCGAACGATGTTTTTTCATTTTTTCGAACGTTTTCTTAAAAGCTAAACACTCCCAAAAGCTCTCAAAAGCTGCGTGCCGAAGACGCCCATAGTGTTTAACAAAAAATCCTACATATTATAAAAATTACTAAATTGCCCTTAAAGTTATAACTTACATATATTTAATACGGAATCCTTGACGTTGATGATTTTACTACTAGTGTTTTATGTGCCACATGTATTATAATTTTTGTAATAGAATATAGTTAGGGAAAGTTTTAAATTTTAAAGGTGTAGTCTAGACAATTAATCATTCATCATTATGTTTTAGTTTTATATTTTTAACAAATGTCCTTTTATGTAATTTGACGTATTTCAAAAGTTTTCGCTACTTTTACCGAACACATATATAGAAATAAAAGCTACAACTTTCAGCTTCGAGCTAACAACTACCAACTAATTTTGCCGAATACGCTCTTAAATAGTCTTAACGTATTTTGCAACCCCATAGTTAGTGTAAGATGATTTATGTCATTATGACTTTATTATACAATTTTAAATAAACCCTATAATTCCAATAAGGTTAAAAGATGATTAAGCTAAACTATTTATTTGTTTACACACCCAAATATAAGTATATGTGCATAATATAACTTTACAAAGCTTTGTATCAAGTTAACCTCAAATTGTTGCTTAATATTTGCTACTAAGTCGAAATTAGGCAATAGTGAGTGCTTGGAAAGAAGCCTGTGGAGGACCAGCACCAAGCTCATTGTTGATTCCACCAGGGACCTATAAGGCATTTCCTCCCATTGATCTGATTGGTCCATGCAAGGGTCCTATTACAATCAACGCAACCGGAGCCACAGTCAAGGCCCCACCTGAGCTTGAAAAGTTCACCACCACCTATTGGATCGCCATAAGGAATGTTAGCAAGCTAACTATGATCGGTGGTACTTACGATGGCCAAGGCCAACAAGCTTGGAAGAAAAATTTATGCCCGGACGGGGGGACAGGAAGTTGCCCACTTCCAGTCGTAAGTATTATTGTTTTCTAAACTTAATTAATTTTAATATTATCATGCGTTCCTTTCTCCGCTCGTTTCTCAGAGTCTCCAGTTCACTTATGTCACAAATTCATCGTTGGAACACGTAACATCTGCCGATAGCAAATTCTTCCACATGAGTTTAGTAGGTTGTGACAATACAAGACTTGATCATGTTACTATTAAAGCACCGGCAAACAGTGTGAACACAGATGGAATTCAAATCGGGCTGTTAAGCGGTTTCAACATCACAAACTCAATAATGACAACGAATGACGATTGCATTTCTATTGGACAAGGAAGCAAAAACGTCAATATTAAGAATATAATGTGCGGACCAGGAGATGGCATAGGTATCGGGAGTTTGGGAAGACATGCAAACGAAAAACCTGTACAAGGAATTTGGATCAAGAACGTCACCTTCACGGGCACAGAACACGGTTTCAGGATCAAGACCTGGCCTACATCCTTCCCAGGATCCGTTAGTGACTTGCATTATGAAGATATCATCATGAAAAATGCGACATATCCCATATTTATCGATCAAAATTACTGCCCTATGAATAACTGCAAGGTATCAAATATATATACCCACACACTTACACTAGATTATAATGTAGTGTTTGAACTTAAGTAAATGACTACCACGTAGAAAAATTAAAAATACTTTTTGTTTACGACTACTAGAATGGAACTGCATCAAAGGTGAAGATATCGAATGTAAGCTTAAGGAATATCAAGGGAACATCAGCAACTAAGGTGGCATTGAAGTTTGATTGCAGCGCAGGTGCACCATGCGAGAACGTGAACTTGAATGATATCAATTTGACATACAAAGGACCGGAAGGAGGACCGGCCACTTCTCAGTGTGCTAACATTAAACCCAAAGTCATTGGCCAAGTTGTCCCTCCGGCTTGTCCACATTAAAAAATATGCACTCCATCGTCCGGTGATCAAGCAGATGCGAGCGTAATGGTGGTGGAACCCTCTAAGAATATAAGTAGATACAAAAATTTACACACCACCGGCGACATGTATCTATATAGATGTACATTGTATGTGTTGTACATTGTATGTGTTGGGAGTATTTTGTAATCTATACTTCTTGTATTGACTATTCATGGGTTATTAAATATATGAAATAGCTATTGTTCATTTTTGAAAACGTGAGAAAAAACCGTTTTGTTTATTTTAGACGATTTCAAATACCTTTTCCTGTTTGAACATATACGTTACTTATTACACAAAGGGTTTCCAGAAGTATGTTGTAACTTTTAAGGATCGTTCCATGTGCAACAGCAACACACGTTGCAAAAGGCATTTCAGCTCGCCATAAGCCTTTTACAGTTTGGTCTTTCAGTATTAAAAGCCTACCATGTAAGCTTTTTGAGCTTACTATGAAATTAATAACCAACTGAGTTAAATTAAAAGAAAAATATGCTTAAATTATTTTATTATTAGTTGAAAAATAAATATATAATTTATTATTTGATTATTATATTTATTTTTAGATTTATTAATATGTTATAAGTTGAATAAATAAAGATACAATAATGTTAATTTACAATATATGTGATAATGCTTTATTTTTATTAACTATAAATAATTAGGGTTCATTAAAAAACAAAAGATAGTTGTGTCAATAACATCACTTTTGGAATAATGTTGACGTTGTAGTAATAGTGTGAGTAATTGAAAAAACTTATACATCGTAACCGAAACAAACTAGTGTTGATACGATATGCATGGTCTAACTTAGGCCCGTCGAAAATAACCGATACCCGAATAAACCGACCGACCCATTTCGATTTGGGTAAATTGGGTCGGGTAAATCGGGTTTCGGGTATAAAAAATTCGGGTTTCGATTTAGCCGTATTATTATCGGTTCGGGTATAAGGTTTACAAAATTAGATTCGGGTATACCCGAATACCCGATTTATGTTTTAAATATAATCATTTTTTGTTTTAAATTTTATAGAAAATAACATTGAAATACCCCTTGGCTTGGTACGCAAGTGATGACTCATAAACCCTCCGTCAACGTCAGTCTCTCCCTTTTCTTGAACCCTATCTTTATCGTCTGTAAGAAAATTATAACCCTTTCCGGCAAGCCGTAGTTTCCGATTGTCAAGAAGTTGCAAAAAAGCCTTCACAAGGTATCGCACTATCGCTCTGTTTCATCTTTTATTACTATTTTACTGCATATTTTATTGGTTGCTTTTAATATATTAAAATGCTATCGAAAGTCACCATTTGACCGTATTTTTCAAACATTGGTTGCGTTTAATGTTTCAAACATTGGTTGCTTTTGATGTTTCCATTATTTGTTTGTTTATGTAAAGGTGAAACTGTATACTCACAAAAGTTTATATGTTAGCTTTTAATGTTTCCAAGATTTGTTTTAATGTTTCCAAGATTTGTTTGATCATATTTGAAGATAAATTAATGTTCAACTTTTATTGTTTTCAAAGATCTCTGTAATTGTCTTTCACTTTCAAGAATATTGTAGGCTTTAGCAAGTGGATTGTGAAATACCTTGTTCGCCCTTCACTTTGAGAGCCTACTGTTAGAAATCTTTTACTAACAGTTATTAATAGCATTCGACATCAAATAAAATTTATGCTGTTAGGATTATTTTTGTAATAACTTTTGACTACAAATAAAAATTTATGCTATTTTTTATTATGTTTTTGATTGCTAGATGTCGGAAACCAATGACTTTATTGAAGATGAGGCGATTAACCTTGAAACCCCAACCGATGATCCAATTCCGGAAACAAACGAGAAACAAGCTAAAAAATACAAACCAAGATCCAAAGTTTGGGATGAATTTGAAAAGTTTACGGACAACGAGGGTGTTCAAAGGTCAAGATGTAAGCATTGTGGCGGCGGAAAATACAAGTGTGAATCAAAAGGTTATGGTACCGGCAATCTTAACCTTCATTTAACGAAATGCAAAGCTTACTTGGCTAAACTTAGTGGTGGCCAAAAACAATTAGCTTTTCAATATGGCGATGAAAACAAATTGACATCTTGGAAATTTGATCAAAAAGCGAATCGGAAGGCTCTAGCTCACATGTTAGTAGTTGACGAACTTCCATTTAGTTTTGTTGAAGGTGCGGGCTTTAAGTACTACAATAGTGTTTCGCAACTATTGTTCAAAATACCATGTAGAAGTACAAGCACAACCGATGTCTACCAATTGTTTCAAGAAGAAAAAGGGAAAATTAGAGAGTTTATTAAAAAAACATTGGTAGGATTTGTTTGACCACCGATACATGGACTTCTAGTCAACAATCAAGTTACATGTGTCTCACCGCCCACTTTGTAGATAACGAATGGAAATTGAAAAAAAAGGTGTTGAGTTTTTGTCCTCAAGAGAGTCATCGTGGGGTTGATATTGGAATAATGGTTGAGAAATGTTTAATAGAGTGGGGAATATCAAATGTTTTCACAATTTCTGTTGACAACGCAAGTGCGAATGATGTGGCAATTGAGTTCTTAAAAAACAGCTTTCAAAATTCCAACAAATTTCTCTTAGATGGTAAATGGATGCACATTAGATGCGTTGCCCACATTTTAAACTTAGTGGTGCAAGATGGTATTAAAAAGGTGGATAGGTCGGTTGAGATAATTCGATGGGCGGTTAAGTGGATTAGACAATTACCATCAAGAATTGATAAATTTTCCAAATTTGCTAAATTTGTTAATCCCGGTGTAACGAAACATTTGATTAGAGATGTCCCAACAAGATGGAACTATACATATCGTATGTTGGAAATTGCCCAAGCTTATGAGAAAACTTTGAGAGATATGATCTTGAGGATTTTGATTTTCGAAACGACATTACAAAGGCGGGTTTGTCGATACCTTCATCGAGCGATTGGCAAAAAGTTAGGCATTTATGTCATTTTTTAAAACCCTTTTGCGATGTTACTTTGAGGGTTTCCGGGACACATTACGTGACATCAAACACGTGTATTGAAGATATTTATTCCATTCGTACGCTATTGGATGATGCTATTTCTGATGCTAGTCTTTGTGATATTGCATTGACAATGAAAGTAAAGTTTGATAAGTATTTTGGCGACATAGGAAAAATGAAGTTATTGCTCTACTTTGCTTTGATTCTTGACCCGAGGAACAAAGTAAAGTATTTGGTTATAGTACTTAAGGACCGTTATGGAGATAAAGGGGTGGAGGCAAAAAAGAACTATATTATGGATTCTATGTATGAACTATATATTAGAATTCATTCTCCAAATTCTACTTCTAGTACCACCGAGTCTACTACTTCATCGTCGATTTTGGGGAAACGCCAAAATTTGGATGCTATGGCACCAAAACCCCCGTTGAGAAATAAATTAAGGGAAAAGATGAAAACAAACAAAGTTGAATCAATTGGTGAGCTAGAAAAGTATTTGCAAGAAAGTGTTGAAGACGATTCGGAAATGTTTAATATTTTAGATTGGTGGAAAGTGAATAGCCCTAGATTTCTGATTCTATCATTGATGGCTAGAGACTTGTTTGTCATTCCCGTCTCAACGGTGGCTTCAGAATCGGTTTTTAGCACCAGTGGAAGGGTTTTGGATCCGTTCAGGACTTCTTTGACTCCTAAAATTATTGAAAGTTTAATTTGCACCCAAGATTGGCTTCGGGGTAGCATAAGTGAGAAAACCGACTTTGAAGATGATTGGGAAACAATACAACAAATTGATAAAGGTCGTTGGTTGCCACTAGAATTTTTATTTTTTGTAAATATTATATCTTATGCTTTTTAATACTTACATTATTTGATTTTTCTATAGAATTGAGCCAAGTTGGTACATCTAATTAGAGCTCGGATTGGATACGGATATGAAGGTGATATTGCCAAGGCGGAAGACCGGAAGTGCAAGAAGAACGTATACATTTTCAATGTCTTTTGGATCTTGATACATTTTTATTTTGGTTATTTTGTGGACCGTTGGGTTTTTTAAGTTTAAGACATGTGGTAAAAAAAACATTAGTTTGCTTTTTGGTTGTGGTGGTGGATTAAATCCTCCTGTTAGAAATGAACCTTAAAATTCCGGCAATTATAAAAGTTTTAGAAACAACGTTCATACTTTTTATAGTATTTTGTAGAGACATTTACAAAGTAAATCATGACACTTTATACCATTGGATATGAAAAGGTTCAAAAATTGTTTCATTTGTTCTACAGCGGATAAGGAAAAAAACAAAACAAAAAAAGAATGAATGTTGGAATAATTAATGCATCGGGTTCCACAAGAAAATAAGGAATGATAGAATATTTAATACATATAAATGAATTGTTTTAGGGATATTAAGAAAACTAGTGACTAGTAGTTTTCGGGTATATCCGAATATACCCGACCCGAACTAAAACTCGATTTACCCGAACCCGAATACCCGAATTCCAATACAGATCGGGTATCAGTTATATTTTTTTTAAGAAAAAACCCGAACTACCCGACCCGAACTACCTGAAACCCGAAAGTTATACCCGATCAACAGTTAACTGTGTCATGTCAATTTTTATAATTGTCTTTTAAATCAATATAATACAAATATTTTCACATCAATCACAAATCAATGACTATTTTATACATTTCATACACTCTCTTATCAAGTATATACCCTAAAACATCAATTCACAAGGTGTAAAATAAATAGGGGTATGTGTTTTATTAAAATAAATATTAAAAATTTTATTTGGGGTATGTGTAACACCGCATTATGCTCGATAAGTACTTTAAACTTTTTATGGTTATAAGTAGAAGTTTATAAATATCTTAGATGGTCAAAATAATTGTAAAGGGTATTTTGGTTATCTTGTGAGAGAACTTTGAAATTAAAGGTGCTTTGCTTTGTTATTGTGCCAATAGATGGTTTGGATGAATGGTACTTAGCTGTATTGTGTGGATTGGTATTAAGTAAAAAACTTGGATTTAAGCAGGAAAATTTTGCAAGGTACTACATCTAAGAGAGTTCGCGACGCGTAACCTCGATGGTCGTGATGCGGCTATGAAAGTAGGATGCAAAGATAGAAATAAATTTGAATGTAAGATGTTGTGAGAGTATATGACGCGTTTCCAAAG
Organism: Cichorium intybus; assembly: GCA_023525715.1. Taxonomy (NCBI): domain Eukaryota; kingdom Viridiplantae; phylum Streptophyta; class Magnoliopsida; order Asterales; family Asteraceae; genus Cichorium; species Cichorium intybus. Next base: position 125,882,351 of record CM042012.1, on the reverse strand, counting down.
GGATGGCGACGCGTGACGTGTGTGGCATGATCTATATGTTTACGCGATGCGATGGTGCTAGCTACAGACTTAAAACAAACATGATAACTTAAGTCGGTTATTTTTTTTCTTTATTCTCACAAACCTCAGTAATATGGCAAGGGGATGAAAGTTTGGACTTTTGTAAGCAAAAATCAAGAGGGTAACATCAAGGATTGAAGGATTAGAGATCATTATCACTATTTTGAAGGTAAATTTCTAATCCTCCTTGTGAGAGTAAAGATTATAAACCAAATTGGGTCAAAGGATCGTAAACCTTAGTTGTCTTCTAGTCATATGTGGCATGTATACAAAGTATAATAGTGGAGGAAGAAGAAATAATATTCTTTTCAAGATGATTAAGTTGAGTTCCATGAATTAGGCGTTTGGTTTTAATCATAAACCGTAGACTGATAAGTAATCTGATTAGTATTTTTAAGTGTGTGGTGTTAAAAGTAAACTCAAACAGAAGCCAAAACAGGTACGAGGAAGGTCTGAATCACTACAGCCCAAGGTCTTGCCTAGTTGCCAAACACATGACCCCTTGGTCGTGATGCAAAGCATCTGGAGAACCCGATGGAACTCGTTATGTTGTATCAAACGCAACACAATCATGGCCAGATCCCAACACGAATTCAGAATAGAAAACCCTTTTTTAGTGTCTTGATATTAGCTTTAAGTAAATTGAGTTATAGTTATACTTTTGGTCTTACTGAGTTATATAAAAGGGATGAGGTGGTTCATGAATACTTATATATGCATGTCAATACCAAATTTAGGTTGACTTGGGACTGAACTGCCTTTCAGATACTATATTCACGTGCTCCATACTACTATTAATTTTTGTTATCAAGTGTGTAACCACTCTCATCCCTCCTTATTGATATCATTGACAATGTTATACACACACACACACACACACATATATATATATATATATATATATATATATATATATATATATATATATATATATATATATATATATATATACATATATACATATATATATATATATATATATATATATACATATACATATATATACATATATATATATATATATATATATATATATACATATATATACACATATATATATATATATATATATATATATATATATGTTTGAGCCTAAGTAGCGTCGCTTAGTGGATGGGAGCTTGTGTGGCTAGAGAGTGTGTATGCCTTAGTAGCTAGAGAGTGCCTTAGTGACTGGAGAGTGCCTTAGTGACCGGAGTGTGCCTTCGTGACCGGAGCGTGGCTGGGATACCTATGTGGTTGGGTAAACTATGAGGGACAAAAAGGAAAATGTTGATAGTTTAAATTATTATAATTCTTTCAATGCTACATAATTGTTGTGTTGGTTAAGATTGATGTCATATTTTGTTGACTAACATTGCAAATCCTATTAACCCCTCAAAAGGGAGAGAAAATTGGGACATCTAGAGTAGTTTAGTAGTGTATAGTTTTGCATCGATGTAGCGGCCCGACTCGAGAGATGGTATATTTTGTTAATATGATGTACATCATTTTTATACGCTTGTGTGGTTTTGGGACTATATAATGTATACGTAGTTTTTATGTATTTGTGTTATAAATAGTGTTGTTGCAATGTTTTAAAAGAAAATTTTAGGTGTACTTTATATTGAAAATCAGGCTTTTCAAGTTGTTATCAGAGTCGTGGTTTAATGGAACTAGGTGTCTTAGTGTAGATCCCTAGAATTGAACCATGAAAGATAGTGATATGACATATAGATACATATAGAATGTAATAGATGGAGCTAACCTTCACTGTTTTGAAAATAAAGGATGGTGAATACTTGGACAACGATAGGTGGGGGCAGATCCAAAAGGGGTGTGCTCTGCGAGGAGGACAGAATGGCTCACAAATGTTTGTGTGATAGCCACGAGAGGACTCCCTCAATAAACGCTAGCATGCAGCTCCCAGAGCTACCATGAGGTAAGAGTTATCACTAAGCTTCCAAACCAGGAGCACTAACGAAGGCGACCATGATAGGCATGTGCCTCCTAAACAACCTCAAAACTAGCAGGAGATAGTAGAATTGGAGGTGACAAGAGCTATCCGAGAAGTATTACCGGGAATTGTCGGACCGTAGTTACAAGTTACTTTTAAGGGAAGACATGACCAACCTCGAATTGTTGTAGAGACATAAGGTCAGGGAGATAATGGAAATAATATTTGGGAGAGAAAACCCCAAGAAATGTAAATCCTGACGGGGAAGGCAGTTGTACTTATACGATATTTGTGATTGTAAACCAATCGAATTTTTTGGGTTGGACAATCATGTGGAGGCTTTGACCAGGTTAACACATATTAAAAAAAGTTTTTAGAATAAGAAAATGTGCTAAAGCAGTTCCTTGAGAATAAAATTGACGCATATGCTGACATGGGAGCTATTTAAAGTTAAGTTTAGTGTATAATTTTGCTTAATAGTGGCGTTTAGGTAGTTTGAAGAAGAATTTATGCATTTTCAGAATGGATCATAGTATGTACAACAATATACTGTTGAGTTTATAGAAAAAACAAGGTTTGTAGGTTATCATGTGGATACTGAGGCAAGGAAGATTGTGAAGGGTTTTATGCAAATCTATGAACTAAAAACCCTAAGTTCACATGCAACCTATAAGGATCTATGTTTTTTTTTCTAATTGAACATATAACTAATTCCTAAAAGCCACAAGAAAATAACTAAAATAATAAAATCAGAAAAACTAACCTTTTAGGATTTCTTGGAAGCTGAGCAGCACAAGTGTCCTGCCTCAAATGAGATCACACCCAGAAGGAGGAGAGGAGAACGAAATTCTAGAGAGTCCAGGTCAAAGATGGCGCAGGTTTATGGTCTCTGGGGATCCCTATTGATAGCCTCCAGCAGATGATCAGATAAACCTTTAGAGATAAACATTTTTGAATTCAAATTAAGATAAACTTTTATCTTAATAATTCAAACCTATTTATCTATATATATTAAAATCGAAAATTATATATTTCCATATATAAATTTCGCCACTTTTAATAATGCTATAATTGTCACTTACTCAACTATTGAATAATTACAATTCTAGTCCCTGCACCTTTAATTAATTAAATTAATCACTAAATTAATTCCAATTAATTCCAGATTAATTTCTAATTAATTAATATAGTTTCTAATTAATATATTATCACTTTAATATATTAATAAACTATTTATTTTATATCTATTGATTTACTAGTCATATAATAAATCAATCTTTCTCTCTACTGAACTTTCTACCAAACCTCCAGCTATGAGGGCAACCCAAATGGACTATGTTAGTATTAATTAGATAAATAGTAATTATTAGTCATGGCTTAGACACCTAATCCAACAGATTGATCATTATGTGTGGGGTTTAAAAACCCAGGTTCAAGAGTTTGTAAAGTCGTTGGACTGACCACTTTTAGGCAGGTAGTTGAAGTTGAAAAAGTTAGAGAAACAGAATTGAATGCCAAGAAGCCAGAATAGAAATCGGGAGAAGTCAAAGTGTTCGAAAGAGAAAATAGGAGGAAAGTCGTGGTGGAATGAGTAAGAGAAGGCAATTTACTGGATCACAAACCTGACCAAATAGTAGGCGGAATGAAGAAAAGTGGTGTGTTAAATGTAGTAAGAAGCATGTTGGGAGTTATATTATTCCACATGTGGCCTCTTTATGTTTTGAGTGTGGAACGCCAAGGCTTTTAGCCCAAAACCGTACTAAACGCTTTCATGCCTGTTATCATTGTGGGGCGGGGGGTCGGGGTGGGGGCAAGGACCACATGATTAGTGATAGCCCGAAGGTGAAAAGGGAGGAATAGAGAGGTGGACCGTGAGTCCAGCGGGGAACCAGAAAGGTTAATCAAGGTGGTGTGATATTATGAAGGGTCGAGCTTTTCAGATGACTTTTGACGAGGCGAGGATGGATCCAGATGTACTTTCAGGTACATTAGTCCCAAACTTTTTTCCAACATAGGTTTTGTTTGATCTAGGGGAAACAATTTTCTTTGTGTCCACTTCCTTTTTATCTAAATTAGCCAATCCCCTAGCTCCACTGGGAGAAAAATTAGTAGTAGAAGTACCAGATGGCAGTTTCACATGATTGCGGGCATGGATTGTCTAGTTGCAAATAATACCCAAGTTAATTGCAAGAAAAAATCATTTTAGTTGAGGCGCCAGATGGTTCTCAATTAACTATATTGGCGAACGACGACATGACGAGATACTGATGGTTTCTTTGGCTAAAGTACAGAGCAGTATCAATAAAGGAGTTGTGTTATACGTAGCATTTCTGGCACCATTTGAGTTAAACAAGTTGGATGAAAAAGATGTTCAATTATAAAGGAATACCATGATGTTTTTCCTGATGAGCTTCTGGAAATACCACCGGATAGACATATAGAGTTCACTATTGATCTTCTCCCTGAAGCTGTGCCAATTACCTGCACTCCTTATCGTTTAACACCATCAGAGATGGAAGAATTGACGATACAGTTGCAAGAATTATTCGATATTGGATTTAGACGAAACAGTTGCAAGAATTATTAGATCCGGATGAAGGTGGGCGAGAAACCACTAGCAGGACCTGAAATTGTAACCTAATCAAAAGAAAAGAAAAAAGGAATTCGCAAACGCATGAGAATAGCCCACAATCGATAGAAGAAATATGTTGATGAACGTTTAAAACCCTTGGAATTCAATGTTGGAGACATGGTGATGTTGAAAGTTTGTGCGATTCATTTTGAGAAGAGGGGGAAATTAAGGCCTCGACTTATTCGCAAATTTTGAATATCACAAAGAGTAGGAGCTATTGCATATCGTATTGAGTTGTCGAACAAGCTGCAAGGCATTCAAAATGTGTTTTACGTCTCTTGCTTTCTTAAGAGTTTATTTGATAATCTCAAAAAGTACTGTTGGATGAAATTGAGGTAGATGAAAAATTAAGGTACCAAGAACAACCTGAGAAAAGATTAGAACATAAGGAGCCATAGTTGTAAAGATTAGATTGGTCCGATGATGAAATTAGGTCAAAGTACCCACATTTATTCACATGATACATGGGATGAAATCTTCTAAAGAGAGGGAGAGCTTGTAACACCACATTATGACTAGTAAGCACTTGAAATTTGTTATGGTTATTAGTAGAAGTTTATAGATATCTTAGATGGCCAAAATAACTGTAAGGGGTATTTTGGTCATCTTGTGAGAGAACTTTGAAAATGTAAGTGCTTTACCGTGTTAATGTGTCAATATATAGTTAGGATAAATAGTAATGATGTCGTACTGTGTGGATTGATATTGAGTATAAGACTTGGATTTAATCAGGAAAATTTTGGGAGGAACTACATCTAAGAGATTAACATGATGTGTAACCTAGACAGTTGCGACATAACCATGAAAGTAGGATGATAATACATAATTAAATTTGAAAGTAGGATGTTGTGAGAGTATACGACGTGTTGCATAGGGATATCAACACATAATGTACGCAACACGACCTATCTATCTACATGACGTGATGGTGCTACAGACTTAAAACAAACATCAAAACTTAAGTATGTGATTTTTGGTCTCTATTCTCACAAAGCTCAACAGTAGGGCAAGGGGAAAGAAGTTTGGACTTTTGTAAGCGAAAATCATGAAAGAAACCTCATGGACTGAAGGATTAGACACATTTATCACCATTTTGAAGGTAAATTTATAATCCTCCTTGTGAGAGTAAAGATTATAAACTCAATTGGGTCAAAGGACTATAAACCGTAGTTGTCTTATGGTCATATGTGGCCCATATACAACGTATAATAGTGGAGGAAGAACTGTTAGTGTCGTTGACCAACTTGTTCTTATGATTACGTTATTGTTTGTGACTTTGTAATGTTGTGATGTCCTAACTTTATGATGTTCTGATGTTCTAAGTCTGACTTTGTAACTAAATGATTTGTCATGTTAAAAGTTATCAAAGAACCACTTTGCATCTCAACAATTTGTTGTTATTGTGTATTGTTCAGTACATATTGTAATCAGCAAATGCAAAGTGTTCAACAGAACAAATGTTCATTAGAAGGATGGTCCAACAAAGCACTTTATACCGAAGATCACAATAATATTCGGTATCAGTTCCTAATCCTCTAAACACCGAAGAATGAAGACCAATCAGAACAAGTATGAAGATCAGAAGAATACTATCAACACCGAAGATAAAGCATGCTCTTCGGCCACCCTCATAAAGGCTGATTAGATTCCAAATATTACAACAGAGCATATTATTCTAAAAGAATTTAGTAACTCAGGAGAACAAGGACATCAGAAGACCAACGCTTCAACCTGTATACATAACAAGTCACACCGAATATCAATCATGATCTTTGGTCCTTACAGGATCATCTGATCATTCTGATGAATGAAGAATTAGGATAAGACAAGAAGATAAGCAGATAAAGTTATAGACTATCATTAGGCTAGAATAGGTGTGTTTCCTTAGAAGCATGTCGAATGTACTGATTGTATTATTATATTAAATCATGGGTCACCTTAATATGAAATATTATTATTATATTATATAGCCATGTTTTCTGACTGGAGAAGGATGGGCCGTCTCTTATTCAGTCCTTAGGATAATATCATCTAGTCTTCCATTGCACTATACAAGGGAGACTAGCTCCTTATTTTCTCTTCATGGTTTTGAAGAACACTGTAAACACTATTCATTGAATTATAAATACATACTTCATTTCCATTAAACACTTTACCTTTCGAGTTTTACTTTCTTGCACTTAATTACTGCGTTTAATCTTCAAGTCATTTTTATTACGCACTTTATCTTGTTTATTTAATCTTATTTATTGTTGATCAATCGATCCATAAAAGTTTATTTTATCATCTTTAAACTCTACTTTCAATAATTAGTACAAATCCTAAGTAGATGGCCATAAGGTTCTTCACTCGTAACTGTACTTAAACCCTGGTTTCTATACAAGTTGGAAAACCCTCTATAGGTCCATTGCATGCTATTGTGCTCATTTTTCAAAACCTATTTAAACAAGAATTTTTCAACTTAACGAGATGTAGACCAATTACTCCATCAATTTTTCAAAGAGTATGGGGAGCTCCACGAGAGTGTTGGATTAGGTGTCTAAGCCATGATTAATAATTTGTATTTACCTAATTAATAGTAGCAAAGTCCATTTGGGTTGCCCTCATAGCTGGAGGTTTGGTAGAAAGTTTAGTAGAGAGAATGATTGATTTATTATATGATTAATAAATCAATAGAAATAAAAGAAATAGTTTGTTAATATATTAAAGTGATAATATATTAATTAGAAACTATATTGATTGAATAATAATTAATCAGGAATTAATTGGATTAATTTCTGTGGCATTAATTGGATTAATCACGAGGACATGGGCTAAAGTTGTACCAACTCAAAAGTTGAATTGGACACGCACGGCGTGGCCATGAATTGGCCGCGGCTCGGGTGACACGCGCGGCTCGGCTAAGTATGGGCCGCAGCTCGCGTATCAGGAATCCATAAAATGGCCTAGAGATAGGGTTTATCTTTGGTTGAAAGTCAAACGAGGTTTATCTCTAAGGGTCATTTGGTTGCCTATAAATAGGAACCCCTGGACCTCATAATCAAGTGCTAATTCCTCTCAATCTCTCTAGAATTTCGTCCACCCTCCTGCTCCCTGGGTGTGATCTCATTTGAGGCAGGACACTTGTGCTGCTTAGCTTGCAAGAAACAACTAAATGTTAGTTTTTTTTCTGATTTATTCTTTTAGTTAATTTTCTTGTGGCCTTTAGGAAAATTTTATATGTTCAATTAGAAGAAAACATAGATCCTCATATGTTGCATGTGAACTTAGGTTTTAGTTCAAGGGTCGTAGAAAACCTTTCAGAGAGAACCCATAGTTATCCCATCGCAATATCATCATTGGGCAACAACGATGTGTAATTATCTTAAGCATCATGGAAAAGATGTCTGGAGATCTTTTGAACATGGATGTCTCATTCCCAACATTGCACCAAGGCTTGATACTACAAAAGGTGCTCTTGGTGGAGGTACCATTCAAGGCCATTTAACTGCCATCGATCTCAAAAAACTTGAAAATGACCAAATCGCTTTTACTGAGATTTATCGTGGAATGCCTCCTGAGATTTTTGATCTCATACAAAATTATACCACAGCCCAACAAATATGGGTCCAGTTAGAAAACATTTTCCAAGGTACATAGGAGGCAAAGGACAAAAAAATGACCATGAGTCTCAGCAAGTATAATCAATTTTTAGTTCTTCCAGGAGAATCTTTGAATGATGCTTTCACTCGTTTCTCACTCATCATGACTTGACTACTCAATGCAGGTGTTGTAAGAACTATCCATGAGATAAATCTTAGATTCTTAGAAGGATTGGGCAGTGAGTGGGCGATGGTGACAATGATACTTCAAGATTCAGGAAAAATTAAACAACTTAATATGTATCATTTGTTCAATAATCTCAGAAAAGAATCTACAATAAATCCAAACCATAGTGTTAAGTGTTATAAGTGGACCTTTGGCACTGTTAGCAGCACACAAGCTTCCAATATCGGGGAATATGCCTCAACAGCTGGTACAGACAGCATCGTACCAATCAATGGCAGTCGACCGTGTTTACCAATCTACCATCCAAAGTTCAGCATATCCATCTATTCTCCAATCCACCAATCAACCGCCAGTACCAGTTCAGCAAATCAGTTATCAAGCTCTATCAACTTATCAAAACTTCTAGCAGCCTGTACCTCAATCTACCTATTAGACAATCAACCATCTTGCAAAATATTCCCTTCCAGTACCAACAAAGGTTCTGAATAATATGAGTTGAGTTCCATATGCACTTGTAAAGGAATCGATCACAAAATATAAGAGACCTAATGTAACATATGCCTTCAGCATGATGATTTGCATTAGACTAATCCTGGCGAAAGTCAATGGATGGAAGTCAAAAGACATTTTAAATGTTTAAAATGTTCTTGATTTGTTATGGTATGGAAGAACTCAGTGTAAAGAAGCACACTGATGCTAGCTTCCAAACTAATAGATATGATTCCTGTACGCAGTCAGGATCCGGGTTCTTACCAAAAGAGACATCACTATTAAACATAAGACGAGGAAATATATCTAATCTAATCACTAAGCCAACATGTTAGACTAAGCAAGATCATCATGCTAAGTCCATGTGCATGGGATTTACAAATGAATTGGCTTTGAGTGAGGTTAGTGTGGTTTGATTTGTATTGGGAACTTAAGCAATGTAAAACTTTATGTGATTTGAAGATTATCATGTGGAAAACTTATATATGCATAAAGACAATTAGTTCATTAGTTTATTATTGTGTTCCAATTTTGCATGTTTTATTGACTTCATGAATAATTACATTATCATTGAAAATATCCACAGTCGGTCATACTTTTGGGAGTAAGTATTGATTCAAGACTGACATGAGGTATTGGAGGACTCTCTATAGAGATCGACGTAGCATGGAGATGCACTAATTATCATGTGTACTTAATGGATATTAAGTATTGGAGTAACTCGCACTTAGAGATTACTTTATGGAAATTGTCACAGCTAATCTAAGATGGTAATATCTTATATTTTTCAAGCGGGGATGCATTGATTCTTAGTCTTATAGTTTTTTCTACCTTGGTTTTCTCCAAAATTGTTCGTGACTAGCAGCCATAAAGGGATTGTCCAAGTATGACATGATGAGTGGGCGGTGTTTGTGTAGTCAAAGTTTATTTGTTCCTTCTGCCATAATAGGAGAAGTGATATCCCTGTGCCCCTTCATAATTTGGTGTTGATAGCAAATGTATGGCTATACTCAGACTAAAATGATATCAGATCAATAGTGCAGACTATTGTCGTCATCACAAATCTCTATCAGGAAACATAATCTTGAATGTCTGAGATTAAAAGATTTTTCATATCTGACATCTGGATATATTGTAGAACAAATGAATATTTGATCACTTGTCTAAGGGTTGTTTCATTAGATGAGTACAACACTAGTTTGGTATGACATACACCTTACTATGTTAGGAAATATTAGACCATACAGTTGTTGTGACATGTCTAAGTAAGAGACGGTTAGTTATGTTCCCCATGGTCATAACAAGTTTGTAATATTACTATATATATTAGGGTCTTTTTGAGTTACACACAAGAGATGATTTAGCTAAAAGAGATCGAAAGTAAACACGAGAGACTATGTTTTTTAATATATCAAAGTAGAGATATATTAATTAAAAACTAAAATAGGATAAATGACTAAAATGAAATTATCAACAATTTGAATTTCAAGTGGACCGTATCTAAATAGGAAAGAGATAAGCATGACGAGTATTATAAATACCCATCATGGTCGAAAATTTTAATGAATCAAACCTGAAAGGCTGCTTGTTCTACAAGCAACAAGTTGTTCTATTTAAACGAATGATGGATCATTGTATTGGATGCGACTACATTAGATGGGTTCTGGTTTGGACCATGCTCATCCTAGAGATACATTAGATATACACAAGAGGTAATTCTTGAACTCCACTTTTACTTTATAGTTACAAAATGCGTATGATTTTGTGATCAATGGTGGAATATAATTGTTTAATTTTGCTTTCCGCTGCGTTGTTATTCTGTGTTTTCATATTCCAACAATATTTTAGTAAATAACTTATTTTATTTATTGTATTATGCCTTTCAAATAATATAATTAACAATAGTATTAATAACACTAAAAATAAAATGTTAATAATAATAATAATAATATGTAATAATAGTAATAATAACAATAATAATGTAAATAATATTAAAACATAGTAAAAGACAAATCACGAAAAACAAAATACAAAAAACCAAAAACAAAACACAAAAAGAAAAATAACGAAATAATAAAAATGGGATGCACCAAGCAATTGAGGCATGGAGAGGGTGTTAAAAAACCCATATTTTATTGTTAAAGTAAATAAATGAATATAATCATTAATTATTATTTGTATCTATCTATTATTAATTGTTATTTGTTAGTAGGGAATCACTAAATAAACACCTCATTTTTACTTAATACACACATCTATTCAAAGTCAAAATCTTTTAATTTGTTGAAACTACATTGTTTTCCGGAAAAAGTAAATATGATTAGTTAAAAATAGTTTGACTTTTGTGTAAGATGTATATAGGGTGTATGTATAGTAGCACCCTTGTTAGTATTAAGGGTGTTGTTAAAAACACTTTACTCTAGGATATCCAGGTAGGAATATTTTAATCATTAGTTAATCATATCTAATAGTCATCCAATAATCTTTAGAAAATTATTAAATACACCAATAAAAATTGGTCAAAATATAGACTAGAGTGTCATTATAAAATAGACTGGAGTGTCAAAATATTCTCCCTAGTATTAATTATAATTTGTAGTTTTAATGGTAATTGTTATTTGTTAGTATTAATTATAATTTGTAGTTTTAATGATTAAATGATGATTGAGTTTTTTGGTTAAGTTTTCAAGTTAGAACTTCTAGTTAATTGGGATTGTAAACCTAATCATAACATTATATAGACATAAAAACTTACATGTAAATTGAATTGAGTATTTGCTAAAGTTTGTTAGCTCTAAATTTAATTAATGGGGATTGTTAAATTAGTTTTTTATTATCTTAGTTATAATTTTAAAGTAATTATGATTTTAATTAAGGTTTTTCACTAAGTTTGTTATTTTTAATTTTTTAGATGGGGATAGTCAATTGCGTTGTAATTAAGGTTTTTCACTAACATTTTCTAAAAAATAAAAACTTATAAAGAAATATTGTAAGATGCAATTAGTATTAAGATTTTAATGAAGATGTATTTATTATTATTATATTAATTATATGATAGACCGGTAATTTTGATTTTGGATCCGACAAACAAATAAAACCACAAACCAATGGATAATGAAACTAAAACCATTGAAGAAAAAAACATTAATTAGTTAATTTCTTGATCATGCTTAACAAAGATAAATATACAAATAAAGAAGGGTAAATACATTATGCTCCCATGCACTTAAAAAGCCCTTTTGGGAAATCGAACTACAATGTGAAACACTTTTTGCCTAAAACTGTTAGGTAAAATAGTGAAAATATTAGTTCCCCAATAAACTTTCTACCTCTACTTATGTATATCATACTCCTATAAATGCCTCCGATGTGGTTCTAACTTTATTATTAGAATACAAAAATATAACACATAGGAATAAGTAAGAGATTCAGTAGAGATGAATAAAGAAAATTTGTTCCGACCAGTAATATGTTGCTTGTTTCTTATAACCTTCATTGCAAGGAACCATGCAGCTGTTATCGACATAAAAACTAAAGGTGCAAAAGGCGATGGCAAAACCGACGATGGCCCGGTAATAACGATATACAACAATTAGCTTTACGTGTTTCTTGTTTCTTTTTTCTGGGAATTGTATAATGAAAGTTATGTTATTAGAGTATATCAACATTTTAGTCCTTCATGCTTAGTCATAAGGCCATCCAGTGTGGTCCTCCACTTTCACTCGTTTTTTCTCTGCTACGTCAGTATCTAGTCAACACCCATTACTCTTCTGCTCACTCCTAAAAATGGGTATCTCTCACTTTTGGTACAATTAATGATGCAAAAAGTACAAGTCATATACATATCATTTCTTTCCTCGCGCAATGAAAAGTCCCCCTAAGGAAAGAAAAATGCGAGTACCCCTTGGAGAGTGGTGTTCCCCGCGAAGGAAGGTGCTCCCCGCACCCTTCCTCATACCCACACCCGCTCGATGGCCTAAAGAACACAAATTAAGGAGCTATCATATTACCACAATGATGGATAATTAAACTCTTTTAAATTGAATCTTTAGGTGTCGTTCCGGAAAAAAAAAATCTTGAAGTAGGTTATATACTTCTTCTATTTTTAGGTCGTATCAACTAAACTATTAAACTACAAACAATTAGTATAGGATGGCTTAAGGAAATATGGCTTAATTACAATATTGTAATTTAGACATGTATATACTCTAAATAGTGCGAAGTCATACGTATCAAATGCATAATTATGTAGATTATTATGATATAACTGCACAATTAATTCTTACAATCTCCCACTTAAATTATTTACATTATAAAACATATAGCTTAAGTAAACCCTATTATTTTTTAACGGTAAATCTATCATACTTCTCATTTTACTCTAATCACCTAATAAACCACATATTCTCCCTGTTGGAGATTGAACCATCAACCTCAATGTTAGAGGGCGACACATTACCACTTGACCAAAAGACCCTTTGTGTTTGAAACTAGCCTAAAAAATAAGTGATTACATACATACACGATTAAGTTATATGGATGCACGATGCAGAAATGACACGTTACTAATTTTTATGTCTACTTTCAACTTAACTTTATTTATACTTATAGAATAAAAACTACATTATAAACTAGCATATAACCTAGCGTTTTAAAATGCTAATATGAGTAACGTAAAAAGTAACTTTTCAAATATTCCTAATTTACCCTTCAAAATATAGATATACACATACTACGTTCTACACGTACTACGAGCTACACGCAGGGGCGGTTTTCATTAGGGCACGTGGGGGGCGGTGCACCTACTAAAAATCGTGTACGGAGTGGAAATTTTTTTTTTCTATTAGTGTGCAACGGTACGAAAAAAATTGTGCACCCGCTTAAATAATAAAATGCCACCCATCCATTAAGTTTAGTCGGAAATTTTATTATTATTATTATATTAGGCGGAAAAAAATTCGGTGCCACGACTACTGATAAATCCTGTATCTGCCCCTGGCTACACGTACTACGTACTACACATACTGATAAAACATTTATCTACAAATTTGATTTCAATTTTCCTCCAAATCTGACTAGTAGGAGATAAGTACCAACTCCCTCAAATTGCAAAGCATTACCTCCATCATCGATTTCTATAAATTAGGTCGATTTTCTATAACTAGCATCATCCAAATCGAAACGGTTTCCCTCTATCATCGATTTGAAGAGGTGGAAAATATTGAACAAAATGCCAAAATTTAGTGAGAAAGCGCAAATAGATGTGATAATGACATTATTTACCCTCCATAACTATATTAGAATGAATGACTCGACAGATATGATTTTTAACATCGTTGAACAACATTCTGATTACAAACCTTCAGAAGAACAAAACAATCATTCAATATCTAGTCATGCGAACATTCGAGAGTCACGTCACGAGATGCGAGAACTTCGTGATAATATTGCGAATATGATATGGGATGCAAGAAATTTAAATTAAAATCAGAAAACTTTTATTTATTTAATGTATTATGTTTTTTATATTATAATATTGAATTAATTTTGTGCATGTCCTTTTATGTCAATTTACAATTTCCAGCTGATTTTATCAGTTAATTTTTACCAAACATCATTTATTATCAGCTAGTTTTTTCAGCTTAGCTAGTTTTTCAGATAGTCGTTAGTTTTCTAGCTACCCGCTAGTTTTTTAGCTAACAGCTAGTTTTTCATTTAGAGTTCCAACCTAAGTTAACATCTTTTTTATAAAATTACAACCGTCGTCCAAGATTTCCTTACATCTGGGAAAATACAGTTGTATCAATATCAAGCAACATATAAATACTCCAACCATATATGTTTATTGATTAAAAATACAACAAGGAAAAAGAGTACTTAAATTAACTATTCTAAAACACTGGTGGTATCATGTTATAGATTTCATTCACTACTGTCATCAACCAAAATTTAAGAGTGGTGAGTAAAACTAGTCTTAAACCACGTATTTGAAAATTGTTTGTAATCTAAATGCATCGCGTTTAAGAATAGTTTTATTGACGCTTTTACTTATAAGTTGGCAACTTTCTCAAAAGAAACTTATAAATTGATTGATATCCTTTCAAATATTGTTGAACAATGTCGCCAACCAAAATGTCAAATGACGAGTAAAACTATTTGGATGTTTACATATCCACATATTCAAGTACACAATAGTTTTATATTAAATCGTGTAACTCTGAAGGTTCACATGCATGTAGATAGGTATATAATATGTATAAGTTTCTCATAAAAGAATACCTTTAATGTTTATGTTTATATATAGAAAGATAGAGAAAAATCATAGTAATTAATTACAGAATTTTGAAATTTAAAACTTAAACATCTAAATTTAGCATCAAATTAGTGATAAAATCATTAATTAAAGAAGTTATTATACTTTCAAACATGGATTAGTGACAAATTCAACCAAATATGATAATACGTTGTTGAAAGGCATAATGTTTAGTAAGGGCAAATATTTTATTCTCGCCACTAATGCATCATCAACTATCATAAAATTTCCTAAAAACCCACAATTGTTTCTAAATGAAACTCTATCTTTGTAGAGTTTCTAATCAACGACAAATTTTGTTTTCGATTTTTGGTGTTTGAAAGCTTGTTTTATGTTAGTTTTAAAATTCATTTAAAGAAAATAAAGATGAAAATCTTTCCAAAGTTAGAGTTTTTTGAATGTGTATATACTGGTAATAGTTACATAAAAATGCATAAAATCACGGGTAACATTGTAACTTTCATTGTGCTCGATAAAACTTGTGAGCTTCATGAATCGAGGATATTAAGACTTGAGATGGACTTGCTAATATACTCGAGTATCTCTTACTCAAGTTCGAGCGTGACTCGACTCAAATTGATTTCAAATATTTTTGTAGGCTGTCTATGAAGTATCTCAATAGTTGGCTCGACTCCATTACACCACTTGTTATATTGACGGTTGCTTATGAACCACAACGATTGCCAAACCCTTTAGTAAGTGGATGAAAAATCATATAAATTTTTATAATACACATAACATAAGTATGGATAATTTTAATTTTTTCTTTAATGATATAAAAGTTAACATGTATTTGATTGGACTATGAAGAGCTACTTTTTATATGTTCAATTTCGACAAAATGAATTTAAGAAACAAGCTACGTGCTAGAAAAAATAAATTACAAAGATGATTTGACACCCACACATAACAATCAACCAAAATATGTTTCTAAACAATCAACATATTTTAGCGAGAAAGATGATATAAATGATATGGAATACATGTACATATTGCATGATAGTAGAGAGTACCTATAATCATTTGCAACACGGTCAAGCCAACTAAAAGTATCTGCCAAAGGGCTTTTAGCCCAGTGACATCAGGTGTTGCCCTCCATACTTGAGGTCGAGGGTTCAAGTCTCGTTTGAGACATACATGATATTAAGGTGTAGTTTAGAAGGAGGAGTAAGTTAAATTGTTGTTCTAAAAAAGAAAAAGTAAAAAGGTAGCTAGTATCTTTACACCTAATATTCATTTATAAAGAAAGAACATAATTGAATATATTTAATGAGTTTTGGAACCTAAGATCCCTATAAAAACCAAATCAAAGATAGGATGACAGCTTAAGTAGTTTGGCTATAATTTTATCAAGATAGACTTTTAATGTGTAAAGAAAAATTGTTAAAAACTTGGCTATTCCCTTAACTTTTCATTGCATTATTTCAAGACCTCCTCCATCATCTCTTTGGGGAAAGTGTGAGATAAAAAACTTATGATTATTAGATTTGACCATTGCATTGCATTGTATACAAATGCTTCTTCCGCCTAGAAATGTGTTTGGTATTTGTTGATCACTAAGCGAATGACTTTTCAACCCTAGAGCCATGATTTTTTAATTACACACAATAATGCTGATATGCCTAAACTTCATAATAAAGTTAGACTGAAATGGAACCTTAGTGATTAAGAGACCAACACTAACTATCATTGGCATTCGATATAATCCACATGCTTTAGAAAATTAAGCATCTCATCTATGTACTCATCCTCTATACCTAGTCTAGGATTCTTCCTCCATGTCCAAGTCTACCCACAAGCTAGAACACTATTAGGAACCCTAAATTTTTATCATCAGCAAGGGTAAAAATCTATTGATTTCATGAAACTGTAGCCTAAAGTAGAATGATGTTAACTAAAGTTTAGAATAAGTCAGAATATAAATCCATAAGGATTTAAAATGATGTAAGATTTATATATCGGAGATGATAAGTCATAGCTAGAGTAAAAAGCTATTGATATCATGAAACTATAGCCTAAAGTAGAATGTTGTAAGATTTATATATCAGAGATAATAAGTAAGATGCCATGTATAATAATTACTACATTTAGTATAAACCAATAAGATAAATTGAATTAATTGGTTTTTATGAAACAGCTAACACAAAGTCTTCTTGAATTCCTTAATGATTTGCATTAGTATGCAATCCGTATGATTTTGAGTCTTTAAGAACAATTCGGTGAAGTTGTGCAGTATAAATTGTTGTTTTAGCTAGTGTTACAATTAAGAAACCTTTTAACACCCATCCCATCTATCCCTAAGTTAAAACAATTCCAATATTATTTTGAAAAAGCCTCCCCAACTGAAAATATTACAACCTATATTGGAACGACAGTTTTTATTGAAGAATAACGAGATGCTATGATGAACATAACACGAGGTTATATAAAAATGAACTAACAATTTCCCTTTAGTGAATCATAACACTGGTGTACCAAAAAAACTAGAATCCTTAAATTTTCTATTGATCAAAAGAAAATAGAGGACTTAGATATCATTGATGATTTAATACGCGATCTTGGAGATTTCATGGAGAAGCTACTAATGAAAATATCATAATAATTGAATATATAAAGAACAACCAAGAGCACAAGTATAATTGGGTGGAAACGCTTGCAACAAAAACCATAATGCAAAAAAAGTTGGTAAAATCGATAATGAGAAGAATCGAATGCATGGGTAAAAAGTTGATAATAAGGAGAGGGGAGATAAAGAATTATTAGATAAAACTAGAAAGGATGTATTTATAGTCTTGTACAAAAAAATCCTAAAGATCGTAAAAATCCTAAATATAAGGAAACAATGACATAAAATAGTAAACTTGGAAACCAAGTAATTAACCCCTTAATAAATGGAAATTCAGCTATGCGACCATAATTCTAGGAAAGTCATTGTAACAAAAAAATAACTCCCATAAAAAATAGAAACATTTTTCGAAAGAGTTGCATTAACCATAAAAATTTCCAATGATGAAATTCGGATCACACTCCAATAAAATCTACCTTGAGACGAATTATGTCTTCAATAAAAGAACATTAAAACCTTATGGTATTACATACTCCAAATTACCATACTATATCAAATGCATACAATACTTTACGATATTAAATGCATCACCAAGCCAAACTATCACATATTCATTTATTCAATGAATGAATGATATGATCTCAAATCTTAACTCTCTCAAAACTGAAAGTCTCTAAAACTATGAACTATTATCCAAAAATTATGGATAATCTGGGACAGATCCATAATACATGAGACACTTGAAAGGACAATGGACCAAAACTGCAAAGGATATTGATCTATAACGAAATCTCAAGGATTATGGACAACTCTAAATATCCATTTCCTTTATAACAATTACTTTGTCTATTTCTTACAAATCATCTAATACATCATCATAATCAACTTGAGATAGTAATACTCTCATATTATCTTCCCATAAGGAAAACTCGGTGCCACAATCTAAAATCAAAAGATCATACTTCATGGACGTCATAAAGAAAAATGCAATGTTACATTGTAGAAGATTTAAGGGAAAAAGGATATCAATAACATGTTTATGGTCTAAAAAATTGATTAGGATACCGAGAAGTCCAATGATAAAATCGACTTGTCCAAGAATGAAATTAGATGAAAAAATCGATTAAAGAACCCTTTTTATGAGAAACTTTTATTAGAGTAAAAGGTTTTTGAAATATGGCTTTGATACCACTTATGAATATGGTGATAAATAAAAGTAACTGATAACAACGAAGAACAAAAGTATAATTAGGTGGAAACGTTTGTAGGAAAACCACAAAGCCTAAGACCATGGTAAGAAAGATTGAAAACGAGACGAAGGGATTACAAAGGTATAAAGTCGATAATAGTGAGAGATGAGATAAAGTAATGATCAAAATACTATAAATAGAAATGGTTTATTTATATGTTTCTACAAATAATCATTAAAAATATAAAAATCCTAAATAAAAAAATAATATCATAAAATTGGTGCACTGGGAAACCAATTAATCAATTCCACAAGCAATTGAAATTAAGCTATATATTCATAACTTTGAAAAGATTGACTTTACAACAAATAACTAGCATGCGCATAAAAATACCTTTTCAAAGTGCTACATTAAAAAAGTTGCATTAACAACCAAATATAACAATGATCGATTTCGAACCACACTCCAACACTTTTGACCCAATACTATAGTGTATAGACTTGCCTTGTATATTTCCATATCAACTTAAAGTTCCATGATAGTTTGAAAAGTTCAATTTTCAAAATAATATTTATAGGTTCATATTACGAAAAAAGATCACATACATCATTTTTTATATTTGATTTCCTGACCCAGCGGTTTGAGACTTTGAAAATTAAATAGCTTGATATTAGGTGATCATATAGTTAGTCTTTTCATCAATGTCTAGCATGTATTCATGACATGAAGACATACAACAAATTCATGAAATTTCCCTTCTCCTGTCCCTAGATCTTATTAGTCGTACTGGTTTTTGATGTTGTTACTAAGGAAGAACTTATTGCCCTCATAATTAGTTTATTACATATAGCATGAAGCAACTACTCATTTAAATAAGATCATTTAACAATAGAATTTGATTCCTTCCAAATGACAAAGTACTTAAAGTTATATTTTCAAACTAAATTCCTCAATGAACGATAAATATTCAGTCTAGAAAGGAAGTAAGAACTTTGAATTCATAAAACATAATATTGTGACCATTTAGAGGATCCAAAAGAAAGCTACTACCTTTTATTAAGTCCAATGTCCTTTTTTGTCAATAAGACTCGTACTCAATTAGATTACCCTATATATATAAAAAAAGTTAACATTATTTACGCGTGGATAGTTCGTAAGTGATTTTTTCAGTAGTTGTTGTCCAAGATTTGTTTGGAGTTCCTCCAGAGATATTGTATGCGATAATATCAAAGTCATTTAAGAATTTAGCAGAAAAAAAGTATTAATGTTTTCTTGATACATCATTTCTTTTGATTAATGGATGTCAAAATAATATTAAATGTTTAGAGTTAGACTTCCACTATTGTAACTTCCATATCTACAAGTATAATAATAAGAACCATAGGCATTGTACTAAATTTTGTTAAACATTTTAATGATGGGAAGTAGGAAAAGTAAGCTAAAAATGTATATGATTACATATTCAAATTATATACTCTTTTGAACAAGTGTAAGAAGTGGGATTTGAACCCAAGTCCTCTTAAAAAGACCAGAACTTGAGCTTAAAGTATTTGCGTATGTGCATTGACAGATCCAAGGAAACTTGACAATGGGTTCACAGCACACACAAAACTATGTGTGTGTGTGTGTGTATGTATATATATATATATATATA
The DNA here is from genome assembly GCA_023525715.1 of Cichorium intybus. Lineage (NCBI taxonomy): Eukaryota > Viridiplantae > Streptophyta > Magnoliopsida > Asterales > Asteraceae > Cichorium > Cichorium intybus. The sequence continues at coordinate 125,861,743 of CM042012.1, read as the reverse complement.
TATATATATATATATATATATATATATATATATATATATATAGAGAGAGAGAGAGAGAGAGAGATAGAGAGAGAAAGAAAGAGAGAGTGAGAGAGAAGATCTATTATGTGACACCCCATGCTAAAGGTATTTTATGAAACATCATTTTATGTCCATATTAACTCCTCCAAGTTTAGTAAGCAACATCTGCGGAAGTTTGGGTCCTAAAGGTCATTTTTTATGTAGTTAAATTAAACTTATGGAGAAAGTATCAAATCTAGTAACAAAACAATAGTTTAAGCAACCACACATATCATGGCCTTATAACAATCCAAAAGCTCTATATCAGTCATTGTTAGTCGTGATCTTGAGCACATGTTAAGATAACTTACGCAATAGAAATGTCTAGTGAGAATACCTCACTCAACTCATTTACACTAGGTGTTTTGTATCACCATACTCGAGTCAAACCTTCAAAATAAAACATCTCAAAAATAACAAATCATATATATATATATATATATATATATATATATATATATATATATATATATATATATATATATATATATATATATATATATATATATATATATATATATATATATATATATGTATATATAGTTTAATGGAAATATCATCCCAAAATCATCATGGCAAACATTATCAACATCAATAAGCATTTGCATCAAAACACCATTTAATCATAAAAAGGGTAAGTCATATGTGTAATGAACGTATATGCAACTAACCTATATCCCCAGTCCATCTCATCAAGTGCATCCTCATATTTGGTGGTTTGAAAGAAACAGCATAAACATCACACCCTTCCATCATAGCCAGATCCTTGCAAACCACCACACAAGCACACACGTGGGGTAGCTAGCCAACACATGCAAAGTGATGGTTAGCTAGAAATCTAATCACTTCATCATACATCATAAGTAAAATCCTACATGGATATCATGAGTGGCACCCATAAACGCACATCCTAAATGCAATTCACATGTTAAACACAATCATGGTTTTAAAATCATTAGTTTATCACATATAATAGATTTTTCAAAAATAGATTTTCATGAATGCACAAATAAACATATAGTATATCACATAACACATTGAAATAAATTCCTGAAAATCCTTTAAAACAACTCATATCGTAAAATAACTTAGGGACATGTACTCCGGTAAGCTCACCTTGGTTAAGTAGTTAATTAAGTTCTCAACCTCTTCCAAGTTGCCATAACTCTACTCTCTTCCTACAAGCGAAGAAAATAAGTGTCACCTCCAATTCACCCATTTAGGAACCAAAGTAAAGTTCATTAACAACATTTCTTAAGGTCACTAATCATTCTAAAAATATAATGAAAACCCCTAAGGAAAACATTAGGGACCGGCGCCCTACATGTCATAGTCTATGCGACACGAAGAGCTGAAGGATTGTGACCCGACCATGTATGCGACACATACATAAACCTACACAATGTGTAATCTGGACAACATTCCAAGACACCCTCAACAAAACTTACTCCATTCATTAGACCATTCCTCCTTTCTTCTAGACCCCATCCATAACTTACAAATGACTTAAAATAAGTATAAACCTCAGCATTTCATATCCAAAGATCAAGATGTTCATGACTTAATGTATTAAGTGTTAAACATATCAATGAATTAGGATTCCATCAAGACATTGGCTAAACACTTGAATACAAGCCATTTACCACATCAAACTCTTGTAAGCAATCCATTAAGTACTTAACGATTAGGTCATCCCCAAGGGAGTCATTCCCACTCCTTAATTCCATTCCAAAGAAGAATATCTGATGAAATTTTCAGTTCCAGTCATTGATCCAATGGTCGAGCACTCACGGAATGTCCAATTCCAATCATGGTTTAAGTAAATACTCAATAATTTCTATAAAGATTTGGTTGAAATCATTAGGGTTCATAACACCAATTTTTTCATTAGTGGTGGTTCTAGATTATCCATGGGTTTTTAATGATGACATTGTTACGTATGTGGAGGCTAATCTGAACCGATGAAGATATTGCGGCAGGAGAAGATCAAGAGACCAAAGCAACAAGGAATCAAGGTAAATCAGCCAGTACAGATGGAACGGTGGGCTTCGGTCCGATCAGTACTCCTTGTCTGGAGGAATCTTCTTCGCCTCGGTTCGGCAGTGCTAAGCGAATCTGGATCGATAGATGCAAAGTAGGTATCATGAGTCAGGGGCATTGCCTATGTTCTAAATTTAATTTAGGAGGTCAACGGTTCGGTCTGAACCGCAGTTAGTAGGACCAAGGAAGCAGCTTCACTCCGGTCTAAAAGTTATGGTAGAGTCTCCACATAGGTTGAATGTGGAGAGTCGAGATGTTGATAGAAGGGAGAAGTTACTTCATAAGCGAAGTGTCCCCATGGCACAAGTTCCCACGTCTAGTGTTGTTAGAGAGTTGGTCTGCTCAGCATGTTCGATGACTTGTCCAATCAGCTGGCTTATTGTAGAAAGCAAGAAGCTAGAGTTTTTCCATCATCTCACAAGATCTCCTTGCCCAATATAAATATAAATCTCAATTTGTAACAATGGAATGAGTTGTGTGTATATAGAAAAGAGAGTGTACTAAATATTGTAGTTTGTATAACAATTGTTATTTAGGGAAATTTTTCTCACGTATCATGCTTTTTTGCATCATCCAATAATTCATTTTGTTGGTTGGTAAAAAACATGCAAATAAAACACTTCTTACCCTTCCTACCAAAGTTTTCATTGTTATTTGATCCCAATTATATATATATATATATATATATATATATATATATATATATATATATATATATATATATATATATATATATATAGGTGTACCTATAGGGAGATGAGCAACATAAAACCCTTTTTATCCATAGAACGATGGAACCAAAATTTTAACCCTTAGATCAATCAATCAATAGACAGAAATACAGGACTAATATATTATTAAAAGAAATCAATTAAAAAAGTGGTTGAGGGTAATTTTGGTACAGAAAATATCCAGCTCCTAAAAATTAGACTACCTAATTTAAAATACCCCTTTATCTCTCCACCTAACCCTAAACTATTTCAAGTTTCTCACCATCCACCGCCGACTCGAATCCTAGCTTACTACCATCACCGATGGCTGTCACGGCCACCATTAAGGATTCTCGAGTTCTTGTGTGCTGCCGAGTATGCCCTTGTGTGTAAACTTCCATACGGCCGAGCATTAAGGATTCTTCCAATTCTTGTGTGTGGTCAAGTGAATGTTTACACCTACTCATGCATGTGACATGTTTCCTTTCTCCTTTTTCTAGTCGTGGTGCACCACCACCATCACAATCCTATCGTGGGTCGATGTAAAGGGATCGATGAGAGGGACAGAGAAACAGAGAAAGGTTGATGTTTATTCATGTTCGGTTATGAACATGTGAGGTTTTGTATAAATATTCATCTATGTTCAGTTATGAACATTTGGTTTTTATATAAATGTATAAAGGTGTTTGCATGTTCAATTATGAACATTTGAGTTTCTGTATAAATGTGTACCTATTAATCCATGTTTAGTAATGAACATTTGAGTTTTTGTTTAAATATTCATCAATGTTCAATTCTAAACATGTGTGTATGTTCTTATATTTCATCAATGTTCATTTCTGAACATTAACTAGTTAGGATGTTCATTTGTGAACATGTGTGTATGTTTGTATATTTTCATCAATGTTCATTTATGAACTTGTCGTATGTTAGTACGACCCTTCGTTTATCATACGTCTTTATGAAAGTCTCTCGCCTTTCGAGATCTGGTCCATCATCAACTCAGTCAGATCTTCTTGTTTACCCGCTTTAATTAAGGTTCCTTTAACGGATTTGATCGGCATTTAGTGCCTGCAGTCCTGCTGAATATTTCATCAATATTCATTTCTGAACATGTGTGCATGTTCATATTTCATTTATCTTTGTCAATGTTCATTTCTGGACATGTGTCTATGTTTGTATGTTATCAATATTCGTCAATGTTTATTTATGAACAAGTGTGTATGTTTGTATATTTCATAAATGTTTATTTCTGAACATGTTGTATGTTACTATATTTTGTCAATTTTATCAATATTCATTTCTGAACATATGTGTATGTTAATATATTTCATCAATGTTTGTCAATGTTCAATTCTGGACATGTGTGTATGTTTGTATATTTATCAATATTCATCAATGTTCATTTCTGAACATGTTGTTTGTTTATATTTGATCAATGTTCGTCAGTGTTCATTAATATTCATTTTTGAACATGTATGTATGTTAAAATACCCAGTTTATGAATGTTGATGTTCATTTATTAACATAATTCTATAAATTAGGAATATAATTAATAAATTATTGTTTCCTTTTTTTAAAAAAATGTTATTTTACCATTATATCCTTATCACCCTAATTTGATCTAACGGTCAAGAAGATGGTTCTATGTATCTATACGTAATTTTGGTTGTATGTTGATGTCAACCCTATATATATATATATATATATATATATATATATATATATATATATATATATATATATATATATATATATATATATATATATATATATATATATATATATATATATATATATATATATATATATATATATATATATACATATATGCAAAAGTTCAACAAGGGACTAACATAAACCATGGTACCAAACGACTAATCTCATCCACACGATTATATATTTTACGGTGGACGTGCATCTAGTGGATTATAAAAATCTCACTTCGTCTTTTTTCGTTTTTTTAATTTTTAGCGCTTATTTTTTATCGAAAAAAAATCTGAATATATAGAAATTTATAACATTTTATCCTCTACAAATAGAGATCCATATTGATATACAAAAAATGATTTTTTTTTTCGAAATTTCCGCTAGTTGAGATTCACATGTGAATCTGAACTGTTATTATGATCACTGTTGACATACATAATGACATATGATATTGTCATGTGAATTTGAATAAATTTTTGTGAATGTCAATGGAATTAACTTATGAATCCTAGTATATTTATTGGAGTATATTTAAAATACCATATGATATTGATATGTGAATCTGAGTAAATTGTTATCTGAATGTAAATAATTTATATTGTGAATGAGAGTAAAATCATTATAAATGGTTAAAATGTTGAAGTAGTAAAAAATTGTTAAGTAACTTCTCAATACTATATGATTTTGATATGTGAATATGAATAAGTTTTCGTGTAAGTATGAGTAAATCCATTTGTGAATAAAGTATATTAATTATAAATGGTTATAATATTGAAATAGTAAAATTTTTAAAAGTAAAATAATTACTCATATTCAAATTTTTACAGTTCAGATTCACATGTGAATCTGAACTGTTATTATGTTATTCTCTGTTGGCATTCACAATGACATATGATATTGTCAAGTGAATCTGAATAATTTTTTGTTTGAATGTGAATGAAATTAACTTATGAATCATAGAAAATTCATTATAAATGAATAAAATGTTGAAGTGTTAAAAATTTACTAAGTAAATTAATCATACTCATATTACAAATTATATTTAAAATACCATATGATATCGATATGTGCATCTGAGTAATTATTGTGTGAACGTAAATAAATTCAATTGTGAATAAGAGTAAAATTCATTATAAATAGTTAAAATATTGAAGTAGTAAAAAACTTATAATTAAATTCTCAATAGTATACGATATTGATATGTGAATATAAGTAAATGTTTGTGTAAATATGAGTAAATCCACTTGGAATCAAGTACATTACTTATAAATGGTTATAATTTTGAAGTAGTAAAAGTTTTAAAAGTAAAATAATTACTCATATTCAAATTTTTACAGTTCAGATTCACATTATGAATCTAGACGAGTTGTACTTATAAAAAAATTTATTTTTTTATATATCAATATGGATGTCTATTTATAGAGGACAAAAATTTATGAATTTTGGTATATTCGGTTTTTATTTTTGAAAAAGAATAATGTCGAAAAATAAAAAAATAAAAAATGAAATGAGTTTTTTATTATAATCTTCTACATGTGCGTTGACGTAAGAAATTTACAACCTATTTTTTGGCCGTTGATGATTTTGATTCCGACGATCGAGATTAGTCCGTTGGTACCATACATACATACATACATACATACATACATACATACATACATACATACATACATACATACATACATACATACATACATACATACATACATACATACATACATACATACATATATATATATATATATATATATATATATATATATATATATATATATATATATATATATATATATATATATATATATATATATATATATATATATATATATATATATATATATATATATATAAAATAGTGATGTCCTCCCAAGTTCTAGTATGGATCAACGTATTTGTATGTGTTTGTGTGAATGGTATAAGTTTATTAAAAAATCGTAGAAGTTGCTGATTAAAGTGGTTTTTTGTACTTGCTGCCGAGTTGAAATTAGGCTATAATGAGTGCTTGGAAGGAAGCATGTGCAGCAGCAGCACCAAGCTCGGTGTTGATTCCCGCAGGCAGCTATATGGCAAATCCTCCGATTGATATGAATGGTCCATGCAAGGCTGCGATTGAGATCAAGGCCACCGGAGCCACCATCAAGGCCCCACCTGAGCTTGCAAAGTTCAAAACCGACTATTGGATCAGCATCCAAGGAGTCGACAAGTTGACCATGACTGGTGGTGTCTATGACGGCCAAGGCCAAGCAACTTGGAAGAGTGCCAAATGCCATGATTCCAAGGCAACATGCCAAATTCCAGTCGTAAGTGTGTCTCTTCTTTGAATTTTTTACGTTGATTTTTGTGATAGCATGCCAACCTTTCAATTGCCCGCTTGTTTCTCAGAATATCAGATTGACTAAAGTCACAAATTCATTTTTGAACGGCGTAACATCTGCGAACAGCAAATACTTCCACATGAATGTATTGCATTGTAACAATACCAAGCTTGATCATGTTACTATCAGTACACCGGCAGACAGTGTCAACACAGATGGAATTCACATCGGACGGTTAACTGGTCTTAATATCACAAACTCTATCATAAAAGCGGGTGATGATTGTATTTCTTTTGGAGACGGAAGCAAGAATGTCCATATAGAGAAAGTGACGTGTGGACCAGGACATGGCATCAGCGTCGGAAGCTTGGGCAAATACCCAAATGAAGAACCTGTACAAGGAATCTGGGTCAAGAACTGCACCTTCACTGGCACCGACAATGGAGTCAGGATCAAGAGTTGGCCTTCTTCTCCACCAAACACCGCCAGTGACATCCATTTCGAAGATATCATCATGCAAAAAGTGGGAAATCCCATACTGATCGACCAAGAATATTGCCCTTGGAATGCTTGCAAGGTATCAAACATATATACATCCCCACCTACGTACATTTGTATTCTTCACGTTGAAGATTTATTAAAAGTTTTGTTTACTATTATTAGAAAGGAAGTCCATCAAAAGTGAAGCTAACGAATGTGAGCTTTAGGAAGATCAAGGGAACATCAAGTACGAAGGTGGCAATTAGGCTTATTTGTAGTTCAGCGTTCCCATGCGATACGGTGGAGTTGGCAGATATTAATTTGACAAACGCAGGTGCAGGAGGACCTGCCACCTCTGAGTGTGCTAACATTAAACCCAAAATCGTCGGTGCAGTTGTCCCTCCGGCATGTCCAGCAGCAAAGCCAAAACTTATTTGATGATCTACAGTGTACCCGTTGGATTATTTCGTATTCTATATATATTTGGAGTGTTGCCTATTTGTATTATTAAAAGGGTTTGATAACTGTAAGAAACGTGACCCAAAAAAATTGTTTTTTTCTATATATACCAATGCAAATATTTGTTTCCTATATTATTATGTTCCTATTACGATTATCGTCCCTTGTTATTCGAGCAAACACGAGTTCCAAATTTAAATTTGAGTAAGTTACATTTTTGTCCCGGTGTTTGTTTAAAAACTTTAGTTTAGATCCCAAAAGAGTTTACGCTTTCAATTTTGATGCCTACTTTGTAACATTATATCAATTTTGGTCCCTGAGTTTATAGCCGTTTAGAGAATTCTGTTTCACCATTCACCAATACAAGTGCCCTACACTAGAGGGCGTCTAATTTGGCCCATTCAATTTCTGTAATCACGTGTCAACCTTTCCAGTATTATCGCCTCTTCCGTTTCCATAGAGAATCGTGATACTGATATACAAAACAAGCAACAACAATTATCTTGTTCTACACGTCTACTTCCTTATCAACAGGTTCTACCAACAATTCCATATCTATATGGAATCGTGATTGTCCCTACAATCTGATCTCTTTTATATTCGTTTTTTATTAGCAGATATTTGTATATTTATTTCTTTTGTTTTTTTTCTTTGTGATTGTTTTATTAACATCATCCCAGCAAAATAAGTCCATATCCGATGATACATCCATTGGTTATCCGTCGCTAAACAATATTGCCGACGAAAACATAGTGTCGCAAAAAGGCCGTGGGCAATGTGCTTCGACGGATTACTGTCAGAATTTTTGATACATTATCGACGGAATTCTCGGTAGGTAATTTGCGTACAGAATACCGGCAACCAAGAATCACCGACACATTTCGATAAGGACGCATTACCGACGCCCCTCCGTTATCGATGCATTACCGACGAAACCACCATGACCGTGTTTGACCACCACTTTGCCTATAGTGACGGATTACTGAAGAATGTTACTAACGTATTTTCGTCACCGACTTTAAAAAAAACAATAATTTTTTTAAAATCCAGTTTTTTTGTCCACAAATACAAAAAGAACCTCAATACATTAAAACTATAATAGTGCTCATACTAATACACAACTAATTAAACATTACGATAAAATATGTTTAATACAATAAAAAATCATATACAAATTATTTGTTCATCTAAGTTTTTCAGAACATAAAAGGGTTAATGATCCATAATGGCAACCAATAATACAAAATTTACCCATTAGGTCAGTGAAGTTTTAATGGCACCTAATAGGTCACTGAACTATTAATTTTGGTTTTAACATATCATTGTCTCCGATTTTAACCACCTTTTTCCAATTACGACGACACCTACGTCTCCGCCGACCAAGCTCGGACCATATTCCTCAACTCATCTACAGTCGTACCACCTCAACCCGGTCCAAAGTCATCTACAATCTCACCATAGTCATACCATCTCGATCACACCCACACGACTATCCTCCTCTGATGCGCTTTGCCTCCGGCCGCTACTCCTCTCTTCAACTAAGGACATCAACCAACCATGAGGTCTCCTCACAACAATTTTAACCGGGTATATCTGACACGCCTAGGTCGTTATACTGTCAAAAATAGAAAATAAAACATCACACGCAAACTAGTATAGTAGCAGCAATGATCAATCCGTGGGAGTCTGGTGGTTAAGATATAGTGTCAGAATAACCAAACTACAGTGTCACGCTATAGTTGGCGGTGTTCCTGACATCGTAGCGGTCGTCATGCGGTCAAAAATAAGAAAACCTCACTCTCACTTAGCATAGTGGAAGTCAGGGTCGATCCACAGGAGTTACGTGGTCGAGTCAGGAGACAGATTACCAACTGTAGTGTCACAGCTATAGTCAGAAGACCTAGTTCCTAGCTTTTGACTATCAATCCCAAGAGCCTAAACTAACTAAAACTACTAACCAAACCTAGTCACTTGCTGAAATCAGAAGTACATCTCTAATTCAGAAGCAAACAAAGGCAATCATCAAACATCAAACACAAACCAAGCATAAATTAAACCAATAACTAAAGTCCAAATGAACAGTCACTGGCCAAGTTCAAAACCAAAAGCTAACCCTAGTTGGTCACTGAAATCAGCGAAGGAATTCAGTCCAAACAAGGTTCTACAAACATCCAAACACAATCCAAACATGCACAATCCAATAACAAGCATAAAACACCGAAAACCAATAATTACTTGTAACCAAACGATTATTATAAACCAAAACGAATTCCACAGGTCCAAAACAGTAACCTACTACTAGAAAACTGTAACTAACAAGCTCAATATCAATGGTTGTCACTCCCAAAGATAGTAGCCACTAGTACTAACTACTAAACTAAAGAAAATTAAACATAAAACCTGAAAATACCAAAAAGGTAGTTGCTGAAGCTAAATCTCGGAGTCAAAGAACCATGAAGGTCGATTTTACACCAGGTCTTTGCTCGGGTTTTCGGCTGAAAAAGCCTCTATTTATAGTTGCAAAATTCCCGCAGCCGCGCCGCGCTTTTATGGTTTCCGCGTTGCCCGTAGGGGTTTATCCCCGTTTCTTCGGCATTTGAATTTGTTCCACTGCCTTATATCCGCGTCGTGCTTTGATGTTTTCCGCGGCGCGCGTACGTATTTCCCTGATTTTGCCTTGATCTTCAAACTTCTTCCAAATTGCACGCTTTTAGTCCCTGTTTTCATTATTTCTTTCCAAACAAGTGCTGGCACAAAAAGTGAGTAATACCAGTAGATATATGATATATTTTCACTAAGAATAGGGCTCAACAACGACTAAAATATGTGATATTACTAGGCGTTGTCAGTTCCTTTCACTTCCCGAAAACTGATAAAATAAACTACCGAAAACTAAAACTTGCATTAACTAAACTAAACAATTCCAAACTTCAAAACACAATTACTTACTGATTCCAGAGGAATATTCCAAAGAATTCATAAGCATTCAACAATCCAAAACATCCAATAAGCAATTAAACATAAATCAATACCGAAAACATACAAAATAACTCAAACCGAATGATTAACATTAGCTAAAACCAAATCCAGAAGCCACATGTTACTGACTTCGAAAATAATTCAAACTAAACTTGTCCCAACAGATTCTACAGTCCAGAATCGAAGGAATCAAGCAAGAACTCAACTATAAAATACTAAAATTAAATGAAAAACATAAAAATACAAATTTGAAGCTACTAAAATCCGAAATCCTGAGTCAAAGAAGCCTAGGTTCCACCTTCGGGTCTGCTCTTCGCTACTGAAACTCGACCTAGATGCTTCTATTTATAGTTGCAAAATCGAGCTAATCGCGTCGCGCATGGCTAAAAACCGCGGCGTGCGTTATCCATATCCCTGTTTTTCGCACTTTGAATTTCAACTCATCGCCTGATCTTTTGACTATCTGCGAAGCGCGTGCTCCTTTGTTTGCGGCGCGCGTGTCTTTTCGACTGAAATTGGTCTTTATCCCAAACTTCTTCATTTTGTACGTCTTTAGTCCATGTTTTTATCCTTTTTCGCACACAAGCACTAGACACAAAAGTGAGCAATACCACAACTTATATGATATAATTTCACTAAGAATAAGGCCTAACAACGACTAAAATACTTGATATTGATAGGCGTTGTCAATATCCAGTTAAAATGTGGAGACAATGATCTTTTAAAACAAACACTGAAAATCCAATGGTCTATTAGGTGCAAAATTGAAATTTGAGTGACATATTGGATGCAATTAAAAATCCAGTGACTTAATGAATAAATTTTATTTTATTGGTTGCCATTATGGATCATAACCTAACATAGAACAAGAAATAGGATCATCGAGTGGTCTCATTGATCTTATCCACGTTTCTATTTGTTCTTTAAGTTCTCTTTGCATTTGTTGTAATTGTCAATGAATTTCCTCTTGTCTCCGTTGTAACTCATTTTGCATGTCAAGTTCACTTTATTGCATAATTTATTATATATTTTGTTGCATGTTTTGCATTTCTTCACGCAAATTTTCGACCTAAAATGGTAAGACAAACATATATAGTTAGTAAATGTACTTCATTTTAATATCGAAATAGCAATGCACTTTTCTTTTTTGTAAGAAAATTTTATCAATTTAATCCATAATAACAACATAAAATCAATTTTACATAATAACAACATACTTTACATTTACAATCCACAATATCAACATACTTTTTTTATCAATTATAGTATTCTACTTTGCATTTACAATCCATAATAATAATGTACTAATGTATACATAATAGCAAAATACTTTAATTTTCAACCATAATATCAACATACTATAATTTTCATCCAGAATAACATTGAAACTTCTATTTATTATCCGTAATAACAACAATATTTATTTTTCATCCATAATTGGAATGTACTTTATCCTTACTATCCATAATAGAAACATACATTAATTTTCAACCATAATAGCAATGTACAAAACTATCCATAGGAACATAATTTAGTTATCAACCATAATAGCAACATATTTTAATTTTTATCCATAATAGCATTGTCCTTTACCTTTACTATTCATAATAGTAGCAAACTTCATTTCTTATTCATAATAGCAATGTACTTTACCTTTAGCATCCATAATAGCAACATACTTATATTTTTAACCATAATGGTATTGTACTTTACCTTTACTATTTATAATAGCAAAAAAAATTATTTTTCATTCATAATAGCAACATAGTTTATTTTTTGATATAAAAGATAATGTATTTAATGAATACGTGCACCTTGTGCTGCGATTCCGCATAGTCGATAGATCATCCAAGACTGAAAGAATATGTCATGGTCGCCACATAATGGAGATCTAGGTGTCCTATCCCATAGATGTCACTCATTCTCTCCCATCCCTGCCTCTATAACTAGGCATGAGCCCAGATGTCCAGATCATACACTACATGCTTAGATGGATCCTCTCCATACTTCTCAACTAAGCATCGTATATAAGCATCTTACAGTTTACCAAAACACACTATTATCAATGCGAAAAAAAATCAAGATAGTGAACAAATAAAAGTGATAACGATAACTTACATATTCTTCCTCAGCCATATATGAGCAGAACTGCAAATCATCACACTCTCCTGCAAAATACATCCTATTTGATTCTATTGTGAGATAGGTCTTCATATACACATCTAACCACCTGGGTGGTCTACCCAGCCTCACTACCTACATAAATAAAATGTATAATTGTAGTTAATTACAAATCTATGATGGTGCTTGGGAGTATCAAATGTTGCTGCCTATGTGTCTAGATGTCATTCTTGGACTATTATGGGTATTACAGTTCTTCGTCCCCATGTCAAACTACTTCTTCAACTTGTTTGTGTCCTCATATTGTAAAAAGAAAGAAAACGACTATAGTAATATAACATAGAATAAAATTCTAAAAAACAAAAAACAATGTATGAAATCGCTTATGATACACAAATGACGCCACACGGAATCTGGTGTAACTCTTCTTGCACCGCCAACCTAGCCTACCAGTGAAGTGTTGAGGGTCGGCAACTCCACGTTCAGCTACCTCTGCTACATTAAACTATGTTGTTTTATCTATTTTTGTTATAACTACTTATTATTAATAAGTACTTAAACATTGAACATGCTAGTACTACATCACAGGTTGGACACGTCGATCACTATTAAGCATCTTATTTCCCCTAGCATGCTTTACTTTTATGCATTAACCCTAACTTAATTCATATAAACTTTATGATTCTGCCAAGTTACAGTGGGCACAATGTGTCAGCAGTGATACACGCATCATAACACTGCTTACAACTATACATACATACTCTTAACTTCACCACCAGTTCCCGATTCGAAAATTTTGTCAGTCATATACTACTTATACATATTAATTGTATTCTTAGGTCGTCTTAAGAATACACTTCAAAATCTATAGTGATTCGCATTATCCATCAATGATGGCAAGATGCATAATGCATGCCTAACTATGCATAACACCAAAACAAATAGGCCTTGTCACTTATATACTACTTATACATATTACTTGTATTCTTAGGTCGTCTTAAGAATACACTTCAAAATCTATAGTGATTCACATTATCCATCAATGATGGCAAGATGCATAATTCATGCCTAACTATGCATAACACCAAAACAAATAGGCCTTCGATTAGTTGACTCTACCCTAAAACAACAATCAAACAAGAACATGCAGAGAGTCCAAATAAAAATTCGAAGCCTATGTGATTCTTGCAATACATCAAAGGCATTTTTGTTGCGAATTGCCAACATCAATCCTAATAGTCAAGCACACATATAGGCTGCTAACGTAGATCACATTCCAAGCATATCATTTCACATAACAATTTAATTACTTTACAAACTTGTACTAAAACACATAGTTACAAGCATCTAGATCATGCATCACATAACATCATAATGACACATTTAGTGTACATTTGCCTCTAACATTCATCGTCACAAAACGTTACCACTTAACATCGTCATATAGAATCAATACATAGCTAAAATAACTTTTCCATTTCATGTCATTATCAGACTTATCACATACTACTTTAACTTTTCATCAAACATATAACATATTATTGAATACAAAGTGTGCTCGCCCCCGTTAAACTCCGGCTGATTGCTTGTCTCATATCATTTTCCTTACTAACACTTGACATTTCTTAAAAACAACACTTGAATTTTCTTACAAATAGTTTCTAATCAAAACATTCTTTATGTCTTGGTTTGAGTTTAGACACACAATAGTGTATGTCTAAATCCCTCAAACCATGTTATGATACCAACTTGTAACACCCTATTTTTTTTGAAAATACTAAATAATAAAACCTCTGAATACATCCATAAAATACTTTCATAAAAATTAAATAAGAATTTATCAGAGTATGGGTGTTAAAATTTTTTGAAAAACAATTAGAAGTTAATTAATCTTAACTTAACAAAACATTTATATAATTTGGTGTTGTACTTCCATAAATATGTTTCCAACAGTAACAACTTTGAACGAAAACTTAAAACACAAGAAGGGTACCTATATTTATGTTGATACGAGCTTGAAACGATCATGACATGTCATATCCAAAAATACCCTTTAAACCGGAAATGTTAGAATTCAACATGTAAGCGGAAATGCTTAGTGAGGAACACAGTACTCAGATATTATACCAATCACATGCATTCACAAAACACTTCCATTCATTCACATACATTACATACAACATAACTTAACTTAACACATCATAAATTAACTCCTTTACCACATGCAATTGGTACCAACTCCTTTACATAGATCAGTTCCCTCGAATAGCTTGTCTCGGACACTGCCACTAGCTACTTCACCTTGTGGGTCCTTCATGACCAGGCGACTAAACCACTTTACCCTATGGTTTCTTCATGATCAGCGACTTACATACAACATATATATTCACATAATAAATATCACATTATTCCATTGGAAAGACATAAGCATACACACACATCAACTATAACTCATTACACTCATTGTTACTATAATAGACAAGTTAATGTAACTCAGTTGATAGCATTGTGTTACTAGCAGTGGTCCAAGTGTTAACCATCAAACATAACACGTAATTGCCTACAATATTATGCATAGACACTACTTTGATCATGATCAACTTGATATTTAATTCTTCTTTCATAGTATTCATTTCAACTTCTCTTTTACTCGTTTATTAAGTTTTTAACCAAAAAGACCTTAACTCATTAAGTACTTTATAATATGAACCTTATTAAGATCACTCACATATTCATTAAAATTGGTATTAAGTTCAAATATTACATATTGCCTATTATTACTTATTTTTCATACACTTTTAGTCTTAAGACATTTAGGTATTAGGCTCTTAATGAATTAATCTCATACTTATAAAACAAACAAATGACTTCATAAAGTTCTTAAAACATGTCATACATTTGAAAACATCTTATTCCTAAAGTCTTGATGTATTAAGGGCTTAACCACACACATTTATGAATTTTTTTCAATTAAGCACCTTTTGACCCCTTGTTAGTGTTTTAACCATATCTCCCGAACCGTAACTCCAATTGACATGTGCTATACCTTTCTGGAAAGTAGACTCGATTTCTAGCAAATTTATCTCTGTGGTAAATTTTTCATTTCCTCTTTTATTTGACAAAAACAGTCTGCAAAATCAGGGACTATTGTTGTTATGAACTTTTTGCATCTTTTACAACTTTTAACATCTTTTACATGTTTATTCTCTTAATACTTCCTCTTTCAAGTTCTTAAAAACATAATTACTCATTAATAGCATCAAGACCTTTACAAATGATCATGACCAAAGCCTACACAATAAATGATGATCACTAGGTTTTTACATGAAAATATAGACCTATAAGTACCATGTCTTCATCTTAATCCTATCACCCTGAAGAACACTTACTAGGGCTGTTTTCAGAGCTTTAAACACAACCACAACCACCCATGAGATGGTAGTGATGATGGTGTAATGTTGGAGCTATGATGGTGCTTCTTCGGTAGAGATAAGAGCACATGAAAAGAAAACATCATAATTTTACCTATCTTAGACACAAATCATGGATGGAAGTACACAAACCGTTGCAACCAACCACAATCCTCAACCCACAACCACCTTCATGGTGTTTCCATGGTGGTTTATGGCCGCCAAACAATTGTCAGTGGTGGTGATGTTGCTGTTAGAGGAGAGGAAGCAAAATAAATGACAAAAAGTTACCCAAAACCCGCTAGAACCCTTACCTAAATCTTCCTTTTAACCTTGCCATTTGGTGCGCTAATGTAAGGATGTGAGAGGGAGAATGAGAAGTAGTTGGCCTTCAATGAACGGTAGTCACAAGCTTCACTCTCGGACACTATCTCTCGACAATATTTTATCTACTTCTATAACTCATTAAGGTAGGAGAGTTGGGTTGTTCTAAATGAGCTTCAAAAGAACGAGGAGTATACATGAGACCATGGGTTTAATGAGCCGATTTTACAAGAAGGATGGGAAAAGATCCTTATCACATTGCATATGACCCAAAGGAAAGATGTAATTTTCTAATTCCATGTGTCTTTGGTTGTTTGGCAATTTCGCATAATGACAATAACGACCTAATGAAACATATAACTATCAATTTCAGTTTGCTTGTTGATAAACCAGCCTTCCAACTACATTTAAAACTATAATTAAAATTTTAAAATAATTTATTATTATAATTATTTTCATAATTTATAATTAATTATTTATTTTACTTGGATTGATTTTCTTCAAATAAAATTTAAATAATCAAATCAATAGTTAAAAGCTAAAAATGAAAATGGGGCGTTACAACAAACATGCAACAAAAGAAAACATTCAAAACCATATTCCACAAGGATCACAACTTCATAAATTTTTGCAATAAATTAATAACAGTAGAGAGAGGATATTAAATACTATATCCTTTTTGTTGAGCGATTCCTTGCTTCTTCTGGGATGGTTTTGAGCACAAACAAGAGCTGGTCTAATGTGAAAGCACCCTAAGAAAAGGATCTAGTAAGCATGGAAACACCTTTTGGTAACTTGTAGCAAAGCCGTGGACTAGAGAGAAGAGTGGAGGGGATGGCTAGGAGCTTCAATAAGGTCGAGAGGGAGGAGAGTGTTTTTGGGGAATAGACAAGAGTCTCTGAAGGATCGATTATGATTCCCTATTTTATCTAGTCCTTATCTTGGACTAGATCAAAGTGTATATCCTTATCTTAATTTGTATTTTAAATAAGTACAATTCAACCCCAAGACGTTAGATAGCTTTTAATTAACTTAGCATAAGATGATAAGTTAATAAGCTAGCTTCTTATATTTCTCCTTTTGTCTTTTTATGCTTGAGTCATATCTTTTGTGTAACCCGAAAAGACCATGCTATTTATAAAAACATCACTAACTTGTTATGATCATAGACACATATTAAACGATGGATCCTTGCTATTCAATTAAAGCAACTAATTATCTACAGGGGTTTAATGGATATACCTATATGGATTAATTAAGATCAACAAGCCAAAGTAAAGTTTTGCTAATGTAATCGCACATATTGGCTTCAAGAAAGCTAGTTGCTCATTTTTTTGGTGCACAAGAAAATCGCCAAAATGTTTTTGGGCTGTTTTTGGTGTCGTCAAATTGGAGAGATGAGAGGGAAGGAAGGAGGAAAAATTTTAAGGCTTCTCTTGGGAGGCTCCTTTGGTCTTCCATGCATTTGATAATGCACAAACCCTACGATCACTTTTAGCCTCCAAGTTTGATCAAATTATTGTAATTTACCATAATACATACTTGAGACTATTATAGATTAACTGGTCCTCTAAATTAATTTCTAGTTTCTATTGATGAATCAATTAATAACAAATTAAACATCATATATATGCATATCACTTAGGATGAGTTGACTAGAGTGTTTCTCGGACAACTTTTGAGAGTGATTCCCTTTCTCATTCGTGAATATGTTCGTCTTCTTGACTATTGTTCATCTTTGTGACGGTTAAGCACTTTGCAGACTCATTCCAAGGAATCATGTGGGATGCTCATAGTTTTGTAAAGATTGACCAACATGGTCAGTTTGACTTCTAGCGTGTTTTATGTGCAATGTTATTTCTTTGTTTAAGCCAATTTTTGAAGTTGACCATTGGAAACCTAGAATGCAAGGGACTTGTCTTGTGTGAACACTTAGGTTAGGAATCTACAAACCTGTATATTGTACGTGAGTTGTTAGTTGAAATGAATATTTCTATCGCTTCTTCTCCATACTTACATAATATCTATAAATTCTTTTGAATTAGTTTTTGGGGGTTGGCTTTGGAATTGGATAAATTTCTTTTAACAAAATTCAATCATAAGTGTAACTCCAGGTTTTTTTGTAGACTCTTCATGCCTAACGATACTACTTTGACATGTACTTATAGATGAAGATTTGGAGAGTTAGATGAGTTGAAGTTGGACATTTAGTAGGTCCCGTCTTATGTAGTGGTTTTCTTGAACCAATGTTTTGATATTATATTGTACTCCCCTGTAAAGTAAATTATGCAAACTAGGATTGCGATAATTAAACTATTAGGACCTAAGTTTCGCAACATCTATATGGAATGACATAATGCTTTCAAAATATAATTTAATTAATACTAGACAATACAAGGGGTGTTACACGATGCGTCAGTAGTTGGAAGTTTGATGTATGTAATACCGTACACTCGACCAGATGTTGTTCGTACAGTGCAATTTATAAGATGGTTTATGTCTAATACGGGGAGGAGCACTGAAAACATGGGTCCCTATCACACCAACGTGAAATGCACTAGCATTCCCCCAGAGAGACTGAGGCTTTATGACGATATAGAACAATATATTAAGACACGAGGTTGCAACATGTCGTCTTTGATACCATGTAAGATATATATTTCTTTATTACTTACTTTCCAAAAGACCTCCTATGGAGACAATGGAGACTCCAACATATATAGATGGAAGACTCCAACATATATGGAAAATTATCATACCATGTGACATCAATATGGGATTCACTAACATGCACAACACAAAAAATAATAGTTAACATGAAAACCACTAGCACATAAATTTGTTGCAGGTTTGTTCAATAACGACTATCAAAAACGAAAATTAACTTAATTCATGAGTCATCCGCATCTCTCATCAGTCTACAATCTTATATATTTTCCCTACTTGGCTTTTATTATATTGCCCATAAACAACAAACAGCAATTGGGACCATTAAAAAAGGGTTGATATGATAATGGTATCTGGTAATGGAGTTGGAGGGACTACTAAAACATTAGTGGATGGCGCAATTACATACTGAAAACAAAACTTATGGTCTGAGTATATCCGAAATTGGTCAATCCCAATCATGAATAGTATTAATGGTAGTTGGTATTTGTTTGGCTTTCATTTCTACAACATCTTGGCCCTTGCTCTTTGACTTTTTGACTTTTTGTGTGTTGACATTATCCATCTATCCATGTCCCACTTCCATCGCTAACGAACCCTGTTTATGCTTTGAAGATTTCTAGATTAATGTGGAGATAAGGTAATTATGCGCCGTCCAAGTGATTGCAATAAGTGATCTTCTTATCCACTTCCATTTATAGGTGAAGAAAGTATAGGTTGTTAGAATGCTCTCTGGAAACATCAACGTACGATAAACCATATACTTTATTTCTCTTTTTTGATAAACCATATACTTGTTTTGTGTTTTTATCTTTCTGACGATATTTTTATCAGCCAGATAGGAAGTTGTAATGCTGAGTGGTATATACATTGTTATACATGTAAGGTTTCCTTGGGACTGACTTCGTTTTTAAGGGGGTATCATTTCCATTAATAAAAAAGTTAAACAAACTAATACTATTATGTTTTGGCATATGCTATGTCATAAAATCGACAACTTCACTTTGATGAGACAGTAGCGATGTCATGATAAAGGGACATATATGTGCAAACAAAAGCACAAAAAGGTTGGGAACAATTCCATTCCTCATGAAGTGCATGGCTTTCTTGCAAGCGAGAATCAATGGATGGAGAAAAGGAAGCAATTTATATGACGAAAAGAATTGATTCTCAAACATCATTATTGATCACTAAATAAAATTTTATTAATAAATTAGAAAACGCAATATAAAAACTTATAATACTATTTTGGTCCTATGTAGTAAATACGACATCCCATTTAACAAATTATATCATTCAGTAAAAATGCGGGAAATACCAAATCGTTGAACATGATTACAATTTTCTAGGATTAGAATAATCTCTTGAAGATAGGATAACTAGCTATCATTTAATTTTGGCTGTTTTTATGGCTGATGATACGACAATACAATCGGCAAGACATTCAATTAACATACGAGGGTTGGAAAAGTTGTCTCATTCAAATTCAAATTCTAGCTTGTTGATTCACAAGTTGGGGCTAGCCCACTTGGCTAACAAGGTGATATACTAACAAGGAGGTCATGGGTTCAAACCCTGACACTAACATAACAAGGAAAAGTTTAGGAGTAGTATAAATTTGCCGTTCAAAAAAAAACGGTAAAAATTAAAAAAAAATATAAATAATAAAATGGATCATAGTACTATATCGGAGAAAAAAAAAATTAAAAAAAAAATTTCGATTATTATTTTTTTTATAATGAAATAATGATCCAAAATAAAAACAGAAAAATTGCATCATTACGTTTTGCAATGATGCAAATTTTTTTTTTCAAATATTTTTGTGATAATTATATAGTACTATTCTCGATTTTATGATTTGTATTTTTTTATATTTTTTTTTCAATTTTTTAAAGGTGTCCTATCAAGTTCTCACCGAAAAAAAAGTCCTCACCGGAACCAGACCCTACATATATATATATATATATATATATATATATATATATATATATATATATATATATATATATATATATATATATATATATATATATATATATATATATATATATATATATATATATATATATATATATATATATATATATATATATATATATATATATATATATATATATATAATCAGGATCGGGTGAGGACTCTTCTTAAAGTGAGGACTTGCGATAACACCTTAAAAAATTTGAAAAAAAATAAAACAAAAATATAAATAATTGTCGAAAAATATATTTTTATATGTGACCATCACTGAAATAAGATGAACTGTTTTTATCTACAAATATTATCAGTTTATTTCAGATTGCATGAATTCGAGATCAAAAACAAAGATGAATCAAGACCCGAGAAACTTTGAGAAAACAACCAAACCTGAGGAAATAATGCTACGAACCAAAGAGCAAAATACAAAAATGTCACATTGCTTCAGCGATCGCGACGCGACGGAAGGCCCGGTCGCGACCCGAAGTCCCATCGCGACCCGACAGCACATTTGTCGAGACGTGAAGAGAAGCAAGACAGAAGACCAAAATCCTTCAGCGATCGCGACGCGACGAAGGACATGGTCGCGACGCGAAGGCTCCAACGCGACACCACCAACTTTCTAATCGCGAGACTACCAACCCAACACACTAACCAGTGGCCGACCAAAAGCACTCGACAGCCACACCTTCGCGACGCGACGCCATGCCTGGTCGCGATGCGATGCCTGTAGTTCAGCAGTATAAATTGAAGCTCACCTCTTGCCATTACAAGACTAACACACAACACCTATACACATCAACCAAGCACCATACACTCTTACCCACGACCAGAAATCTCAAGACACTCAAATTTCTGCATTTGGCAACAAGAACCAAACCGCACAACCACAAGAAACAAGACATCCTCCCGACACCAAAACTTCAAACCTCTAAACAACCTCTACCCGACACCAAACTTCAAACCTCCAAACAACCTCTACCCGACACCAAAAATCACCAAAACCTCATCCTACCGCAAAGAACAAGAAATCGACACATCAAGAAAACGCCACGTTCTTCCGTCATCGATAAGTTCCTTTGAAATTATAATTCCAATAATTTATCTTTGTCGTTATTGATTTATCTAAACTGTTATAAATCAACTGTACCAAATATCCAATACATCTGAATTGAACCGTGACAACCAAACATATGTGGACTGTATTTAACCGAGACAACTAACTTCTAATTTCTAACCTTTTTATTTATTGTAAAAACACGTTATGGCGTTTATTACATCTAACATCTAACTTCTAACTTCTAACCTTTTTATTTATTGTAAAAACACGTTATCGTTGATAATGGCGTTTATTACATCTAACCTCTAACTTCTAACTTTTAATTTATTTACCGCTTTCTGTCTATTTATTTATAGCTTTCAGCAACTTAACTTTATTCCGCAACTCTTTTTATTCCGCATATTATAGCTAAAATACATATCTGTCACACAGTAATCGGCTTAAAAACCTTATTCGTGGAGATCAGTTATCGTATTTTTCAACAATAATAAAATGGATCATAGTACTATATCAGAGAAAAAAAAGATTCAAAAAAAACTTTTGTATCATTATTTTTTTTATAATGAAATAATAATCCAAAATAAAAACAGAAAAATTACATCATTACGTTTTGCAATGATGCAAAAAAAAAAATTTAAAATTTTTTTTGATAATAAGATAGTACTATTCTCGATTTTATGATTTGTATTTTTTTTATATTTTTTTCAATTTTTTAAGGTGTCCTCGCGATTCCTCACCGAAAAAAGAGTTCTTACCGGAACCGGACCCTATATATATATATATATATATATATATATATATATATATATATATATATATATATATATATATATATATATATATATATATATATATATATATATATATATATATATATATATATCCAGATCCGATGATGACTCTTTTCTCGTTGAGTACTCGCGATGACATCTTAAAAGAATTGAAAAAAAAATAAAAAATATATAAATAATAAAATAGATCGTAGTACTATATCGGAGAAAAAAGATTTAAAAAAAAACTTTTGGATCATTATTTTTTTATATAATGAAATAATGATCCAAAATAAAAACAGACAAATTGAATCATTACGTTTTTCAATGATCCAAAAAAAATTTCAAAATTTTTTTTGATAAGGATATAGTACTATTCTCGATTTTATGATTTGTATTTTTTTTTATATTTTTTTTAATTTTTTAAAGTGTCCTCGCGAGTCCTTACCGAAAAAAGAGTAATCACCCGATCCTGATTATATATATATATATATATATATATATATATATATATATATATATATATATATATATATATATATATATATATATATATATATATATATATATATATATATATCCAGATCCGGTGATGACTCTTTTCTCGTTGAGTACTCGCGATGACATCTTAAAAGAATTGAAAAAAATAAAAAATATATAAATAATAAAATAGATCATAGTACTATATCGGAGAAAAAAGATTTAAAAAAAAACTTTTGGATCATTATTTTTTTATATAATGAAATAATGATCCAAAATAAAAACAGACAAATTGAATCATTACGTTTTTCAATGATCCAAAAAAAATTTCAAAATTTTTTTGATAAGGATATAGTACTATTCTCGATTTTATGATTTGTATTTTTTTATATTTTTTTTAATTTTTTAAGGTGTCCTCGCGAGTCCTTACCGAAAAAAGAGTAATCACCCGATCCTGATTATATATATATATATATATATATATATATATATATATATATATATATATATATATATATATATATATATATATATATATATATATATATATATATATATATATATATATATATATATATATATATATATATATATATATATATATATATATGTTGGATTAGGTGTCTAAGCCATGACTTTATATTTATATTTATCTTGTTAATTGAAGCAAAGTCCATTTGGGTTGCCCTCATAGCTGGAGGTCAGGATAGAGTTCAGTAGAGTAAAAGGTTGATTTATTAACTATGTAATAAATCAATAGAATTAATTAAATGGTTTATTAATATATTTAAGTGTTAATATATTAATTAGAAACTATAATAATTAATTGAGATTTAATCTAGAATTAATTGGATTTAATTTAGTGATTAAATTAATTAATTAAAAGTGTAGGGACTGGTTTGTATTTAGTTGAATAACTGACAAGCCAGTAGCCAGCGGCCAAAGTTGGCGCCAATATGGAGGGAACTCCATAGTTGGCGAAAACCCTAATTAGGGTTTAGAAGCCTTGGTCCAAATGGTCAACAGGCTTGCCCATTAAGGAGGCTCCTCTAGGGTTTCAGCTGTAACCCTTGGAGGCTAAAAAAGGAACCTCCTGGCTCCCCTTTTTCTGCGCCACTTTTCACCAAGATTACTCTGTTGGACTGTCTTCTCCATTGCTTTGGGTGTGACTTGCATTTGAGGCAGGACACTTGTGCTGCTAGCTTCAAGAACAAGATCAAAAGGTTGGTTATTCTTCATTTGATCTCTAGATATTATTGTTGGCCTTTAGATATTAGTTTATTATCTTCATAGAAGAAAACATAGATCTTTCTAGGGTGCATGTGAACCATAAGGAATTTTTGTGTTCATTGTTTGCTAGAAAACCCTTCAGTGGTATCAGAGCTTAGGCTTGTTTTCTTATGAATTGATATAAACTGCTTAATTGATTATTGCCTTGAGTGTTTTTGCGAAAAACCCTCTTGGAATAGCCTTAATTTCGTGGCTTAGGCTAGGGTTTCCTAACCCTAGCCGCCACCCCTTGGTCCCCCCTTGATTTGCTTGATTTGCTGCCCAGATTAGGATTGTTATTTTTGGTAATTGCTGATTAATTAAATAAATAGAATCCTTTATCCACATCTTATAAATCTCAAAATCTAGGGATAAATATAGGTAATTAATTAATTTGATTAATTTTGTGATGCCTATATTTGATTTAATTAGTTTAATTAATTGTTAATTAAAAGATCAATTAAATCAGCTTAAAGATTTAATTTAAATTTTCAAAAATTCCTTAAAATTTGCAAAAATTATATTTAAATTAAATCTAAAATATTTTAATAAGATTAAAATATATCTTATATGTTTATGATTAAAATTTAATATTTATATATAAGAAAAATTGGTTAGTCTTACCGCTAGTAGGCCTCATTCACAAAACTGTCCTATAAAGAGGGTATAAGGCGACTGACTATAAAATATTAGTCTAATGGGTATCCACTCTTACCCACCGCTCTTCTGGTCAGCCGAGTGTCGTTAGCCGAACGGGTTTGATAGAACCGCTAAGCCTCTTAAAAGTATAATGCTATAATTGAAAGTACTAGAACCTCAAACAAATCCCAATCTAGTTACTTTAGGTTTAAAAAAATATGAATTGGTGCTAATCCATAAAATTGCACATTGCAATTTGTGAAACATTGGTGGAGCGTGTGTGGTTAACCGGCACACCAATAGGGGTTCACAAAGACTTGCAATGGGTTTCTCGATTTTGTCATTATTAACGGAGCGTGTGTGGTTAACTGGCACGTTAATTAGAGATGGCAATCGACTTCGAGAGTACTAAGCTAATTTACATGGTTATTCACACCCGGTTTTTGATCATCGGCATTCCAGTCACAAACAGTGGGGCACATCCGAGACTAAACATGCCATTGAACAGTTCAATGTGTCTCAACAGATCTAGGAATTTCATAAAATGAAATTGATAAGTGTATTATCTACCTTAATGACCATTATGTTGTGATTACGGCATCCCTCTTCACACCATAGTTGGGGCATTTTGGGTCCTAGCCTTAATAAATAATAAATTGGGTAATTATTTAAAAGGAAAAATTAAACTAATAAATTCTGTGTATTGTAGATGTCTGAATCAAGTGTCTATTCTCCTCCCTCTCCTCCTTCACCCATTTCTAATAGCATCAGAAAGCACCTGCTAAATATGGAAAGGCTGATTGGCCTTAATGGTATGGCTTCATAAATAGAGAATAGTTCTCTGTTTTGCTAGCAAGCCATATCTGACTGAGTGTCCGCTAACCAGAGCATGACGTCACACAGTAGCTTGTGATGAGCATGACTCCTTGATTGTTAAGTCAAGGAAAGTTCGTTACCTAATACTATTGATCATTGACCCCGATTTCTGCAGGAATTTAGAATTCCTGGGGTCAGATAAGTTAACACAGCTAGTTGTGGAAAAGTTCCATGAACTGGTTAAGAAAGGACGAGCTAAGATCTTCAAAGAGTTTGAAGTGTGTAGGAAGTAGCACCGGTTCACATGTTCTCAAGACTGAGAGACACATAGGTGAACTGTATAACTTTGGTCCCCTTTTGATCGGGAGTTAAAGCATTAGCTCGACTCGCTGATCCGTTCATCCTGATGTACAAGAAAGGAAACCAGATAAGACAATCGTGGATATGCATTCAATGTTGACTCTGTATGAGTCGTTCATAGAGAAGCATAGTTCCATTGATTCAGCTGCTTCGGGATTGAGTCCAGTAATAGGACACATCAAGAAATGATCCAGTTCGTCTGGACCGGTTCCTCGATGGTTCAAACTGGGAATCCACAGGGTGGGACACAGTCACGGAAAGATTGGAAAATGCTCCGAAGCCGAACAGTTTGGCAACTCAGGAATATCTTAAAACTCAGAACACCTGATCCTTAGTTCCTTGATACAGGATGTGTTTCTCACATTTGCTCTGTATGCATGGACTCTGTAGGATGTGGGATGTTGTTGCATAGGAGCATATTCAGATTGGATCTGAAGCTCATGCAGGTTTAGAGTTTAGTTAGATGTTGAAATCATGTTATTAGCTTATCAGATGCGTATGACATTGCCTATCATATAATACATTGTTCAAGAATTTTGTTTTAATAAAATTGTCAATTTTCTTTTAACATATGTTGTTTGAAATATCCTTGAAATGTTGTATGATTGTGTTGAATGCATGATTAGTAATAACTTGAATATTGATACATCCAAAGTGTTTGGATTTTAGGAATTGTGCTCCTTATGATTGTTAAAGTAAATATTATAAGAATCAATTCAACCAAAGGTCAAGTTGGACAGGACTTTGGAATCATTTGACTTAGAGTCACATGATGAATTGAGTTCTTAATGTGTTAAGAAATGAATTAACCAAAGATCCAGTTGGACAGGACTTTGGAATCATCTGACTTAGAGTCAGATGATGATTAAGTTCTTTATAAAGCACATGTGGCAATAAATGAATCACCCAAAGATCCAAAGGATAGGATTTTGGAATCAGTTGACTTAGAGTCAACTGAAGATTGCAAGTCTTGAACAGAATTAACAAAGTCATAAGTTTACATAGAGATGTAAAAGAGATTTAGATTAGGAGCAACAAACACATCAGTTGCTGTGTATTGCTCGAATCTTCAAATTGAACACAATTGTTTGTACTTCACAATATTTGTCATTCGATATGACGAATATGACTTCGCTTATCAGAATAAGCGATTGGATTAAACCCTTGAACAGTTCAAGGACTTTAAGGGAAGTACAAGACCCATAGAACCTGAGTGACAACATAAACTGGAAAAATGTTTCACAGTTTATTCCCTTCAAAGAACATTAATAGTTATAATGTGTCTTAGGGAAGATGATGGAGCGTTGTTCGAAACAGTTCGATCATCAATGTATGAGATACATTGCATATTAGTTTCCGATACATTGAATACTAAACCAGTCAGACCATATTCCAACCACATCCTTCGACTAAGTAGGTTTTCCAGACACTGTCTGAAATGTAAGGCTAGGATTGTCCCACTTGTACATTAAAGGTCCAGGGTCTTGTAGTGTTCGTCCGAACCTCGTAGCCTGAACCTAATCAGAAATGTCGTTTCACTGGCTATCCCGCTGTACCTGAAAAAGAAAGAGCTCTTTTAGAAAGAACTCATGTTCTAAGGAAACAGTGGGAGTTGGGACAGTCCTGAATGAGTTCAGGATTAGCCAAGTGAAATAACCTTTAGTCATCTCTAGGCTTAGAGCAGAAATCAGATTTTTGTTTTAATACTGACATTATCTTCTCTTGACCAGTAGTACTGATCACCTTCATAAGTAGTTATGATCAGGGTGACATACCGAATAGTGGTAAAACACTATAGTTGGTACGGATTTACAATCCGACTACTTAGAAGCATTGGTGAGCCCGGTTGCTGCCAATTAAGAGAACCTTAGGGCGAGATACAGTCTATATGGCATTTTTGATTGATTTTACACCTGGTCTAAAAACCAGTGGGAGTAATTGAATCATCAAAAGAAAGCAGCATGGACAGAAACGTACCTTCAGAACATCTAGTTGAGTGAGACGATACTCAGAGTCAAGTAATTGACTCCGAGAGAAGCACTCTCAATAGAAGATGAAATCCGAAAGGATACTGCATATTGTAAGTCATTAGTGGAGCGCGTGTGGATCACCGGCACACTAATAGGGACTCGCAAAGAATATGCCAGTATAAAGGTACATGGGCCCGGGATTACCCCATGGGCATCTCGCAAGAAAGGATATTCAGATTCTCAAAGGATTGGATTTTGAGAAAGGTCTGAAAGATTTCCATTAAGATGTCAGAAAGGTTTGGATTCTCAAAATGAGCCAAAAGCTCTGGATTTTGTGAATAGTCCATAACCGTGTCAAAGCCAGTAGGAGTGTTGCTGTTATCTATCTCCATATGTGTGTTACATATTCTTTCTAGGAAACGTCTCTTTTCATTACAAAGTGTAATGACTTGGTGTTAATAGACGGATCGCTATGAAAGACTTAATAAAGATACGGCATGCTCGGGTGGTTGTAAACATCTATGAGATAGATCGAAACTCTGCCAAAATAATCTTGATGAGACTCAAGATGCATAGCTCAGGAAAAGAATTTCCTGTCATTGCAAAGTGTAATGATTTGGCATATAAAGAGGGTGCAGCATACTCGCATAATCCATAGACATCTATCAGATAGATGTGGTCATCAGTATAGACCTGGCCATAGTAAGCATGATCTTGATAAGATTCAAGATGCATGGAAAAGAGTCTCCGAAAGGAAATAGTTATTGAAAGTCGTGACACAAGGATTGCAACTAATCCTAAGATTCCAAAAGAGTTTGGAATAAGACTAGATCGAATCCAACAAGTTTCTTGGATCGATCAGAAGTGTCATGAACATGTCTTGATGACTTAATGCTTAGAGCATAGCGAGTCAGATTCAGGATATGACCTGGCTGGGAATACGTAATGGATTTTGTACATACGTGAGAAATCATTGGAAAATGATTAGGGGTGAATGTTGATAACAATTTGAAAAAAGTTTTTAAAATAAGGACTTAATGGACTAAAGATCCCGAGAACCATGGAAAGTCACAATACATAGAATGGAGTTGTTAGTGAGAATAACAGTATGACCAAAATTGAAATATCATCGGAAGGATATCCGATCGAATGAAGTGTATTAATGTATAACATTTGAATACATAGAAAGAGTGAAAGGTCAAGTAGACATAGATACATAACACGAATTAAAAAGTTTAATAGGAATCTAGAAACAAATAATAGTTTTATGTAAAATCCGACTTGGTGATTACCTCGTGGAGACTTGGTAATTAGGCAAGAGTAGCCACCAGTCAGCTTTTATGTTTCAATTTTGCATGTTTCACTTCCCGAATAATTTGATTATTCAAAAGTCCACAGTCGCTCATACTTTTCGGGAGTAAGTATGAACAAAGACTGTCGTGAATTGGTTTGTAGATTGTCTAAGGAGTTAGACATTGCAGTAAGACTGCTACAACATTCACGAGTACTTAGAAATAGAGATTTGAGTATTGGATAAACCCGTGCTCAACAGATTGCTTCATGGATTACATCACGAGCAATGTTGAGAGTTGAGGCGATAATATCGTATGATTTTGAAGCAGAGACATATGAGTTGAAATTTACGAGTCGGTTGTGCATTGATAATGCGAAAACGCATCAGTAACTCGATGTTACAAACGCATTGTTGTGTACGATTTGATAAGTAAAAGACACAATCATATGAGTCGAAGCTTATTCGTTCATTGACCCTGATGGGAAACAGATATCTGTAGGCCGCTCGATGATTTTGAAGTTGACTAAAGTGCTCGCCAGCCTGGACTAAATTGATGTGTTCAATTAGAAGTCCGAAAGTCATAAGCAGAATCGGAAATCGGGAAACAGAGTATCAGACAGAGATTGATCTCAATCCATGTCTCGTGTCTGAAAATATCTTGTTGGACGAAGGATCATATGATCACTTATCTATGGACAGAACTGACTGGGTCAGAGTTCGGCAGCAGTTTCTGGGAAGCTGCAGGTTGTTTATGTTGAAAATACGATAACTGATCTCCACAAATAAGGTTTTTAAGCCGATTACTGTGTGACATATATGTATTTTATCTATAATATGAGGAATAAAAATAAACTAAAATTAAGTTACTAAAGCTATAAATAAACAAAATAAAGCAGTAAATCTAAACTAGACAGTATTTAAATAGACAGAAAGCGGTAAATAAAGTAAATGTTAGAAGTTAGAGGTTATATGTAATAAACGCCATTATCAACGATAAAGTGTTTTTACAATAAATAAAAAGGTTATAAGTTAGAAGTTAGAAGTTAGATGTAATAAATGTCATTATCAACGATAAAGTGTTTTTTACAATAAAGAAAAAGGTTAGAAGTTAGAAGTTAGATGTCTCGGTTAAATACAGTCCACATATGTTTTCGTTGTCGAGGTTCAATTAGGATGTATTGGATATTTGGTACAGTTGATTTATAACAGTTTAAATAAATCAATAACGACACAGATAAATTATTGGAATTATAATTTCAAAAGAACTTATCGATGACGGAAGAATGTGGCGTTTTTCTTGATGTGTCGATCCTTGTTCTTTGCGGTAGGATGAGGTTTTGGTGTTTTTTTGGTGTCGGGTAGAGGTTGTTTAGAGGTTTGAAATTTGGTGTCGAATAGAGGTTGTTTAGAGGTTTGAAGTTTTGGTGTCGGGTGGATGTTTTGTTTCTTGCGGTTGTGCGGTTTGGTTCTTGTTGCCAAATGCAGAGATTTGAGTGTCTTGAGGTTTCTGGTCGTGGGTAAGAGTGTATGGAGCTTGGTTGATGTATGTGTTGTGTAAAATCAGCAAGAGAGAGCCTCAATTTATAGTTCTGTCCAGGTGAGATCGGGTCGCGATCCTCTATAGGATCGGGTCGCGATCTTGAGTGAATTGCGCTTTTGCGCTGGCCACTACCCGACTCAGTGGACTGTGGTTGGTGGGTAGGGTCGCGATCTACATGGATATCGGGTCGCGATCTCGTCGGGTCGCGATTGGTAAAGAGATCGGGTCGCGATCTCGTCGGGTTGCCATCGGCTCGCGATCTTTGGTCAGCACAGCGTCACGCGTTTGTCATTTCGATCGGGTCGCGATCCGGGTTGAGATCGGGTCGCGATCTGCGCTGTTTGCTGCCTTTTACTTCTTTTGTTTTTCTTCACGTCGCGACACATGTGCTGTCGGGTCGCGATTGCTGTAGCTGGGTGACATTTTTGCTCTTTGGTACATAGCGTCACTTTCTCTGGTTTGGTTGATCTCGGTTTGGTTGATCTCGAATTTACGCAACCTGAAATAAACTGATAATATTTGTTAAAAAACATTTCGACTTATTTCAGTGATGGTCACATAAAAACATAAAAAAAACATTATTCAACAATTTCCCCCTATGTGATCATTAATGAAATGAGGAGAAAAATGTTTGATTGAAATTCTTGAAATTTGGATAAGACATTTATAAAACCATATCACTTGTTTTGAAAAAGTGTGACTAGACTTTACTTATGTTTTGAAAAATGTTTGTCAAGAATATTTGTTTCTGAATCAAGGTCTCGAGTTCGATTATCAAAAGGTTTTTTTTGTATATGTATTTTCATAATATTCCTTAAGATTTTATAGCATTTATAAAGACGACAAGTGATCTTAATAGGTCGATTCAGATGAATTCTCATAGGTATAGCTCACACTTGACTGAGGTGTTTGTTTGTTCTGGGTGCAGAACTGGTGTATAATCACTAAGGATGAGTGATATCTCTCAGTTTGAAGGTGTTGACTTATGCTTAATGTGGATTTATACCTATATACTTTAGTCACTTGGTCTTCATATTAGATAATCAATCACATAAGACTGGTTTCAGCATTACTCAGAGGGTTTCTTCATTCATGCCATTGATTTTCACTCTCTCTCCGTCGGTAAATACATGTAGAGGGGGTTAGAAATTTTCATAGTGCAGTTTGCAACTAAGAATTTTCAATTATGAAGGCTACAGTATCCCGGTAAATCTTTGGTTTTGACAGCTATATTTGATAACGCTTTTGAGAATTCGTTGTTTGAGAGATGTCTGTCTTGATGGATTGTTGTTGTAAATCTTCTTTTTCTTTGGTGATGTGTTCACCTTTGTCTTTATCTTTTCTTGATTTGTGCGAATACACATTGTGTAATAGATATCTGATATGGTTACCAATTGTGATTTGTTGACAGCATTTGTTGGATATGACTTTGTCGTTTCTTCTTTTGTCAAATTCGTTATGCCAGATGATGAAGCTTTTCTTGATGTGGCTTGATTGAGGATAGGGATAGGTGATATAAAAGACAGTTTGTCTAATATATAAAGAAATGATTGTATCGTCCTTGGTCATTTTGATATCTAAGCAAAAATGAGACTAGCATCACGGTATAAGAGTATAAATCCTATAAGTCATCATGAAAACACCTTTGCTCACAGAAATGAATTCCACTTAGCAGTTAAAGAAGAGGCACAATTTCTCACATGGGTTTGGTTTTCATCTGAATCTCCTGATCTTATGTCCCTTAATAGATAAAATCGTTATAATTGAAATAAATTCAAAGGGAATAGGAGAATGTTCATAACGAAAATTTTGAGATTTGAACCTTCACTTTAATTTAAGAATCAATATTACTGAGAACATTCATCGAGCATAAGTATCTGAAAATTTAGTCAAGAAGATGTTAATCACATGGTTTTATAAAGATTTTTTTTAAAAAGATAAAACTTTATCCTAATTTTTTTTTTTGTGATTTTTGATTATGTGGATGTTTTTGAAAATTTTGGTTATTTGAATGTTTTTGGTAAAATTTTTGTTATTTGAATGTTTTTGGATTTTCTTTTTGAATAAAAGTAAACACTCTTTTGTACAAACAAAAAGTAAGAGATTAGGGATGGATGTTATCTGGATTCAACATTCCTAGACGGCCTAGGAAGTATTGAAACTTGGTTTCATCTAGAGCCTTAGTAAAGACATCGGCAATTTGATCTTCGGTGTTTATGAAGTGCAATTCGATATGACCTTTTTGAATGTTGTCTTTGAGGAAATGATATCGAATGTCGATGTGCTTTGTCATGGAATGGTGCACGGGATTGTGAGAAATGGCAATTGCGCTGGTTGAGTCACAAAATATGGGAATTTGTGATACTTTGTAGCCATAGTCACGTAATTGGGTTTGCATCCACATGACTTGTGAACAGCAGCTTGCGGCGGCTACATATTCAGCTTCTGCGGTTGAAGTGGACACGCATGATTGTTTCTTTGAAGTCCAACTTACCAGTCTGCCTCCTAGAAATTGGCAATAACCAGATGTGCTTTTTCTGTCTAGTCTGCATCCTCCATAGCCGGAGTCGGTGAAGGCGTTAAGCTGAAAATCAGAGTTAGCTGGATACCAAAGGCCAAGAGATGGAGTTCCTTTAAGATATTTGAAAATTCTTTTTACAGCTATAGCATGAGATTCCATAGGATTGGCTTGGTATCTGGCACAGACACATGTAGAAAACATGATGTCGGGTCTGCTGGCTGTGAGGTATAGGAGTGATCCTATCATTCCTCGATATTTCTTTTGATCAACAGGCTTGCCATTTAAGTATGCATCTAATTTGTAACCAAGGGCGATTGGGGTTTTTGCTGTATTGGATTTGTCAAGAGAAAAACGAGTTAGAAGATTTTTGACATAATTTTCTTGATTGATGAAAATTCCATCTGATGATTGTTTGACTTGAAGTCCAAGAAAAGTAGTCATTTCTCCTATCATGCTCATCTCAAATTTGCTCTTCATTAAATCTGCAAACTTGATACTCAAGGATTCATCAGTAGAACCGAAAATAATGTCATCGACATATATTTGAACGATTAACAGATGTTTATTAAAGATTTTACGAAAGAGAGTTTGATCAATTGAACCTCTTTTGAATCCTGATTCTTCTAGAAATGTTGACAAAGTTGAATACCAGGCTCGAGGTGCTTGTTTTAAGCCATAAACTGCTTTTTGTAACTTAAAACTGTGATTTGGGAACTGTGGATCTTCAAAACCTGGTGGTTGTTGAATATACACATCGCGATCAATCTCTCCATGTAAAAATGCACATTTTACATCCATTTGGAATACTTTGAAGTTCTTGTGTGCTGCATATGCTAGAAAGATACGAATGGCTTCGAGTCTTGCAACTGGAGCATAAGTTTCATCGTAGTCGATTCCTTCTTGTTGTGAATAGCCCTTGACGACAAGTCTTGCTTTGTTTTGACAAACTATGCCTTGATCATCAGTTTTGTTTCTGAAAACCCATCTTGAACCTACTACAGTAACATCGGGAGGAGTAGGAACAAGATCCCATACTTGGTTTCTTTCGAATTCAGCTAGTTCTTCTTGCATGGCTTTGACCCAGTCTGGATCTTTGAGAGCTGAATGGATGGTTTTGGGTTCAGTCATGGATAGGAATGCTCCGTATAAACATTCATTTGAGGTAGCGGCTCTTGTTTGAATACCAGAATTGGGATCTCCTATGATTTGTTCAGCTGGATGATTCCTGGTCCATTTGTTTAGGCGAGTTTTTTCAGGTATTTCGATTGGTGTTTCTATGTCCCATTGTTCTTCTTGGTCAAGTGATTCTGTTGGGAATAGATTTTGGTTGTTGTTAGATATGTCTTTTTGGATTCTAGGGTGAGCATGGGGTAATGAAGGTTCCCCCATAGATGATGCACTGGGATCATTTTGAACATGTGGATTTAAGGAGGGATTTGGTGTTGGTAATTCCCCCTCAACTTGATCTGCATCTTCTTGGTTTGATTTTGAAGTTTCTGCATCGGAGTTTCCTGTAGGAATAGTAGAAGATTTTAGAAACTCAGAATTATAAGCGGTTTTGGGTTGTTCAAAAAGTAAATCAAGATCAATTTCTATGTTCGTAGAAGGCATTTGTTGAATTGGATTTTGAAAAATATTATCGATCATTTTAGAACCAAAATGTTTACGATCCAATTTCCTGACATAAAATTCATCGAAATGAATATCGGTACTTTCTTCAATTACTCTAGTACGTTTGTTCAGTACTCGATAAGCAGCTGAGGTAAAAGAGTAACCAAGGAAAATTCCTTCGTCTGATCTTGATTCAAATTTTGAAAGGTGATCTTTGTTATTCTTTATGAAGCATCGACAACCAAAAATATGAAAGAATTTGATGTTTGGTTTTCGGTTGTTAATGACTTCATATGGTGTTTTATGAAGACTAGCTGCGTACCCGCGCGATGCGGCGACGGCAAATAGTTTTGTTTCGGCAATTACTTTTTAGGTTTTAGGTTGCAGATGGGAGGGAGAGTTGGCGAATACGAGAGTGATTAAATTCTTTTCGGACGATTGATTACCTTTCCAATGATATAGGGGACGGTAAATACCCGAGAGTGTGGGACCAAAAATGGAAAAAAACTTTTAAAATCGGTTTGGAACTATAGGGATTTTTTGTAATGAAATAATAAATAGAAGTAGAATGCTATAATATGATCAAAAGACAAAGTAAACAAAGGGGCAAGGGGCAAAACAATTTTTCGGACCAAAACTGTAAAAATTCTTAAATCTAACAAATTTTGTAAAATCAAAAAGTACAAGGCTATAATCCGCAAAAAATAAAAATAAGTAAATGCTTAGTTTGGGCAGAACTCGCATTTAAGGAAAGTACAATGTTATAATAACAACAATTATAGAAGTGCAATGCTATAATCCAAAAAAATAGACAAAGTAAACATTTCGTTTGTGAAGAACTGGCATTTAAGTAAAATACAATGCCATGCAACGGACAGTGACGATAGTTCGTTTTGACAATATGTTTTCGAGCGGCGATTAAATTCCTTCGGACGTCAAATTTTCAAATTTCGAAAAATTTAAATTATTCAAACTTTTCAAAATAATTCAAATTTTTAGACTTTTCAAATTTTGAAATTATTCAAATTTTTGAAATTCAAAGTATTCAAAATTTCAAACATAACATAATTTAAAATTTCGAAAATTTTAAAATTTTCAATTTTCGAAAATTTTAAATTATTCAAAAATTGATAAAAATTTTAAAAGATAAAATACATTGCAAAAATTGATAAAAATAATAAAGTAGGTTGCTATTCTTTGCAATTTACATTAAGAATTTTATTACAATTTACAATGGTCTTCTCCAACTTGTCCAATACTAAGCAAAAATATACAAATCAAATCTTTTCTAAAATCAGTTTTTGCTTACTACTTCCTACTTGAAAACATGAATTTTTGAAAATTTCATTCATCCTGTTTCAGGCTTGCTCTTATGTCTTTACCTCCAGAGAGACTGGTCCCTGCGTACAACCGATTTTTGCAATTTTGGTCCCAAATACCTCAAGGACCAGAAATGCAAAAGAAACCCTTTTGTGAATAAAACTGAAAAATGTGTTATACACATGGACCAAAATTGTAATTTACTCTATAAACTTATGAAATTACCTGCGACATGCCACGAACAGAAGGACCAAAGATGTGAGGTCAGTTTTGTCATTTCACTGCTCAAACATATTAGGTATGTGGGGTGCCTGTCACATTTGGCTATATTATTGACCTGGAAAAACAAAAATATGTGGTCATTATTTGAACCATATAAAACTTTCCAAGACTGTTATAAATTAGCCACTTTTAACATTTACAGGTTTTTTGGTTAAAACTGCATAAAGATAATAAATTTTCATTTTCCAAATCAAGAGGGAAAGTGCATGATTCCAATATTCCATGATTCCAGTATTCCAGCTTCTATGTACATTTCAAGGATGAATGCAACACAAGAAGTTGATTTTCCATCCACGTATGTCCAGTCATCATGTTCCGGTGCATAAAAGCCTGAGATGATTATAGAGAGTGTGAGAGAGTACAGGTGAGTATATTTTCCATCCACGTATGTCCAGTCACAAGAAGTTGATTTTCCATCCAAGATTCAAGAGAGTGTGAGAGAGTACAGGTGAGTATATTCTTAAAATTCCTTTCTGCATAAAAACCTGAGATGATTATAGAGGGTTCATGTTCATCACACCCGGTACTAATAACAAACATAGATAGTAAAATGCTATAATTTAGTATATTTTTCTAATTGAAATGAAAGTAGGATGCTATAAAAGATTTAAAAACGGGACATGTGTCTGCTGTACAGAATCATTAAATCTGACTTGTGTAAACAGCCCTTGTGACCCATGATCCATGTAGTCCTGTACAACCACTTTTAAAACTGTTAAAAATCATGTAATCTAGAAACTTTCCTTTTTTAGAAATATTCCAAGTTTAATTCACTTTATCCAAAAATCTTCATGGAAGTCCAGCTTGGGTGGCTGGAGTTACATAGTCAACCCCATATTCACCTTGAGAACCCTAAAATATTAACAATTAATCACAAGACAAATTTTTAATAAGTTTTTGTTCATCAAATTTGTAAA
The DNA here is from genome assembly GCA_023525715.1 of Cichorium intybus. Lineage (NCBI taxonomy): Eukaryota > Viridiplantae > Streptophyta > Magnoliopsida > Asterales > Asteraceae > Cichorium > Cichorium intybus. The sequence goes on along the minus strand of CM042012.1, from coordinate 125,823,645 downwards.
AGATGTTAGTTAACCATGCTTACCTGTGTGGAAAGATCAGCAACATTATATGCAACATGTAATCCCTGGCTTTTATAATCATGCTTCATTTTTTTATTTTGAAAAGTTCAATAATAGAATATCAGATATCTATAAGTCATATTTTACTTATAAGTTTATATACTTGAGTAAATTACACTTTTGGTCCATGAGTATAGCTGATATTTTCATTTTTCGTCCCAAAAGTTCTGTTGCAGTTATGGTCCTTATTGAGGTTATTGTAAACGTTTTTGGTCCCTGCGTACAACCGATTTTTGCAATTTTGGTCCCAAATACCTCAAGGACCAGAAATGCAAGAGAAACCCTTTTGTGAATAAAACTGAAAAACGTGTTATACACAAGGACCAAAATTGTAATTTACTCTATAAACTTACGAAATTACCTGCGACATACCACGAACAGAAGGACCAAAGATGTGAGGTCAGTTTTGTCATTTCACTGCTCAAACACATTAGGTATGTGGGGTGCCTGTCACATTTGGCTATATTATTGACCTGGAAAAACAAAAATATGTGGTCATTATTTGAACCATATAAAACTTTCCAAGACTGTTATAAATTAGCCACTTTTAAGATTTACAGGTTTTTTGGTTAAAACTGCATAAAGATAATAAATTTTTATTTTTTAAATCAAGAGGGAAAGTGCATGATTCCAGTATTCCAAGATTATTCAAAGTTTTCAAATTATTTTCAAAAATTTTTGAAATTTGAAACTTTTCAAATTATTCAAATTTTGAAAATTTTGAAAATTTTCAAATTTAGTAAATTTGAATATTTTCAAAATTTTTAAATTTTTCAAAAATTTCAAATTTTCAAATTTTCAAAATTTGAAAATATTCAAATTATTCAAAATTTTCAAATTTAGTAAATTTGAATATTTTCAAATTTCAAAAATTTGAAAATTTGAAAATTTTGAAAAATTTTGAAAATTTCGGAAAGTTTGAAAATAATCATTCAAGTTGACCATTTTACCCTCGCATAGGTTTTAGTTACATTTGATTGTCCCAATCCCAAAAACATTCATAAGCATTTTTTTTCTTTAAATAGAAACAAAAACTTTTTTTAGTTACTATGAAACTTTAAAGAGCAGATTACGAATTTAGTCCCTGACTTTAGCATATTTTTTCTTTTTTGGTCCCACACATCTAATATATGCAAATTGACCTGGAAAACAAAAATATGTGGTCATTAATTGAACCATATAAAACTTTTCAAGAATGTTATAAATTTGCAGTTTTGGAGTTGTTTGACACACACACTCACACACTGCAGTCACTATACACACACTCACAGATACAAGGACTAAAAATGGAGAAAAAATGGAAGTACACAAGCGGCACACACACACACAGACCAACACACGGTCAATCATATTCCTTGTAGAAAGGTGATTAGTGAAATGAAAATTCAACAAAAACCAAATTGAATCTAGATATCACGAATATCATGAAATGAAAATTCAACAAAAACCAAATTGAATTACCATTAAGGCTTATTTTTTCTTCTGGTTTTGCTAGCTAGGTGATTAGTGAAGATCATGAAGAAGGTGTAAGGTCTAACTATGTACCTGTGGCCAGTGAGCCGTATCCATGGCTGAAGGAAGCAACTCGAGAGAGAAAGAAAAAGAGAGAGAGATATATATATATAGATTTTCCTGTGGCTTTACTCCTTATTAGGACATTATATTTTGCAGAAACACGTAGAGTGACACCTTCATTTTCCTGTAAAATTTAAGATTAAATAATCTAATGATGCGATTAAAGTATAAATTTAGAAACAGATAGCATACGTGATAAATTGAAAAAGAGAAACCATATATACCTCTAACAATCTAGGAATGCTCCAACGAACAACATTGCGGATGCAGCTTCCATCATCTCCACCCTTACAAGAAGAAAAAGGGAATCTGCAATTCACGTATGTTAGCTGTCCAGGGAATCTACAATATTTGTAAAAAATGAAAAAGGGGAAAAGAGGTAAGGATCATTGAAGCTACCGATAACCTGAAAAAAGGGAAGTTTGGAGGAAGAATCAAGGAGAACAAGAACATCGGAAGCAGAGGTACACTGCAATCTTCATGTCCCATCCAATTTCCCCAAATCAATTGCTTCATTACCCACTCCATAACTCTCCAAATCCACCTACAAAACCCCATTCCTTTCCACAATCATATTAAAGCAAAGGTAGTGACAACTCGTTGTTGAGTATCTTGAACATCTTTCTAAGACTGTTTCGTTCATCTGAATCAACGGAGAGAAAGAGAATGCAATAATTACATATGAAAATGGAGGTAGAGAGAAGGGAAATCGAGAAGGAAGAGAATCGACTACCTGTTGGGGGTGATGTAAAGGTTGTCGAGGAGCATCGAAACCCATTTCTTGAATATGAGAGGGGAAAGCGAAGCTTGATGAAGAAGGCGGTTCTTCTTCCAGGAGCATAGATCGAGAGAGAACCAGGAGAGGAAGAAGCGGCTGGTGGAGTAAAAGGCGATGACGGCTAATTAGTTCTAGGGTTTTTAATTGGCTTTATAGTGTCAAATTAGGTCATTTTTTTCTAACCCTACGCGTGTTCAGCAAAGAGGAAGATGCATTAGCTGATTGTACTGTCTTAAAAATTAAGACTTTGTGCTTTAAAGTGTTGTAAATTATATATGCTTTATATAGTATTATAGATATATATATATATATATATATATATATATATATATATATATATATATATATATATATATATATATATATATATATATATATATATATGTATGTATGTATGTATGTATGTATGTATGTATGTATGTATGTATGTATGTATGTATGTATGTATGTATGTATGTATGTATGTATGTATGTATGTATGTATGTATGTATGTATGTATGTATGTATGTATGTATGTATGTATGTATGTATGTATGGTACCAAGGGACTAATCTCGATCGTCGGAATCAAAATCATCAACGGCCAAAAAATAGGTTGTAAATTTCTTACGTCAACGCACATGTAGAGGATTATAATAAAAAACCCATTTCATTTTTTTATTTTTTTATTTTTCGACATTATTCTTTTTCAAAAATAAAAACCGAATATACCAAAATTCATAAATTTTTGTCCTCTATAAATAGACATCCATATTGATATATAAAAAAATAAATTTTTTTATAAGTACAACTCGTCTAGATTCATAATGTGAATCTGAACTGTAAAAATTTGAATATGAGTAATTATTTTACTTTTAAAACTTTTACTACTTCAAAATTATAACCATTTATAAGTAATGTACTTGATTCCAAGTGGATTTACTCATATTTACACAAACATTTACTTATATTCACATATCAATATCGTATACTATTGAGAATTTAATTATAAGTTTTTTACTACTTCAATATTTTAACTATTTATAATGAATTTTACTCTTATTCACAATTGAATTTATTTACGTTCACACAATAATTACTCAGATGCACATATCGATATCATATGGTATTTTAAATATAATTTGTAATATGAGTATGATTAATTTACTTAGTAAATTTTTAACACTTCAACATTTTATTCATTTATAATGAATTTTCTATGATTCATAAGTTAATTTCATTCACATTCAAACAAAAAATTATTCAGATTCACTTGACAATATCATATGTCATTGTGAATGCCAACAGAGAATAACATAATAACAGTTCAGATTCACATGTGAATCTGAACTGTAAAAATTTGAATATGAGTAATTATTTTACTTTTAAAAATTTTACTATTTCAATATTATAACCATTTATAATTAATATACTTTATTCACAAATGGATTTACTCATACTTACACGAAAACTTATTCATATTCACATATCAAAATCATATAGTATCGAGAAGTTACTTAACAGTTTTTTACTACTTCAACATTTTAACCATTTATAATGATTTTACTCTCATTCACAATATAAATTATTTACATTCAGATAACAATTTACTCAGATTCACATATCAATATCATATGGTATTTTAAATATACTCCAATAAATATACTAGGATTCATAAGTTAATTCCATTGACATTCACAAAAATTTATTCAAATTCACATGACAATATCATATGTCATTATGTATGTCAACAGTGATCAGAATAACAGTTCAGATTCACATGTGAATCTCAACTAGCGGAAATTTCGAAAAAAAAAATCATTTTTTGTATATCAATATGGATCTCTATTTGTAGAGGATAAAATGTTATAAATTTCTATATATTCAGATTCTTTTTCGATAAAAAATAAGCGCTAAAAATTAAAAAAACGAAAAAAGACGAAGTGAGATTTTTATAATCCAGTAGATGCACGTCCACCGTAAAATGTATAATCGTGTGGATGAGATTAGTCGTTTGGTACAATGGTTTATGTTAGTCCCTTGTTGAACTTTTGCATATATGTATATATATATATATATATATATATATATATATATATATATATATATATATATATATATATATATATATATATATATATATATATATATATATATATATATATATATATACATATATATATATATATATATATATATATATATATATATATATATATATATATATGTGTATATATATATATATATATATATATATATATATATATATATATATATATATATATATATATATATATATATATATATAGGGAAGGGTTCAAATGAGAACTACTAAAAGATTGAGAACCGTGAGAACCACTAATTCACAGTTTAATAATGTTGTATTTTTTATTTTTAACACTTGTTTTTTATCAAAATAAAATTACCAAACATATAAAAATATATAATTATCCTTCCTTTGCTATTAGATATCAATATTGATGTGTTTTAAAGAAAAAAAAATTTACGTTATAGTATTCACAGTTTAATAACTAGAAATGTTATTATTTTGTGAATATTGTAAAACGTATTAAAAAATAAGGAAATTTATTAAGTTTGATGTATTTTCACATAATAAACAAGTGTGAAAAAACAAAAAAACAAAAAAAACATGATTTTTAATATGTGAATATTGGTTCTTACGGTTTTTAACCTTTTTGTGGTTCTCATTTGAACCCATTCCTTTATATATATATATATATATATATATATATATATATATATATATATATATATATATATATATATATATATATATATATATATATATATATATATATATTACTCAGTTTTATAATATAAGATTTTCTGAATCAACTAGCTAGAATTTGAATTTGAATGAGACAAGTTTTCCAACCCTCGTATGTTAATTGAATGCCTTGCCGATTGTATTGTCGTATCATCAGCCATAAAAACAGCCAAAATTAAATGATAGCTAGTTATCCTATCTTCAGGTTAGAGATTATTCTAATCCTAGAAAATTGTAATCATGTTCAACGATTTGGTATTTCCCGCATTTTTACTGAATGATATAATTTGTTAAATTTTTTGGAAACGGCGGCATTAAATAATTGGAAAAAAGAAGAGTACAACAAAGAAACTGCCTTAGAGGGAAAGGCAGACAAAAGAAAACAGTAACAACATTACAAAATTTTAAAAGGGCAACAGACCCAATCTGACCAAATACATCTACCGAAATTGCCCCTGAACTTTAGCCTTGTGAACACCATTGTTATAATGTTATCCGTAGTTCTAGTAGGAGAAGTGAATTTCTTCTTAAAGATTCTTTCGTTTCTCGCATTCCAAATACTCCAAATTGTCCCGTAAGTGATGGCAGTAAGAATCTTTCTTTTTTTGGACAACGACCCCAACTTGTAGCAAAATTGACAAACTCAGGCACCGTGTTAAAGGTTTGAAAAAGGATGCCACACCAATTAAAAATCCATGTGAGAGTCTCCCGGATAAAACTACAGGTAGCGAGAAGATGATCACAAGTCTCGACACTATTGGTGGACAAGGCACAAACGGTGGAAGGGAGGTTTATGCCTCTGCGAACGAGGGCAGTGGTAGAGGGGATACAGTCAATGCAGGCCCGCCAAACAAACATAAATACCTTGAGGGGGACCGCCTTCAACCCGATTGCTGGGTTAGAAGCATGGTTGGTGAGGTTGTTGTCGATGAGGTGACGAAGATCGCATACACGGTACTTGCCATCAGACGCTAGCTTGCAATTCCAACTGTCCTTTGAGTTAGAAATTTGGAAGTTTACAAGAAGGTTCTGAAGATTCCCAAGTTCCTGCAATTCGGGTGGTTCTTTTGGTCTTCTTTTCCATCTCCATATTACACCATTAGAAGAAATCTTGTCGGCAACGGAACAAGATTTGAGGGATTCAAGGGAGTAGAGAAGAGGGAACTGGGAAAATAAAGGTCCGGTATTAGTCCAGTTATCGAACCAAAAAAGGAATTTGCGCCCATCTCCCAACGAGCAATGAAGAACATCATCAATAGCTACACCGATGGACTCGATCGCCTTAATAGATTTGGTGATATTACACCAAACTCCTGGAATGGAATTTTTTGCCAACCTACTTATCGGTTTTTTGCCAAGGTTGTGGATCCCCATAATAATTTGCTGCCAAAGGGTAGAATCGTCATTCTTTAACCTCTATATCCATATCCATTTGAACAGGAGAGCGAGATTAATGCTTCTTAAAGAACCAACACCCAGGCCACCTTTTTCTTTGCTAGCCAAAATTAAATCCCATCTTACCCAACATATCTTATTTTTTTCATCGTCTCCGCCCCATAAAAATCGCCTGCGAAGTTTCTCAATCTCATTTAAGATGGAGTTGGGAGCCTTGAAAAGGGAGAAGTAAAATAAGGGAAGACTCCCTAGAACAGATTTAACAAGGGTTAGGCGCCCCCCGAAAGAAAGAGACTTGGATTTCCATGCCGAAAGCTTGCCATTGACACGTTCAAGAATGGGAGACCAATGGCGTTTGAGGGCCATATTGGCTCCCACGGGAACTCCCAGGTAAGTGAAAGGAAAGTAAGCGGCTTCACAACCGAGAATTGAAGCACAACTCGCCATCTCAAAATCATTAACACCAATACCAAAGTCCCGGGATTTATGAAAGTTTACCTTCAGCCCAGACACAATATGAAAACAACGAAGGACCATAGCCAGGAGGTTTCTGAAGTTATCGATAGACCAATCACCTAAAAAGATGGCATCGTCCACGTAGAAAAGGTGGGAAACGACCGGACCATTGTTTGGGGTTTGGATGCCGCAGAAAAGGGCTGATTGACAGGCTGATTTCATGGCGGCACTGAGACCCTCCATGGCTAAAATAAATAAGAATGGGGACAGGGGGTCTCTCTGCCGGACACCTCTCGAAATTTTAAACTCATGAGTAGGGCACCTGTTGATGAGAATGGAGGATCTCGAAGACGCAAGACAACCACGAACCCAGAAGCGCCATCTATTACCAAATCCCATCTGTGAGAGTATCGAGTCCAAATAATGCCAATTGACGGAATCAAAAGCCTTGTCAAAGTCAACTTTGAACAAGTAAGCTCTTTTCCGGTCTTTTTTCACCCAAGCTAAAATCTCGCTGACAATTAGGGGACCATCGAGGATGTTTCGGTTCTCAATAAACCCGGTTTGGATGTCGTCAATAACAGAAGAGATCACCCTCTTAATACGATTAGCTAACGCCTTGGTGATAATTTTATAAAGGCAGCCGATAAGAGTGATGGGGCGGTAGTCAGACAGGGTGAGGGGATCCTTTGTTTTGGGGATAAGAGTGATGAAAGAAGAACCAACACCCCTAGCGAATTGACCACTGGCTTCAAAGTATTTAACAAAATGCATCACATCATCCTGCATGAGATCCTAATATCGTCTGATGAATTGGAAGGTGAAACCGTCCAGACCAGGGGCCTTGTCGCCGCCACAATTCCAAATTGCACCTTTAATTTCTTCAAGACTAAAGTACTCTTCGAGAAAATTGCAATCAGCAGCAGAAAGTTTCCTGAGGTTTGATTTCTCGAGAAGAGGTCTAACAGTATGTGGTTCCTTGAACTTATCAGTAAAAAATCGGACCGCCTCAGATCTAATGGAATCCAAATCATAAACCCAAGAGCCGTTAATCATGAGCCCGTGTATTGTGCACTTTCGGCTTTTAAATCTAAGAAAGTTATGATAGAAACTGGTATTGTCATCGCCATCTGTGAGCCATTTGATTTTAGATTTTTGTGGAAGGTCAAGTCGTGCAAGGTTTTCAAGTTCAAGGATTCTTTTCCTACCCTCCCTAAGAAACGATCTCTCCTGTTTCGAAAGTGTTCTGAGTTCAGCATCTTTATCAAGCTTCTCCACCGTCGCTTTGGTATCAATGACAGATTTATTTTCTTTTTCATATTTAGTGCGCCTCCAATTGATGATTGCAAATTTGACCGCTTTGTGCTTGTTGAAGAGGTATCTGTTAGGGTAATCTTGGTTGTTGTAATTCATCCATGTGGAGAACACAACCTCATCCAGACCATCCCGAACGAGCCATGAATTGTAGAAACAGAACGGCGTGGGGCCGAAATCCACAAAGGTAGTTCTAAGAAGGATTGGGGAGTGGTCGGAATATTCACGAGGTAAGGCGATGACCGAGGTGGAGGGAAACGAACTCATAAAATCGGGGCATACAAGAAAGCGGTCAAGTTTGCTGAGTTTGAAACCGTCCTCACAGAAATACGTAAAACGCCGCCCTCCCATCTTCAGGTCCAGAAGCCGATTACCATGTATGAAGTTATTGAAATCAAAGGTAGTAGTATGGAAAAAGATCGAATTCATTCTTTCTCCAGGGTTCTTAACGACATTGAAATCACCAAATAGAACCCATTTACCTGGTCTGGAAATAAAAAGATTTCCAAGATTCTCCCAAAGTTGTTTCTTTTCAGAAGGGGATTTAGGGGCGTATATGTTGACGAAAATGGTTTCACCGGTAGTACCTTGCCAATATCCTGCAACCGCCAAGAAATGTCTGTTCTTGATGCAAACCAATTTTTGAAATAAGGATTTGTCCCAGATACAGATGAGACAGTCGGATCTCCCAGTAGCTTCAATAAACTCAAAGTCAAAGTCGGAGTTGCCCCACCCAAGTTGCAGGTCGGGTATGGAGAAGGTGGAGATTTGGGTTTCTTGAACACCGCAGAAAGAAATTTTGAAGTCCTTTTTAAGTCTACGAAGCCACTCAAACTTGTGAGTGACTCCCATCCCCCTGATATTAAGAGAAAGAACATTCATTTGGGACCAATTTGAACACCATCAACGAAGAGGGCGGCCCCAAAGGCACCATTACCTTGAGCAATCTGGAAGCCGATCTTGTTGCCCAGATTGATAGTATGATTTAATTCCGAGGAAGACAATTGAGAATTAGAGGCGTCACGATTTAAATATAGCGATAACGAAGGAGAATTGGAGAGGAGGGATCATTACCGGGTTTATGCGAGGGGCGTTGTGAATTGGAACACGGTTTGGGTGAACGCCTTTTTTGTCTTTGAGTCGACGTCTTTTGAGGGCTGAGTTACCGGGTTCGAACTCTGGGCTACTGACACCGTTGTTATTGTGTGGGCTACCGGTAGGCCCAAGATTAATGGGCTCCGTGGGTTGTTGGGAAGAAATGATTGGGACAGGGTTCGAACCGGTTAATGGATCCACCCCTACGTGGGGAATATGTGACGTAGTAACTTCAGTATCATCTTCCAACGTGACTCCCAGTGACTGTTTGGCTTCACTTGTTTCCCCATGCAACGTTTCGCCTACCACCGAGTCGGAGGAGATCACCGGAGCATTCCTGTCAGCAGCGCCGTCCGTTGATGGAGGGATGAATTCTACGTCCTCCAGAATTATATAATCATTAGCCCACGTATCAGAGAGGCCGTCTTCGTCGTCTTCATCGCTCTCCTCCGATTCTAAGAATGTTGCCGGCGAGAAAGGTTTGAAAGGGAACCAATTGTCGTCAATCTCAGTCACCCCAATTCTGATCACGGCTCCATTGATTTTTGCAAGGATTTCTTCATCAATTTTCTTTCGATTCGCCGTTAGGAAGCAAATTTTGCCGTTGGAAAGATTATTACAATTCCAAAGCGATTCCGGGCGAGCCAAGACCTTCCCAAAGTTGCCGGCAATCTGATCAAAGTTAACATCATCCCAGGAAATGATGGGAACTCCAGTGATCTTCAGCCAAGCGATACGTTCAAACCTGAAGTCGTTCTTTCCGGCAGCGTCAAACCAGTTGAACCATTTCATCCAGATGGACTTGTTGGCTTTGAAAACATCGGCAGCTCTAGAGGATCGAAACTTTATGGCTATCAACATACTACCCAGATATTTGATCTCCAAAACATCGTAACCTTCCATCTCAAAGATCGACAGAAAGTTATAGAGAAGGTCAAAATTACGGACTTCACCTATGAACGCGGCATTTTCAAGCCATTCCAAGTTCTGGGAGATAACTTTAAGTGCTAGTTTCAACGGAGCTTTAGGGGGGTGCAGACCTTTGAGAGCATCAGCAAAGGATCTGGAGTCTTTAGGATTTGAAACAGGGATATGGTAGGATTTAGGCGGCGGGTCGGTACGCCTATGGGGAATTGCCGGTGGGGGTTTCCGAGGGTGAAGGGAGATGTTGGCGTGAAAGAGGCGTCCACGGATGCGGATCAAGTTGAGACCACGAACAATTTCTTCTGAATCGGTGACTCCGGAGAATTTGACGAAGGCAAAGAATAGGCCCCCGTCATCTCTCCTTCTAGTGATGTAAATATCTTTCAAATGGCCGAGTTTAGCGCAAAGTTTCCAAAGTTCAGATCTAGAAGCGTCGCGAGGAAGATTGGTGACGAAAAATGAAGTGAGAGAATCATCACCGGAGTGGGCCGGTCGGTGCCGTTTGACTTCTGGCCACTCGCTCATCAGAGAGTAAAAGGAAAAAATATAATTTGTTAAATGGGATGTCGTATTTACTACATAGGACCAAAATAGTATTATAAGTTTTAATATTGCGTTATGAAAAAAATATTGGAGAATATTAAAGATTATGAATTCAACTTGGTTTAATACTTCTAATTTAGTGGATTAACATTAAAATAATATGAACGAATTTTTGTATTGATTAATTCGATACACTAATAAATAAAAAATAATAAAATTCATTAAGTAGTCGTAAAAATAAGGTACAAAACCCATTAGTCCGATTAGTATATGGATTTAGAACTTTTTTTTTGTTTTAATATTATTACTAATGAACTACCTTAAATGGGTAATACATTTGTTAGCTCGAAGGGATCATTATGGAAGATAATTCACATGTAAATGATCGTTAAACTAAACTTTTTCAATATTATTAATCATTCAATAACAACTCAATGTAAATTTAAAAACGTTTTTTAGATTCAAATGTGAATTCAAGTAAAGGCATTTATACTTTTACTATTTCAACATTTTGATATCATATACAATTGAATTAACAGAGATTCATAAATAAATTACTAAAAATTCACATACGATTAGTCAAAAATTATTGAAAAACTCGGATAGAATTGTCATATATACATGAATAAATATATCAAAAACAATACAGTTCAGTTCAGATTCACCATGTGAATCTGGACAAACTGAAAGTATAAAAAATACAAAAAAGTTGGTATATTGTTATGGATGTCTATTTATAGAGGAGGAAAATTTATAATTTTTTTGTATATTTAGGTTTTTTTTTTGAAAAAAGAATAAACATAAAAATTAGAAAAACATAAAAAATAAAGTGAGCTTTTGCTATAATCCTCTATATGCATGCCCAATTAAAAATATATATTATTTTCTCGACTATCGATATTTTGCATTTTAACAATGGAATTGATCAAAAAACAGAAATAAGGACAACTCTTTATATGATTGGTCCTTGTTTAATTTGGTTTTTTGTTGAATATAAATATATATATATATATATATATATATATATATATATATATATACATACATACATACATACATACATACATCATACATACATACATATATATATATATATATATATATATATATATATATATATATATATATATATATATATAGGGTTCCGTTCCGGTGAGTACTTTTTATTCGGTAAGGACTCATAAGGACACCTTAAAAAGTTGAACAAAAATATAAAAAAATACAAATCATAAAATCGAGAATAGTACTATATCATCATCAAAAAAATTGGAAAAAAAAAATTTAGATCATTGAAAAACAGCGATGATCCACAAAAAAATTTATTTTGTGGATCATTGTTTCATTATAAAAAAAATAATGATCCAAAAGTTTTTTTTTGAATTTTTTTCTTCAATATAGTACTATGATCCATTTTATTATTTATATTTTTTGTTTATTTTTTTTCAATTTTTTTAAGGTGTCCTCACGAGTCCTAACTTTAAGAAGTGTCCTCACCCGATCGCTTATATATATATATATATATATATATATATATATATATATATATATATATATATATATATATATATATATATATATATATATATATATATATATATATATATATATATATATATATATATTGAAGGGTTTTCTAGCAGACAATGAACACAAAAATTCCTTATGGTTCACATGCACCCTAGAAAGATCTATGTTTTCTTCTATGAAGATAATAAACTAATATCTAAAGGCCAACAATAATATCTAAAGATCAAATGAAGAATAACCAACCTTTTGATCTTGTTCTTGAAGCTAGCAGCACAAGTGTCCTGCCTCAAATGCAAGTCACACCCAAAGCAATGGAGAAGACAGTCCAGCAGAGTAATCTTGGTGAAAAGTGGCGCAGAAAAAGGGGAGCCAGGAGGTTCCTTTTATAGCCTCCAAGGGTTACAGCTGAAACCCTAGAGGAGCCTCATTAATGGGCAAGCCTGTTGACCATTTGGACCAAGGCTTCTAAACCCTAATTAGGGTTTTCGCCAACTATGGACTTCCCTCCATATTGGCGCCAACTAAATACAAACCAGTCCCTGCACTTTTAATTAATTAATTTAATCACTAAATTAAATCCAATTAATTCTAGATTAAATCTCAATTAATTATTATAATTTCTAATTAATATATTAACACTTAAATATATTAATAAACCATTTAATTAATTCTATTGATTTATTACACAGTTAATAAATCAACCTTTTACTCTACTGAACTCTATCCTGACCTCCAGCTATGAGGGTAACCCAAATGGACTTTGCTTCAATTAACAAGATAAATATAAATATAAAGTCATGGCTTAGAAACCTAATCCAACAGTCTCCCACTTGGATAAGTCTATGACTTTAATTTATCTTCTGATTAATAAACTATTGAATAATGTTTTTTTTATGTTTTTATGTGACCATCACTGAAATAAGTCGAAATGTTTTTTAACAAATATTATCAGTTTATTTCAGGTTGCGTAAATTCGAGATCAACCAAACCGAGATCAACCAAACCTGAGAAAGTGACGCTATGTACCAAAGAGCAAAAATGTCACCCAGCTACAGCAATCGCGACCCGACAGCACATGTGTCACGACGTGAAGAAAAACAAAAGAAGTAAAAGGCAGCAAACAGCGCAGATCGCGACCCGATCTCAACCCGGATCGCGAACCGATCGAAATGACAAACGCGTGACGCTGTGCTGACCAAAGATCGCGAGCCGATGGCAACCCGACGAGATCACGACCCGATCTCTTTACCAATCGCGACCCGACGAGATCGCGACCCGATATCCATGTAGATCGCGACCCTACCCACCAACCACAGTCCACTGAGTCGGGTAGTGGCCAGCGCAAAAGCGCAATTCACTCAAGATCGCGACCCGATCCTATAGAGGATCGCGACCCGATCTCACCTGGACAGAACTATAAATTGAGGCTCTCTCTTGCTGATTTTACACAACACATACATCAACCAAGCTCCATACACTCTTACCCACGACCAGAAACCTCAAGACACTCAAATCTCTGCATTTGGCAACAAGAACCAAACCGCACAACCGCAAGAAACAAAACATCCACCCGACACCAAAACTTCAAACCTCTAAACAACCTCTATTCGACACCAAATTTCAAACCTCTAAACAACCTCTACCCGACACCAAAAAAACACCAAAACCTCATCCTACCGCAAAGAACAAGGATCGACACATCAAGAAAAACGCCACATTCTTCCATCATCGATAAATTCTTTTGAAATTATAATTCCAATAATTTATCTGTGTCGTTATTGATTTATTTAAACTGTTATAAATCAACTGTACCAAATATCCAATACATCCTAATTGAACCTCGACAACGAAAACATATGTGGACTGTATTTAACCGAGACATCTAACTTCTAACTTCTAACCTTTTTATTTATTGTAAAAAACACTTTATCGTTGATAATGGCGTTTATTACATCTAACTTCTAACTTGTAACTTCTAACCTTTTTATTTATTGTAAAAACACTTTATCGTTGATAATGGCGTTTATTACATATAACCTCTAACTTCTAACATTTACTTTATTTACCGCTTTCTGTCTATTTAAATACTGTCTAGTTTAGATTTACTGCTTTATTTTGTTTATTTATAGCTTTAGTAACTTAATTTTAGTTTATTTTTATTCCGCATATTATAGATAAAATACATATCTGTCACACAGTAATCGGCTTAAAAACCTTATTCGTGGAGATCAGTTATCGAATTTTCAACAATTGGTATCAGAGCTCGTGTGATTTAATCTGAAATTTTTGTCGAGAACTTTTGTGTAGCGTTTTTATAAACCACCAATAAGTTTTCTTTAAAAATTTCATCTTAATATCACTTGTTCAAAAATCAAACAAAAAAATTAAAAAAAAAAATTTACTTGTGTGATTTATTTTGAAAATTTTTGTCGAAAACTTTTGTGTAGCGTTTTTATAAACCACCAATAAGTTTTCTTTAAAAATTTCATTTTAACATCACATCTTCGTTAACAAAAAAAAAAAACAAAACAAAATGTCTTCCGCAAACTACTCAAACATAAATTTTGTATCTATTGCTAACAGTATAGGTTCAGGTACTCGAGCACCCATTCTTATTCCCGAAGAATATAAATCATGGGTAGGTCGTATGAATCTTCATCTCAACTCTATAAGTGAAGATGTGTGGAAATGTGTAGACGGATCTCTACCAGATAACATGACCTCTCTTACGAGTAACTTGGATATACTTAATGAAAGGAAGAAACTTGAACTTCAAGCCAAAAAGGAGCTTGTGTCTGGAATACCCCACAGTATTCTAAGCCAAATGAATGATATAATCCTTTTAACTGCAAACCAAATTTGGCAAACTTTGAAAAATCGTTTTGAAGGAAATGAGAGAATCATTGGAAACAAGAAAACATCTGTTTTAAATGAATTTGACAACTTCAAAATGTTTTCACATGAGACCATCCATGATGCTCATGACAGGTTCAATCTTATTACCATCAAAATGAATAATCTGGGCATCAAAAAGTCACAGCATGAGATAAACCTTAAATTTTTAAACAACCTTTATGAAAGCTGGAAAATGGTAAAACTCATCATTCAGGGAAATCCAGCAATTCATACTGAATCTTTGTACAATCTGTACGGAGAATTACAATCGTATGAATCCTCGATTGACCCACCAACGTCTACTTCTTTTGGAGGACCACTTGCTCTTTTGACAACATCCTCTCAAAACCAAACACATTTTCTTGATCAAAGTCAAACTGATTTAAATCAAAACCAAGCTTTTTTAAGTAATTCTTGTGACTTGTCTGATCCAAATAATGAAGCTGATTACCAACAATTGTGCGCTTTGGTAGAAAACACTAATCTCGAAAGATTTTTGCCACATCATAGACCAAATTTTCAACAAAGATCCACTTTTGGACAAAACTTTCAGAATCGTGGATTTCAAAATAATCACAACTCTTATAATCAAAACAATGGTTTTTAAAATAACCAAAATTCTGGATTTCACCAAAACCATTCAAAACCATCTCAACAGAAACAAACTCAAACATCTGAAAGACCACCCGTTAAAAGCCAAAAGGCTGACAATAACGATGATGATGATGACGTAATCATTTGTCACAAATGCAAAGGACTAAATCATTATGCCCGAGATTGTCGAGACAAAGTCAAAGTCAAAGACTCAGCCTACTATGCTCAAAAAGTCGAAGAGCTGAAGAAACAAGAACAGAAAGCAAAGCAAAAAGCTTTGATGGCATTCCACGAACCTAGCGTGGAATACTGGCCAACTTCTGATGATGAAACAGATACTGAACCAGCTCAGTCAAACTTCTGCTTCATGGCTGACAATGAACCAACCACAAGAGCTCCATATGTCATCGATCAGGTATGGTCTATGATCTCAGATCTAGGTCTTTCAAGAACACCATTTGAGTCCCACATGACTAAGATTGAGAACAGTCTAAAAGCTGATCTCAGACTGTATCATGACACAATAGTCAAATCTGATATCTACAAATCTGAATTACAAACCTTGCAACTCAGATTTGGAGAATCTACAAGGACTAGAGACAAACTTGAAAGAGACATTGAACGAAAATCTGAAGAAAATAATCACGTCCTAGAACAATTAAATGAAGCTCTAAAACAAAAAAGGGACTTAGAAATAAAAATTCAATCTGTTATTTCATCTGAAATAAAAGATACCTTAGAAAAGGAAGTCCTTCAGTTAAAACAAAAAATTCAAGATTTAACTGACAAAAACACTAGTTTAATTCTAAAACTAGATGATTTTTCAAAGCAAATCAAATTTCTTGAATCCGAAAATCAAAGATTTCAAGGAAAACTGGATTCTATCAATATTGCTAGAAAATTGAGTGATGATGTTTTCACTAAAGCAAACAACTTAGGAACTGGCAAAATTGATACGAATTATAAACCAGGAATTGGAAGAGAATCTTTTGAAAATGAAGAGACTGAAAAGAAAAATGGGACAATTTGTGAAAACTCTAAATCGCCTCTACCAGATTTTTTCTTATCTGCCAATGAGGACGATTCAGATGATGAAACAGTTATCAACTGCAGCCCAGATGATACTTTTTTCAACAAGTCATACAAAAGAGTTGTAAAATCTGAATCAGACTCTGCTAGTTCAGTAACTCATCAATTGACTCATCAATTGAGATCTACTAAACTAACAAAGAATGATGGCACAATCAAACTTGAAAATTTCTTAAATGGAGAAAATTCTGATCATCAAAATGGTAGTACTTCTGTTCCAACTGTCTTTCCCTCTTTAAACTCAACCTTTATTGGAAAGAACAGTTTGGGACAAAAGTATTCAAAGAAACAACAGACAAATAAACAACCCATTCAAGCTGTCTTTAAACCAAAAGAACAAAGCAAACCCAAAGTTTTCAAAGAAACCCAAGAGAAACCTTTGAAACCAGTCTCTGTGCCACAAAAACAAACCTTTAATCCAAAACAAAAACCGTTTCAAAAACCAATTCAAAATCGCTTTCAAGAGATAAACTTCAATCTCTCAAGGAACTTTCAGAAACAATCATTTCACCAAATTCCATTCCATCATCATAATGTTTTTCAAAATCATCAAAATCTCAGATACAAAGAAAGGTTATCAAACAGAACTTCACATATAGGATACTTTTCACAAAATCAGAAATCGTTTCAAATGACATGTTATCAAAGACAAATCTCACTTTGGGAAAATCTAATAAATCAACTTAAACCTTAACCATTCCGTCCAATCAACAAATATTACAATGATTCCAAGTTATCAAAAACCATTAACAAATCAGGACCCACCATGGTTTGGGTACCTAAACTTTCTGTCTAATTGCAGGCACTTTGTGCTGGAGAGCCCAAGGATGGCACATGGTATATCGATAGTGGCTGCTCCAAGCATATGACAGGAAACCAGAGCTTTCTACGAGACTTCAAACCCACAGAATCCAAACAAGATGTTACTTTTGGAAATAACATGACTGCAAGAATCAAAGGTTATGGAAACATAACAAATGGTCACTTCACCATCAAGAAAGTAGCCTACGTTGACGGCCTGAAACACAACCTAATCAGCGTATCACAACTTTGTGACAACAATCATGAAGTTCTTTTCACCAAACAACGAAGCATAATCATGGATGCCAAGACCAAAGCCATTCTAGTTAATTCTGATCGTCTAGGCAACATGTATCCACTAGATATGGACCTTATATATGGAAAACCAGACATCTGTCTCTTATCCAAAGCTTCAGCTGATATTAGTTGGTTGTGGCATCGTCGTCTGTCCCATCTCAATTTCGGCTACATCAACAAGTTGATTGCAAATGATCTTGTTCGCGGACTGCCACTTCTGAAACTTGATAATGAAACTCTTTGTGCAGCTTGTGAAGGAGGAAAACTATCCAAATCCTCTCATAAAAGCATTCTTGAATCTAGTGTATCCGAACCACTAGAATTACTGCACATTGATCTTTGCGGCCCTGCAAAAACCCAAAGCATAAAAGGGAAGAAATACATCCTTGTTATTATTGATGGATATTCACGCTTTACTTGGGTTTTCTTTTTAAGGCTAAAGTGAGAAGCACCTGAAGAAATGATCAACTTCATCAAACAGATTGAATTAAAGCTCAAACGACCAGTTCGAAGAATCCGAAGTGTTAATGGTTTAGAGTTCAAAAACAAAACTCTAGACTCATTTCTCAAAAACAAAGGCATCGAACACAACTTCTCAGCCCCTTACACTCCTCAACAAAACGGCGTTGTTGAAAGAAGGAACCGAACTCTGTGCGAAGCTGCAAGATCAATGCTCATCTTTGCTGATCTGCCACAATACTTCTGGGCAGAAGCAATAGCCACAGCTTGCTACACTCAAAATCGCTCTTTAATTCATAAACATCTTCATAAAACACCATATGAAGTCATTAACAACCGAAAACCAAACATCAAATTCTTTCATATTTTTGGTTGTCGATGCTTCATAAAGAATAACAAAGATCACCTTTCAAAATTTGAATCAAGATCAGACGAAGGAATTTTCCTTGGTTACTCTTTTATCTCAGCTGCTTATCGAGTACTGAACAAACGTACTAGAGTAATTGAAGAAAGTACCGATATTCATTTCGATGAATTTTATGTCAGGAAATTGGATCGTAAACATTTTGGTTCTAAAATGATCGATAATATTTTTCAAAATCCAATTCAACAAATGCCTTCTACGGACATAGAAATTGATCTTGATTTACTTTTTGAACAACCCAAAACCGCTTATAATTCTGAGTTTCTAAAATCTTCTAGTATTCCTACAGGAAACTCCGATGCAGAAACTTCACAATCAAACCAAGAAGATGCAGATCAAGTTGAGGGGGAATTACCAACACCAAATCCCTCCTTAAATCCACATGTTCAAAATGATCCCAGTGCATCATCTATGGGGGAACCTTCATTACCCCATTCTCACCCTAGAATCCAAAAAGACATATCTGACAACAACCAAAATCTATTCCCAATAGAATCACCTGACCAAGAAGAACAATGGGACATAGAAACACCAATCGAAATACCTGAAAAAACTCGCCTAAACAAATGGACCAGGAATCATCCAGCTGAACAAATCATAGGAGATCCCAATTCTGGTATTCAAACAAGAGCCGCTACCTCAAATGAATGTTTATACGGAGCATTCCTATCCATGACTGAACCCAAAACCATCCATTCAGCTCTCAAAGATCCAGACTGGGTCAAAGCCATGCAAGAAGAACTAGCTGAATTCGAAAGAAACCAAGTATGAGATCTTGTTCCTACTCCTCCCGATGTTACTGTAGTAGGTTCAAGATGGGTTTTCAGAAACAAAACTGATGATCAAGGCATAGTTTGTCGAAACAAAGCAAGACTTGTCGTCAAGGGCTATTCACAACAAGAAGGAATCGAGTACGATGAAACTTATGCTCCAGTTGCAAGACTCGAAGCCATTCGTATCTTTCTAGCATATGCAGCACACAAGAACTTCAAAGTATTCCAAATAGATGTAAAATGTGCATTTTTACATGGAGAGATTGATCGCGATGTGTATATTCAACAACCACCAGGTTTTGAAGATCCACAGTTCCCAAATCATAGTTTTAAGTTACAAAAAGTAGTTTATGGCTTAAAACAAGCACCTCGAGCCTGGTATTCAACTTTGTCAACATTTCTAGAAGAATCAGGATTCAAAAGAGGTTCAATTGATCAAACTCTCTTTCGTAAAATCTTTAATAAACATCTGTTAATCGTTCAAATATATGTCGATGACATTATTTTCGGTTCTACTGATGAATCATTGAGTATCAAGTTTGCAGATTTAATGAAGAGCAAATTTGAGATGAGCATGATAGGAGAAATGACTACTTTTCTTGGACTTCAAGTCAAACAATCATCAGATGGAATTTTCATCAATCAAGAAAATTATGTCAAAAATCTTCTAACTCGTTTTTCTCTTGACAAATCCAATACAGCAAAAACCCCAATGGCCCTTGGTTACAAATTAGATGCAGACTTAAATGGCAAGCCTGTTGATCAAAAAAAATATCGAGGAATGATAGGATCACTCCTATACCTCACAGCCAGCAGACCCGACATCATGTTTTCTACATGTGTCTGTGCCAGATACCAAGCCAATCCTATGGAATCTCATGCTATAGCTGTAAAAAGAATTTTCAAATATCTTAAAGGAACTCCATCTCTTGGCCTTTGGTATCCAGCTAACTCTGATTTTCAGCTTAACGCCTTCACCGACTCCGACTATGGAGGATGCAGGCTAGACAGAAAAAGCACATCTAGTTCTTGCCAATTTCTAGGAGGCAGACTGGTAAGTTGGACTTCAAAGAAACAATCATGCGTGTCCACTTCAACCGCAGAAGCTGAATATGTAGCCGCCGCAAGCTGCTGTTCACAAGTCATGTGGATGCAAACCCAATTACGTGACTATGGCTACAAAGTATCACAAATTCCCATATTTTGTGACTCAACCAGCGCAATTGCCATTTCTCACAATCCCGTGCACCATTCCATGAACGATGGAACCAAAATTTTAACCCTTAGATCAATCAATCAATAAACAGAAATACAGGACTAATATATTATTAAAAGAAATCAATTAAAAAAGTGGTTGAGGGTAATTTTGGTACAGAAAATATCCAGCTCCTAAAAATTAGACTACCTAATTTAAAATACCCCTTTATCTCTCCACCTAACCCTAAACTATTTCAAGTTTCTCACCATCCACCGCCGACTCGAATCCTAGCTTACTACCATCACCGATGGCTGTCACGGCCACCATTAAGGATTCTCGAGTTCTTGTGTGCTGCCGAGTATGCCCTTGTGTGTAAACTTCCATGCGGCCGGGCATTAAGGATTCTTCCAATTCTTGTGTGTGGTCAAGTGAATGTTTACACCTACTCATGCATGTGACATGTTTCCTTTCTCCTTTTTCTAGTCGTGGTGCACCACCACCATCGCAATCCTATCGTGGGTCGATGTAAAGGGATCGATGAGAGGGACAGAGAAACAAAGAAAGGTCGATGTTTATTCATGTTCGGTTATGAACATGTGAGGTTTTGTATAAATATTCATCTATGTTCAATTATGAACATTTGGTTTTTATATAAACGTTTAAAGGTGTTTGCATGTTCAATTATGAACATTTGAGTTTCTGTATAAATGTGTACCTATTAATCCATGTTCAGTAATGAACATTTGAGTTTTTGTTTAAATATTCATCAATGTTCAATTCTAAACATGTGTGTATGTTCTTATATTTCATCAATGTTCATTTCTGAACATTAACTAGTTAGGATGTTCATTTGTGAACATGTGTGTATGTTTGTATATTTTCATCAATGATCATTTATGAACTTGTCGTATGTTAGTACGACCCTTCGTTTATCATACGTCTTTATGAAAGTCTCTCGCCTTTCGAGATCTGGTCCATCATCAACTCAGTCAGATCTTCTTGTTTACCCGCTTTAATTAAGGTTCCTTTAACGGATTTGATCGACATTTAGTGCCTGCAGTCCTGCTGAATATTTCATCAATATTCATTTCTGAACATGTGTGCATGTTCATATTTCATTTATCTTTGTCAATGTTCATTTCTGGACATGTGTCTATGTTTGTATGTTATCAATATTCGTCAATGTTTATTTATGAACAAGTGTGTATGTTTGTATATTTCATAAATGTTTATTTCTGAACATGTTGTACGTTACTATATTTTGTCAATTTTATCAATATTCATTTCTGAACATGTGTGTATGTTAATATATTTCATCAATGTTTGTCAATGTTCAATTCTGGACATGTGTGTATGTTTGTATATTTATCAATATTCATCAATGTTCATTTCTGAACATGTTGTTTGTTTATATTTGATCAATGTTCGTCAGTGTTCATTAATATTCATTTTTGAACATGTATGTATGTTAAAATACCCAGTTTATGAATGTTGATGTTCATTTATTAACATAATTCTATAAATTAGGAATATAATTAATAAATTATTGGTTCCTTTTTTTAAAAAAATGTTATTTTACCATTATATCCTTATCACCCTAATTTGATCTAACGGTCAAGAAGATGGTTCTATGTATCTATACGTAATTTTGGTTGTATGTTGATGTCAACCCTATATATATATATATATATATATATATATATATATATATATATATATATATATATATATATATATATATATATATATATATATATATATATATATATATATATAGAGGTAGGTTCAATAGAGTCCCTTTAAAAGGTAGAGATCTGGAGGCCAGATCTCGGCCTTCCAAAATATAAGATCAAGGGTTTAGATTGATGGGGCTATTTTAAACAATATGTATATTTATAGGTACCAAAATGAAAAAAACTAAACCTGTCAAGGTTATTTTCAGTATTACACGTTCCTTTTCAATCCTCGATTCGCGAATCCCCCGCTACATTCCCGTATTACCAGTGTTTCAAAATAAGCAAGTCATATGTTTCAATCTTTAGCGATTATCACAGATTCGAATTCCATCCAAAATTCCCAAATTCGTGGGTTTATGCAATCTTCGTTTCATTATCGATTCAGGTTCTAGTCGTACCAATTAGGGGTTACGGCCTGATAAAGAGTATAAGAGACCATGGAAGAAGAACCACAGAAGCTAGAAGTTGCGTAATCGAAACCCAAGAAGGTTAAATCAGTAAAAATCACTCCAGGTAATTCATGTTTTCATCAATTGAATCTATATTTGAAGTTAATTTCTATGCATGTTCTCGAATTTTCGTTTTGTACGTTTTTACTTAATCTCGATTCAATGAAAAAGCAGAACCAAGTTTTGATTCCTGAAATCATTCAATATTATTGGTTATTGTTATTATTCACTAACATCCCCTGAATCTTGTTTTTGACTGATTGTAATTTTCTCTTTTTTTGACTTGATGTCTGATGAAGAAGAAACCTCAACCAACTTCTTTGATCCTGAAAAATCATGTGAAATTTGTTTCTTACTTCTATCAGACCTCCTCAAAGGACTTGACCCCACCTGTTCCTCAATTTTATCTTTTTTCTTCTTATTTGGAGTAGTGTTTTGTTGTTTTAATTCGTCCATGATTATGGTAAAAAAAGATATGATTATATAAGTTTCTGTGGTAATTCCTTTTGTTGTAGTGATTCTTGAACTCATGGACGAATTTTGGGTAATTATTAGTAATTGCTGAGGTTGGGTTAATTATTAGTATTAATCATTGATAAATTTCCCTTGAGATGCTTGTTGTGGTAGTTAATAGACCTCAATCATGTAAGAGTTCCAGAATTTAATGCCATTGATTAATTATTCTTTCAATTCATGGATGATTAGGATTAGCAATCATTGATGATTGTGTTTCCTTGAATTCCCTTTTCTTATTCATTCATGATTATGGTCCATGATTTATTGCTTGATCACATTTATCCTTTTCATTAGTCATATGTTTTTTAAGAATTATACTAACATGTATGTTTTTAATGTCAATGATGTTGTATTTTCTGGACATTATGTAACATAATCAACCATTTATGTTTACAGATCGAATATTTCTCAGCATACTTGTCATCTGTTTCACATCTGATGGCTGACCAGGTTGCTCAACTTGAACCATATAGACTCGAGATGGATTGGCGCACATTGAACAACTATGTTGACTGTGGTATTTTCACCATGCATCACATGGAAACATATGGGTTCAAACATCAAAGATTTCAAAACTGGTTTCAAGCAGGAACAAAATGGTCAGCAGTTACAATTGGATAGATTAAGGTCCAGGTATCTGACTAAAATCTTAACGGCTGGAGCTAATACGCTACAAAGCAAAATTCTTTATGAAGTAGCTCAATACCAGAAGATTCCTGCAAAACATCGACGAGAGATAAATTCTGAAGCAGCATTGATTTCATGATAGGCTGAGTCAGTTTTCCTAGTTTGACACTATGTTTTCTGTTGGGTTTTTGCTACTAAGTTTACAAACAAATGGTTTTACTTTTGTATATTGTGTTGATATTGTGTTAACCATAATATGTTCGTTCAATCATCCATGATGTTTAATTAAAGTAGCATGTGGACCACTTGGAAAGATGTCAGTAAATTTCCAACTGAATTCCTAATCATTCATGAATGATTAAGGTATGCATTAGAGGGACAAACATCATTCATGAATGATTAAGGTATGCATTAGGGGGACAAACATTATTCATGAATGATTAACATTCACGCTAGGCTTAGTCATTTTTCTTAGATTGATTGTATGTTTTCAGTTGGTTTTTTGATATTACGGATTGAAACTAATAGTTTTGCATATAATATCATGCTTAAGATTTTTGATATAAACAAAATATTCTTATAACATATAGTTAACCTAATCATGAATGAATGACTACAGAAACTCATGAATACAGTTAACCTAATCATGCATGAATGCATACAGCAACTTCCATATATACTTACCATACTATACAACAACTTATACATTTACTTATCATAATCATGCATGAATATCCCAATACAACCAGGAACATAATCACTATACAACAACTTATACATTTACTTGTTCACATTACGTTGTTTTGTATTCTGTTACTTTATCTTCTCATTCATTAATTCATACATGATTTATCTTCTATTATGTTATTTTTTATTCTGATACGTTATTTCATTCATGAATCCTCACTATAATCAATATTCATGGATGATTATCCGATTTTATCACTTAACAAAAAAGAAAAACCAGGACATAAGGGATTGTTGTACATTCATTAACGATTGACTAACAAACAAACAAACAATCATATATATAAAAAATAGACTAACCTTCATTATCGATTTCAATAAATTGACCAATTTCTTCATCTTGATTTTCGTTTTCTGAATCTAAGTCGTCTTCTTCACCAAGATATTCACCGTTTTCATCAATTTCACAATATGTATCACTGTACCAACTCGAATTAGAACCAGAATCATCACTTTCACAAACAATAACATCGTAAAACTCCATTGCAGACTTGATTTTCGATTTCTCTGTATGCAGAATTGATGTTCGATTTCAAAGATTGATTTTCGAATTCAATTTCGTAACCTAAGAAATTCTCGATATCATTGACATACTAAGATCACGTTACCATAGTTAAGTTCCTATAATCTTGGAAAGTTGTTAATTTCTCATGATTACATTGGTGACGAAAATACATGATTTATTGTTAAATATATTTAGAAATTATACAATTACTAATTTAACCTTCTAAAATGATTGGTCCACGTTTGGCCTCCAGTTCTCCACCTTTTATTAGACTCTATATAACCTCTCCCTATATATATATATATATATACATATATATATATATATATATATATATATATATATATATATATATATATACAGATATATATATATATATATATATATATATATATATATATATATATATATATATATATATATATATCTATATAACCTCTCCCTATATATATATATATATATATATATATATATATATATATATATATATATATATATATATATATATATATATATATATATATGATTGGTCCACGTTTGGCCTCCAGTTCTCCACCTTGTATCGAGAGGTAACCGTTAAAGATCTGTAAGCATTTGACCAAAATGCATAAAATAGCTGAAGAGGCAACTATATATCGCTAGACAAAAGGGTATTACTGTTAAGTCGTTCATATAGAAAGGTGTCAAAGTATATTACTATAAAGACCTTAGCATGTGGGTTCATCAAGTTCTGTTCACTTAATAAATTTTAGTTTTTAAAAAAATATTTACAATCTGACCATGGTCGGTTCAACATTTCGATTTGGTTTTTTCTCCCGCACCAAGCCTTTCATCCTAGACTAAGATTCCCATTTCTATTTTGAGAAAAATATTGGTAAAGACTACATAAGTTGTTGGGATAACATTACTCTATTAATTAAAAGGCGTCATTTTCGGCACTGCCGTGAACGTTTTTTTTTTGGGTTGTGTAACGCTTTAAATTCGGGTTTGGATCTCGCCTTCGGATCTCCTCTGTTTCAGTCACACGTGTTGTCTTCCGCTTCTTCCTCTTCTGCCACAACCGTCTGGATTTTGCGTATTCCCCTTTTCACCGCCGTCCCACCTACATGAGAGCGAGAGAGACAGAGAAATTCGTCCAGATCTCAAAAATGGGGAAAGGAAGAGACGGTGCCAGATCGACGGTTAGAGGAATTCGTTTCTCGATGTTACGATAAATTGCAAAAAACATCCACCACCGCTTCAACTGCAAAAACCATCGACCACCGTTGCTTCTTCTCCTCTCTCACTCACTGGATTTTGCGTGTTTCTCTCATCTAAATTGAGATCCGCCATCGCCGTTTCCGATCATTGTCCATCGACTTGCCACTTTGCGTGTCTTCTATGTCGATGCTTCCAATTTCAGCAAGAAAGTCGCAACAGATAGCCAGTACTTCCGACTTATCTGTCAATCGCTCAATCTCGTATACACTTGCGATTGAAAAACCGAACATCTGGAAGGCGGGTGGTGAGTTCATCTTTCCTTTGTGCATTTTAAACTTATACTTGACTTTTTGGTTCTATGCTTTTAAGAAAATGGGATTTCAATATTAGGGTTCATCCATGTTTTCTTCACATAACCATTGGCGACATTCCTGCGGGCCGTATTAAGATGGAGCTCTTCACCGACATTGCTCCTACAATGGCCGAGAATTTCAAACAGTACAAGAACTTCAGGTAGCTCTATACTGAAAAGTATATGCATGATGTTTCTTCTATTCAATTTATTTTAAACATTCTTTTTCATTGCTAAAAACCACTTTTAGGTCTTAAATGTGTTGCTTCTATCATGACTTCTTACGACATGATAAATAAGAAAAAGATTGATGAATATAGCAAATGACAAAAAATTATGATTGATGGGGATTTGCAATTCAAAATAGTGAATATATAATCTGATAATATACTAGGGTTGAATCAGTACAATAAAAAGTAGTTGTGGCTATGGCAGAACTAATTCACTTTATTTAACACTTTCACAATAGTTTTTACCAAATTGGGCACCCATATCTTCCATGTCATAATCAGAAATACGACAACTTTTCATGCAGAGCTTCTTCAAAGCGGTGACTATTTCAACTAAGCATGAAATTTCAGCATCCCCAATACTTTCACTCCCACATAATGCTAATTACTCTGACTTCAGTAATTTGTAGGTAAGAGCTCCAGATTAACACACCAGTAGAATTAACACAATTAACCACAAGCTCTTAAAAGTTGGGATGGTATTTGGACATACCAATTTACCCATAATCGTCCATCCTGTTTGTTTTAGCGACCGATGTGAGGCTTCCTTAAAGGTTACAGTACTCACCCGTTAATCATCTTCTTCTCAATGTAGTCTAAATATGAGTCATTGCTGATATGGAGTCTTATTTGAACAAGGTATATGAAAATAGTAGCTTTTTATTATACAGGGTATGTTTTGGGTGGGGTAATTAATTTTATTGTGTAATGTTTATTGAATTTGTTAACGTAAAACATTTATGGTGTGCTTATGGCAATCAATGAACTTCAATTGCATATCAAAGGAGACTTGGACACTGCAGAAAGCACGAAAGACGTTGAGCGGAACAAATTTATTTGTTTTAACTTAGGGATCCTTATAAGAATCAAAGAACTGATGGTGGAGTTTTCATCAAAATATATGGGTCAGAAACTTCATTCAGGTAACATCGTATATTTTATTTATTTATTTTGCATCATTCGAGTTGTATTTATTTTTTAAAAAAACCATGGTTGTATGTACTTTCGTATTTTCCACTAAATATGCAAATAAACTTTAATCCTGAAAGAATGATAAGTAAAAGTTAAAGGATCAAAACTGTAATTATATAAAAGATCTAAAATGGTTGATATTTAAAACTATAGGGACTAAATTTATAATTATATAAATTAAAAAGTTAAGGGACTGAAATTATAAATAACCAAATCTAAAAAAGGCATGTTCAAGGACCAAAACTGTAATTATTTCAATAGTTTATTCTTCTACATCTATGTTAGGGGTTATGAGTGGTGTGTACAAAGTACTTTCTGGAAACTTACGAGGGTTAAATTTGGTCATTTTATTTGCTTTCTTTGATGAAAAGAATATATTGTTTAGACAGAAACAAGTGCATTGATGTTACCATTGGTCAGATCTTGGATGGTTGAATTCTCCTCTATCCTTAAAAGTCCTGTGCAATCTGAAGATCCAGATGATTGGAGTATTAGAATGGAGGTATTTTGTCTAAATTTTAAAATATTTCATATTTATTAATGGAATTTGTACTCATATCTCACTTTTTTTTCACCATCAGACTCTAAAGTGCTTGTGACAATTTGTTCAGAACTTTCCAAGTCTGGCAGAAAGTCAGTTCATGGGTAAGTTTGTCCATTGTCCCCTCTACCTAAATCATTTATTTTGTTGTTTATAAAACTTAAAAAAAATTGTTTTTTTCCAGACGTTTTAGTTCCATTGTGGCAAAGATTTGTGTCATCTCTTGGTGTATATGAAATATCTTAAGTTGAAGGAATTGAAGATTTATATGAACGAAGATATGATTCTGATGGTTCAGATTTCAGAAACAAGCCTCGACTCCTTCATCATACAAGTAATAAATTTATCTGTATTTATAGATGTTGAATGACTTTGTGTTGAATTTAATGTTTAACCTTTTGTTTTTATCTTTTTGTTTTATGGGCAAAGACGTCACGGTATCGACTAAGAAATTGGGCAAACCTTGCCCTAAGAAGATGTAAGAATTATAATGGGAGCATATTATCTAACTGTTTATAAAAAAATAAATGCTGAACTTCAGTTTCCAATTGTTTATACCAATTTTTACTTCATCCATTTGGTTTTCCCGTCTTCAATTATAATCAAATTATGTAAATTAATTAAAATTTTGGTTTGTGGTCTGACAGGTCCAGTTCCTTGAAGATGAGAATTATTTGCTTGAAAGCAAGCATAAAGAACTCAAGCTTACCAAGTTTGTAAATTCTAACTGTTAATTACTTTTCTCAAGTATATTTAACTCTACTTTGTGGAAACAAATCAGTGAAAGTACGTTGCTATTTCTTGCATTTAACCTAAAGTTAAACATGGCAGTGATGTTTAAACAAATCAATATGAACTGGTTTCTTTGTATTTATCTTGAAATGTTTTGTATTTATTTGATGTTTTTTTAATTTAATGCAGATTGACATGGTTACCCTGTTAATGCCAAGGCAAAAAGTTGTCCAACATGTAAGGGCACTGGGACAGTAAGTTCTTTTCTTTAAGTTTCATATTAATTATGCCCCAAAGAATAAATTTAATGTTAATTTATTGTTTTTTGGTTTTTATCCCTCCATTTATCGCTAGGTGCAGCTCTTGTAAAGGGTCAGGTTGTATCATTAAGGTTTCATTTCTAGGATTAATGGAAATTTAAGTCAAAAAAAAATTCCTTAGATGTAAATTAGATTAATTTCTTTTTAATCATTTTGTGCAGGAATATTGTACTTCTTGTGGCGGATCAGGTGTTGTTGAAGTTGTCAACGAGGTTAAAATTCCAATACCAGCAGGTTGGTGTTAATTTTTCTATTAATTGACTTTAATAAATTTGTTATTATTTCTAAATGAAGAATCCATAAAAATGGGATAAATTCAAGAAATAGCAATGTACATTCAATTATCATCTTCTTTTTCTTATTAGGACATTAATTATGCTTTAGTAAATCTAGATTTATGTGAAATTTGATTTCTATTTGGATAGATCATTGAAAGTACATTGATGTAATAAGAAGCTACTTTCATTTCTTTTTATTGCAGCATTTTTCTTATTAAGTTATGGAATTTGAAAAATCTTTCCAACTATAGCATTGTATTTTGGAACCGGAAACAATATGCTGTTTTGGTGTGGATATCGTGCGGACCCGTGCGGAGCACGGGGTCCCACTAGTTGCTTTTAAAAATAGTATTAGGCAACACCACAATAGCCAAGTGAAGTGAGAGGTTATTCTAGAAAACAATATTCTTTGTATCTTTCATAATAATCGCGGTAGCCACGTAAACGATGATATTTGGAAATTACTAATTACTAAAGAAAATTTAAAAACAATATTGGGCACCACTCTTGATATTTCGATACTCCTTCAATTTATACCCCAAGTAATTTCTAGCCCTTTTAAAATGTTATTGAGTATTCAAATTAACTATTTTACCCTCAAAGCTTTATACTTTGTATCTAGTCAATTAGTTTGACCATTTAAAAATTGCAAATTAGCACACGTGGTTGAATATTGTATTTTACTGGTACTCGCATAATTTGTGATATTTGGAACTTGATTTTGTGCCCCTTAAGCCTTGACAAATCGTCACAGACTACCCACATCACCCTACCGAATTGAACGTTTACGCAAATCTCAACTTCTAAATCTATAATACATCCCCAAGCATATAAGATCAAATTTATCTTATCTGGAAGAATGATTATATAACCTGTAATCATAAAGTAACCTTCGATTCATATAATCAACAGAATTGAGGGAGAAGACTGTAGTTGAAACTAATCTTGTTGAGACATTTCTTCAAACACTTGGGGTGCATTTTTTGTAAACCTGTAAAAAAACTATAAATCCATCTTTTTGTATGTAACTTGGGAATAAAACAACAATTCTATTTAAAAATACCAGTAGTTCTTAAAGGAGTAGTTAAGTCCGAAAATTTTCAAGGCAAAAAGCTCCATACTATGCCATGCGAGGTATGTCAGCATCCAGTGAGACACGGCAGCGATGGTTTTGGTGACCCTAAGCAGCGGAGATGACGTTGGTGGCCAGTGCAGTAGTGGTACGCTGGTGGTGGAGCAGGGGAGGGGTGTAGCAAAGGCGGTGATTGTGGTGGAGCAGGGGAGGGTGTGGTCGTGAACAACAGCATCTACGGTGGTTATGGCAGCTGCTAATCTGTGTGTTAGCGTTAATTTTGTTAACAACTGCAACAACATACATCATATTTGTAATAATTTTGTGAAAAATAGAGGAGGAATTGACAAATTTAAAAGAAAAAAAAACTATAATAAAGATATGGTCGGTGTTTACCATGACCTGGGACATTCAAGTAGCTTCAAGATCCATCACAATATTATTCAGATTCTAGAAAATGTAAACAAAACTGAGTGCCAAGTGATTAGATGTTTCATATAGAAGAAAGAAAAATGGATTTCATCTAAGATAATGAACATGTGAACTAGTCATGATCGAGGTAACGTTTCCAATCTTCGTCGTCGTGGCGGATCAATAAGGGGTAGAAGAAACGGAAACGAAGGCCTGTGTGGTGATGGGCAGTAGGGTTTATTGAGACTTAGTTTGGCTCCTTCGCTGGTATAATGAGAAGCAGGGGGAATATAGGGAAGACGGGGAGCGAAAATTGGGAACCTGGGATTTCAAAATTTAATATGTAAATCTTATCACTTCCTTAATTTACGAATAACGTAGTCTTCGAAGTTAGATAAAATGATAAGCATTAAAAGGTGTACCTTGTGCATATTTATTTGGATCTCTTAATTTTAAAAGTTTCTATTTTTAGAAACCATTTTTCATTTTTAAAGTGATATATATATATATATATATATATATATATATATATATATATATATATATATATATATATATATATATATATATATATATATATATATATATATATATATATATATAGTTAGGATCTTTTGAGAACCACAAGTCCCCCGAGAACCCGAGAACTCCCAAACCGATATTTTTTTCAAAAAACCGACCTCATAGACCTCTAAAACGCACATATTTAAGCATTTTCGAAAAAAAAAATTCAAAAAAAAACTTTTTTTTTTGAAAAAAATTTGCACATGTGAAAAAAAAATATTTGCACATGTGCAAACATTTTTATACGTATACTTTTTTTTCAAATTTTTTTAATAGAACGCCTTAAATATATGTTAGAAAGACATCCATAAAAAAAACTTGAAAAAAAAAGTGTACGTATAAAAAAGTTTGCACATGTGCAAACTTTTATTTTTCACATGTACAAGCTTTTTAAAAAAAAAAGTCGTTTTTTCGGAAATTTTTTTCAGCGATCCGGTCCCATTTTGAGCGTCTAAGAGGCCTATGGGGTCGGTTTTTTGAAAACAATATCGGTTTGGGAGATATAGGATTGATCCAAAAGGAGTTGGGAGTTCTCGGGGTGAAGTTGGTTCTCAAAAGATCCTAAGTCTATATATATATATATATATATATATATATATATATATATATATATATATATATATATATATATATATATATATATATATATATATATATATATATATATATATATATATATATATATATATATATATATATATCCGGATCCGGTGAGTATTCGCGATAACACCTTAAAAAATTGGGAAAAAATAAAAAATATATAAATAATAAAATGGATCATAGTATTATATCGGAAAAAAATTTAAAAAAACTTTTGGATTATTATTTTTTTACATAATGAAATAATGATCCAAAATTAAAACAAAAAAATTGGATCATTACGTTTTTCAATGATCCAAAAAAAATTTTCAAATTTTTTTATTTGATAATGATATAGTACTATTCTCGATTTTATGATTTGTATTTTTTTTTATATTTTTTTCAATTTTTTAAGGTGTCCTCGCGAGTCCTTACCGAAAAAAGATCATCACCCGATCCTGATTATATATATATATATATATATATATATATATATATATATATATATATATATATATATATATATATATATATATATATATATATATATATATATATATATATATATATATATATATATATATATATATATATATATAGGGAAGGGTTCAAATGAGAACTACTAAAAGGTTGAGAACCATGAGAACCACTAATTCACAGTTTCATAATGTTGTATTTTTTATTTTTAACAGTTGTTTTTTATCAAAATACAATTACCAAACATATAAAAATATATAATTATCCTTCATTTGCTATTAGATATCAATATTGTTGTGTTTTAAAGAAAAAAAATTTTACGTTACAGTATTCACAATTTTATAACTAGAAATTTTATTATATTGTTGACATCGCAGCGGTGGTCATGCGGTCAAAAATAAGAAAAACCTAACACACTCACTTAGCACAGTGGAAGTCAGGGTCGATCCGCAGGAGTTACGTGGTCAAGTCAGGTGACAGATTACCAACTATAGTGTCACGCTTTAGTCAGAGGACTTAGTTCCTAAGCTTTTGACTACTAATCCCAGAAAACATGAAATGAAGTAATTCCAACCAAACATAAACTTAAGCTAACTCCAAACAAACCTAGTCACTTACTGAAATCAGAAGTACATCTCTAATTCAGAAGCAAACAAAGGCAAACAATCAAACATAAACCAAGGCATAAACTAAACCAATAACTAAGGTCCAACTGAACAGTCACTGGCTAAAGTTCAACACACAAGACTAACCTTAGTTTGCTACTGAAATCAGCAAAGAAATTCAGTCCAAACAAGGTCATATAAACATCCAAACACCAAACAATAATCACAATCCAATATCAAGCATCAAAAACCAAAAAACCAGTATTACTTGTAACCAAATGATTATCATAAACCAAAAACGAATTCCAATGATCCAATACAGTAACCAACACTGAAAAAACAGTAAACTAAAATGCTCAAGGTCAGTGGTTGTCACTCCTAAAGACCCTAGCCACTAATGCTAATTACTAAGCTAAAAGAAATTAAACATAAAAACTTGAAATACCAAAAAGGTAGTTGCTGAAACGAATTCTTGGAGTCAAAGAGTCTTCACGGTCGATTTTTCACCAGGGTTTTGCTCGGGTTTTCGGCTGAAAACACCTCTATTTATAGTTGCAAATTTTACGCAGCCGCACCGCACAATTATGGTTTTCGCGGCGCGCGTACTAATCTTCTCCCGTTTTATCGGCATTTGAATTTGTTCCACCGCCGTAGATCCGCGTCGCGCCTTCTTGATTTCCGCGGCGCGCGTACGTATTTTCTTGATTTTGCCTTCTTCTCCAAACTTCCTCCAATTTGCACGCTTTTGGTCCCTGTTTTCATTATTTTCTTCCAAACAAGTACTGGCACGAAAAGTGAGAATACCACGATATATATGATATAATTTCACTAAGAATAGGGCTCAACAACGACTAAAATATGTAATATCACTAGGCGTTGTCAAACACCCCACACTTGTGCCTTTCTTGTCCCTAAGCAAGAGAGTTTTTAATAAATTCTAACTAAGACTCAAATAATTTTTGACTGTGTTCAGTTTCAAAGCTTATTGCCTTGTGAGTTAGAGTGAGATAGTTCATGAAAACCTAATCAGAGTGTTCTTTAGAATTCATGGCTTTCTAGAGAACCCTTGATTACAAATTTTCTGTCCACAATGAAGTGTACTTACTCATTCAGATTCTAAAGGCCATTAAGGAATTGTCCATGACTTTCGATGCTGT
Source organism: Cichorium intybus (assembly GCA_023525715.1). Classification (NCBI taxonomy): domain Eukaryota; kingdom Viridiplantae; phylum Streptophyta; class Magnoliopsida; order Asterales; family Asteraceae; genus Cichorium; species Cichorium intybus. The sequence goes on along the minus strand of CM042012.1, from coordinate 125,788,611 downwards.
CCGTGTAACGAGCTTTCGAAAATACCATCCCAGACCAGACGATATTAGGTGGTAAGGTGTTTAAATGCCTCTTCGAGGCCACCCTTTTCGGACCTACCGGCTCGAACAACAAAGGCCACAGATTGACATTTCCTTCCTAAATTCCAATCCTAAAACACTCTAATCGTCTAACTCCTAAAACTCAACTTGTTTGACTCAACTAATAGCATGGTAACAACTACATAGTATCTCTTGAAAAATACTAGTGCTATAAACAATCACAAACCATTCGCTTCAAACTTACAATTTATTAAAAAAAAATTTGAAAAAGTTGCTAAGAATTTGAAAATTGGTATTTTCCCGCAAAAATTTCAAAAACTACTCTTTCGTTTCGACCGTCCACACCCCACACTTAAACCCGTACAACGTCCCCGTTGTACAAAATTATTTAGAACAAGGGAGAAAGAGTTACCTCTTTGGACGGTAGATTGCTTGGTTGGTACTCGGTATCACAGGTACAAATTCGAACAAAAGGGTCCTTGATTTCGCATTCTGGAGTTGTAGCGCAACAGTAAACACGCCGGTGGTCAAGAGAAGTGGAGGGGGCACGGTGACCCCACACTTGTCTGAAACAACTCCTTCCAATTTGGTATGACATGCATGACTCAACAAAAACATTAAATGCAAACATAACAAATAAAATATAAACAAGCAAAAGATAAAAGTGTGTCATAGATACAGTACATATATCCCAAAAAAATGAAAAAGAAAAAAATACATGAAGTGCCACCTGGTGGCCTGGAAGGTCCAGCCTCATGGTCATGGGCTCTGGCTGGGAATGGTCGGGTCTGCTGGCCCTATGCCGATGCGATCTGTAGAAGCACCTCCCCGATCCACTCTAACTGGTCCTCCATCCTGGCGACCCTGGTCTCCAATCGGTGGATGGCCGATGGATCGTCCTGCTGCTGTGGCTGTGGTGCTGGCTCTGCCGGTGTGGGCTGCCTCCTGCGTCTCCTGCCAGGCTGGGCGTATGCGGGCTGGGGGTCCTGGGGTGCCTCGGTCGCCACCCTCACAAACTGTCCTCGGCGCTGCTGCTCAATCAGCCCCATATTCTCCAATGCTCGCGCCGAAGTGCGAGATGGAGGTAAAGCGGTCAAAGAAGCGACAGTCCTGGCAGTGAGGATCCGGTACGATCGGGCCAAGCGGGTGAGGAAGTACCCGCGGGCCAATGAACTGCTGGCGGACGCACCCGTTGCACGGGTGGACAATGTGATGGCTAGGGCGAATGGGAGGTGAAGGAACCTGGAGGGGTCGAGAAGGATCCAAAGAAATGTCATATCCTCACCGGACACCTTCTCGCCCCCCTCCCGCTGCATGATGGAGGTGGAGACAATGCGGTGCATGAGACGGTGAAGCGGATCACGAAGATGGCTCTCCCTGGAGGACCCCGCCTCATAGAAAATGTTGGACAATGGTGCCCAAATATCTGCATTGCCCCTGAATGCACACACTCATGAACTGCGTGTAGTGGCGGTGTTGGAGGTCCACCTCCGTGTATATGCCAGTGCGCCTCCCAAACTCCTGGTGGTTGCACTCCCTGTGCACACCCCCCAATCTAAACCGCACGAGCCTAGAACGGCCCTCCTGAGAACCTGGTGCAAAACGGACAGTCGACAGGAACTCCAAAAGAAGCTCGGTGTATACTGTGTCCTCCTCAGTGGCCATAAGCCTATCCAGCCTCGACACGTGAAACTGGCCTCTCCATCAATCCATGTGCGGTCGAGGAATGGCTTGATCTCTCCCCAAAGCCCTGTGTCTCTGAGGATCTCCCTGTCAATGATCGTCGCCTCGAGAACCCGGCGACTGATGAGGGCATCCCTCCGCGAAATGTACTCCACTAAACTGTCCAGCTCAGCGGGGAACTGAAGAAACTGGTAATCTAGTCTGAACGACATCCGTACAAAAGAAAAAAAATTGCAATTTAGGTCCTTTTCTTCCCCACCGCACCGCGGCGCAGCCCAAGAGCAAGGGCGCAGCGCGGCGAGCGGCTGTTTCCAAAATCGAACCCCAAATCGAGTTTAACCTGTTTAAACTCAATCCAAATACACCACAAGGTAGCCCAAGTGCCGACTAACTCATCTAGGGTCTCTATTTGGCAAAACAAACACCCTATGAGTCAGCATTGGCGATTTCTAAGTTTTGAAGTTTTTGGAGAAATCAACCAAATTAACCACCTAATAACTAGTTTTAACAAGTAAAAGCTAGTTAAAATGACGTACCGTAGTAGTAGGAATGAAATGAGCAAGAAAAAACACGAGAAATTTTTGTTGATTAGAGCTCCGAGACGTGGTGTGTGTGAATAGTGTCGCGGCTTACCTTAATATCAAAGGAAACGTATTTTCCTGATTTTGCCTTCTTCTCCAAACTTCCTCCAATTTGCACGCTTTTGGTCCATGTTTTCATTATTTTCTTCCAAACAAGTACTGACACGAAAAGTGAGAATACCATGATATATATGATATAATTTCACTAAGAATAGGGCTCAACAACGACTAAAATATGTAATATCACTAGGCGTTGTCAATTGTGAATATTGTAAAACGTATCAAAAAATAAGGAAATTTATTAAGTTTGATGTATTTTCACATAATAAACAAGTGTGAAAAAACAAAAAACAAAAAAAACATGATGTGTGAATATTGGTTCTCACGGTTCTTAACCTTTTAGTGGTCAATTTGGTTTTTTATTGAACCAATATATATATATATATATATATATATATATATATATATATATATATATATATATATATATATATATATATATATATATATATATATATGTGTGTGTGTGTGTGTGTATATATATATATATATATATATATATATATATATATATATATATATATATATATATATTGGTTCAATAAAAAACCAAATTAAACAAGGAACCAATCATATAAAGAGTTGTCCTTATTTCTCTTTTTTGATGAATTCGATTGTCAAAATGCAAAATATCGATAGTCGGAGAAAATAATATATATTTTTAATTGGACATGCATATAGAGGATTATAGCAAAAGCTCACTTTATTTTTTATGTTTTTCTAATTTTTATGTTTATTCTTTTTTCAAAATAAAAACCTAAATATACAAAAAATTTATAAATTTTCCTCCTCTATAAATAGACATCCATAACAATATACCAAATTTTTTGTATTTTTTATACTTTCAGTTTGTCCAGATTCACCATGTGAATCTGAACTAAACTGTATTGTTTTTGATATATTTATTCACGTATATATGACAATTCTATCCGAGTTTTTCAATAATTTTTGACTAATCGCATATGAATTTTTTAGCAATTTATTTATAAATATCTGTTAATTCAATTGTATATGATATCAAAATATTGAAATAGTAAAAGTATAAGTGCCTTTACTTGAATTCACATTTGAATCTAAAAAAACGTTTTTAAATTTACATTGAGTTGTTATTGAATGATTAGTAATATTAAAAAAGTTTAGTTTAACGATTATTTACATGTGAATTATCTTCCATAATGATCCCTTCGAGCTAACAAATATATTACCCATTTAAGGTAGTTCATTAGTAATAATATTAAAACAAAAAAAAGTTCTAAATCCATATATTAGTGTATCGAATTAATCAATACAAAAATTCGTTCATATTATTTTAATTTTAATCCACTAAATTAGAAGTATTAAACCAAGTTGAATTCATAATCTTTAATATTCTCCAATATTTTTTTCATAACCATTCTTATTATTTTACAAATCAAATCATCATTTTCTAATATATTAAGACATAATATTAAGGAATAGCAGTAATAACTATTATAAGCATCAATGAGTATGATAAGTTTAAAAGTATTTTGAATTGTAATGATTAATGAATTTTAGATAAGATTTGTGGAGCTTTGATGTTCAAATAATATTTCACTATAATTTTTTAATTTTATTAATTGTTGTAGTTGTTTATTAATCTTACGAAAAGTTTTAGGAGTTGTAATATTAAAAGAATAATTTAATACAATAATCAATTTTGTAACTTATGTGTTTTTAGTTATAGTTGGTTAAAGTCTTTTTTTAAAGTTAAACAATTATAATATGAAAAAAAATTGTTATAATTGACAAACTCTTTTAATTAATAAGTCAAAAAGAAAATTCTCACAAGACAGCTCCTAAGTAGACTATGAGCTTATTTTCTTATTTTTATCATTATCTAACGAACTTTAGTTATTATTTATTTACTATGGTATCTAATTAACAAATAAATATATTTATTTTTTGATTCTTTTAAAACAAATGTCCTGATGTAATATAAATAATTAGCAATACATTAAGTTTTTTATTTCTTATATATAAAATTGTTATTTCATAGTTAATAGCAATTACTTATATATTTTTTAACAAGAAACATGGTTATTATTTTAACTATATAAATTTATTCCCACACAATACGGGAGAGTTTGCCTAGTAACTCTTATAATAAATGTCATTTAAATGAATGTGGTTCAATATACACCATTTTTACACCACATTCATTTGAAACCCCATAATTGTTCAAGTTTCTACTAATTAATCATTACCGCTCAAAAGCTTTTTCAACTTATATGATAAACTACATTAAATTCAAAACTAATATTAAAGAGTTAAATGCATTTTTGGTCCATGTGGTTTGCGAAAAAGGCTACATTGGTCCAAAAGGTTTTGCACTAGCACCAAAGGTCCAAAAAATAGATTTTTGTTGCGAGTTTAGTCCAATTTTGTTTAAAAATACTTAGAGTGACTATTCTGCCTTTACTATTTTCTTTTCATTTATTTTATTGCTTTTTAATTTAAAAAAATAAAAAAGAACTAAAAAACCCACCACCTCCCCTTTCTCTCGGTCTCCCTCTCTCGCTCTCTTTTTCCTCTCTCTCTCTCTCTGTCTCTCTCTCTCTTCCCCCCATCCCTCTCTCTCTCTCTCTTGGTTCAAATCTATTCACCCCCTCTCATTTATCCCTCTCTCGTTTCTAAACACATACAAGATCTGAACTCTAGAATCCTCATGAGCATACATATTGATAATTCAATTTCTAAAAACCTTCATCATCTTCTCCATTCAGCACATCTCTCTTCCCTCTATTGATTTTTGAAAACTCATCATAGTAAGAGATGAGGATGGGGGTTTCTCATATCGGCATCAAATTAGACATTGAAGAAAAGCTTTGATTGCCTCACGCTGATAAAGAAACAAGTTCAGGTCAACATCTGATACGAAATGGTGTTAGAGTTGAAGGATTATGTTTTCAAAAGAATATTGTGATGGTAATGATTTTGCTTTCGAGAAGATGGAGACGTGTTTGGGAAGAGATTGGCTCAATCTGAATGATGGTGTTAGCGATTTTAGGTGTTCTTCCACATGATAATCAGGGAGTTAGCGGTCTTGGTGTGTACAATCAGCTAGTAACGATTTGAAGCAAGGGTTTACAATTAGGGAGTTAAGTTGTTGATGTATTGAGGATGAACAAGATCTTTATAAGAGTGATGGAGATGAATGTGAGTTTGAATCAATATTCTGTGACGATTTGGACGGTTTGGGGAAAATTGATGCGGTCGTCGCTTTGGCTTGAAGGAATATTTGGAGTAAGTTTCTTGAGGAACATCGATTTTTGGTAAAGAATATTAATTTGGAGAAGATGGCTAGGAACATGGGTCTTGCTGCTGGCGATCTTAGAAAATCGAGTGTATGAGTTCCAAAATATGTATGTATGTGTGTGTTTCTAAATTTTGAATATCATGTGTGCTGGTGATCTAGGTTTGAAACAAAAGAGAGAGAGAGAGAGAGAGAGAGAGAGAGAGAGATAGAGAGGGAGGAAGAAAGTAAAGATGAGTGAGAGGAAAAAGGGTGGAATCGAAGGTGTGTGAGAGAGAGAAATGGAAGGGGGCGGGTGGGTTTGTTTTAAATGAAAAATTCATATAATAAACTAAAAGAAAATGATAAAGAAAATAGTAAGGGAAATATTCATTCTAATTTTTTTCTAAATGGACCAAATTTGCAAAAAAATTAATTTTTTGGACCTGTGGTGCTAGTCCAAAACTTTTTGGACCAAAGCAGCAACTTTTGGGAAACAACAGTGACCAAAAATGCATTTAACTCTAATATTAAATAGCATGAGTTGATTTGTGCTTTTAACATCTAATTTCTTAACAAGGATATATATATAGTTCACATAAGTTGATTATGTTGCTAGGTTTGGAGAATAATATAAAGAGAAATATGAACTGAGAATACATAAAGCTTTGAGTAAATTACAATTTTGGTCCCTGTGGTTTAGGGTTAAGGTCCCCAAACTATCACTTTGGTTTCAATTATGGTCCCTCAGCCGGTTACCGTCTCCCAAGCCTCTGTTAAAATCCGATCGTGCACATCACATGAGGGTATATTGGTACTTTCTCACCTTGGCTCCCAACTGAAGAAGTAAGCCCACAAAATCCATTTTCTTTGCCACTTGATCGGATTCACTGACGAAGGAAAAGAAACTTGCAGCACTTGACTTCGAAAATGGTGGTTTGTAACTGCGGCAACGAAGCGAGCATCGCAACATCGTGGACTAACAGGAATCCGGGAAGGCGATTCTGGCTTTGTGCTAAATGTGGGTTCGTGGGGTGGTCAGATCCTCCGATGTGTCGGAGGGCACTGATGATAATTCTCGGTCTTTTGTTAGCTAGAAGAATGATGCTTGAAGACATAGCACGACTGAAAGCGGAGGTAGAAGCTGCGGGTAGGTATAAAGTATGGTTGATCGTATCTTGGATATTCCATTGTTCTAACTATGTTCTTGATGTTTGAGTAAGGTAGCTGTAACTCCGATGGGGGTTAGTTTCTGGGGTAGAAAGTTAGGGTTTTTTTTGGGTTTTTGGGTATGGCCGGTTTGTAAGATGAAGTTTGGTTAGTATGAAATGTGGGTTTTTAAGTTAGTTTTTTAGACTACAAAGTAATGTTTTGTAAATCGGATACTATGTAATGCATATATGTTTATGAAATGTTAATGTTTAAGTTTGTGTTACTTTGATTAATTTGTTGTTGGATGTTTGATTCCAAAAGTATTGTTGGTCTCAACATATGCAATATCATGTGTATTTATTGGAATAAAACTAAGTTGCTAAATTAATGAGACATTCCAAAGTATGTTGCTATTTGTTTGTGAACTTTTGGTTTTCTTTGACAAATGTGTACTGTCATTCTGTTTGTGTTGTATAAAGGTTGAACACTACACCCACACTTTAGTTGTAATAGTATGTTGCTATATTACATTAAAGTATAATAGTATGTTAGTAAAATTTCAACTGTTTAACTTTCATACATATATTGTTTAATTAACATACATACATACACATTAACAAACAAAGTAAAAAAGACATAATCAAAACACAACATAGTATTAGTCCACAACCCTCATAACATATTACAAGGTTAACTTGTGACACACACATTAAGTATCCGATTTCAAATGTTGACTGCATACTAGCAGTTGATGTTGACAGTTAACTGCTTAACAAAATTGGTCAACATTTAGAATATTATCCAACATGTGCTACTAACTATGACACCATAGTATAGTTACACATTATTCACACATGACACACAAACCTACTGATTGTCCCATTACCATTAAAATACATAAAACACACTCCTGAACAAACTCCTGCTACTTCACCATCACTTGAACAAACTCCTGCTACACAGCAACTCATCTTTCACTATCAAGCACCTCTAAGACCTCCTGCTGGTATACCATTAACATCTCTTCCATAATCCATGCTGTTTAAGACCACAGGTTGTTCCACTGATGTCATTGGTGCAGCTCTTCTACCATTCACAGGAAAACTCATTGGATCATTATTGTCTTGTGCTTCTGCTGGACCACCTTGTCCCTTACACGACCTTGCATTATGTCCTGGATTGTGACATTTACCACATGTAATGGTAAGGTACTTTCGTGTCAACTTAGTGCTGCTTTGAATTACATACGCTTGTTGGCTTGATGACTCACCTTCACTCCTTCTTCTTTTCACCTTGGGTCTCCCAATCTGTAAATAATTCCCAAAAGAAATTTATTTATATTATATAGAAACAAATAATTGTGACATGTACACATAAGATACACACTAATAACTGGATATCTGCTTCTTATGTTTAGGGTGCACCAAAGTAGTAAGACAATCATAAGTAGGCCATAGTTGTGGTCCATTGATTGGTTTAATTGTGAATGAGTACATTTTTGTCCAAGTTGATAAAAAATAACAAGGATGGACAAGTTCCTCAGCTAGTTGAACTTGTTGTCCATTCTCCACCTGGTCCCATAGTGCAGCAATTGCATGTTTACATGGAATACCAGTCAAGTCCCAATGTCTACAAGAACAAGTCTTCTGTGCCATGTCTACCACATACTGCTCATAATAATCTCCTGTCACTTGGAATTTCCAATTCCCATTATACAGGCACTTACACTTGGTAGCATCATCCTTGTTTTTGTCAAGGATTGCTTGAGCAGTTGGAGTGAGTGGACCTTGGCTTTTAGCTATCAGTCGTTGGACTGTCACAATCGTTTTCATCAGGTACCCTCTTATGAACTCAAGGGCTGAAATTATTGGCCTGTCTCTGCCATCAACTATCTGTGCATTGAAGACTTCACACAAGTTATTCAAAAGCACATCCGAGTGTGCCCTACCTGTTTGACAATAATTCACAAAGTAATCTCATGTTAGTTATACATAACAACTTATAATTAAATTAGGAAGATAAATGTATTATAATAGAACCTGTGAAATGGCTCCTACTCCAATGTTTTGCAGGTATGCATTGCAACCAATTGTATGCCTGTTATACTTCTGAAACTCTGCCATTGCTCTGTTGAACTCAGGAATTGTTTCAGCTCTTGCACATTTCCAAAGATGTTCCTTAAGAGGCTTCCCTTTCCAATACAATTTCATATTGTCCAATATATGTCTGACACAGAACGTATGCTCAGCTGAGGGGAATACCTTGGCAAGTGCAGGAACCAAACCCTACACACAAATAAAATGTTAATCACTTTTACTAAATGTTGTTTGACATTAAAATTAAACACTACCTTTTGACGATCACTAATGAAAGTGAAATTTGTATTGTTTCCCATATCTAGATCAACACCCAAAGTGAAATTTGTATTGTTTCCCATATCTAGATCATCACCCAAACATTCCAAAAACCATGTCCAAGAGCTTTTTGTTTCAGCTTCAACAATGGCATATGCTAACGGGTATATACCATTGTTTCCATCTAACCCAACAGCACTCAATACTTGTCCTGGGTATGGACCTTTCATGAATGCACCATCTAAACCTAAAATCTCCCGTTGTCCATACTTGAAACCCTCTTTTAATGGTCCCAAACATATGTAAATTCGTTTAAACACTCGAGTGGCCACACTAAAATTAGGTTCAGATTCCACACCAATTTTAACTGTAGTACCTGGGTTTCTTGCTTGAAGTTCAAGAACATACTCTCGCAGCAATGTGTACTGTCTCTCGAAGTCTCCCCTGATATGATTTAGGGCAAGAACCCTAGCCCTAAAAACCTTCATGAATGATAGCTGTAGCTTGAACTTTCTTTCCAATTCTTTATGGAGAGCTGCAACGGGTATTTTAGGGTTCGCTTCCAATTGCTGGTAAATCTTCTTCGAAGATATGTTTGGGTGCACTGACCTACTTTGCGTGTTTGAATACAAGTGTGTGTGTCGTTGTATGTCTTAACTAACCAGTCTTCATCTGCCTTCGCTTTCGAAATGAGGAGGACCCATGGACATTTTTCATCTGAAATGACAAAATTACCCCTCATTTGTGCTTCCTGAGTAACAGCTTGTACACCACCAACAGGGACAGGTCCTCTACATTTTGCTCTTAATCGGTACCGATCATTCTTTTACAGGTAAAGTTCTCGTCTTGAAAATACTTCAAGATTGGAGAGTGCTTCCTTGACTAGCAATTTGTTGTCAAACCTTTCCCCTAACCTGAAATCCGCCTCATACGATTGACCTTGGGAACATTTGGGGTACCTACCTAAGTTTCTCAAAATTTCTTCTCTACAGCTACCATGTCGACTTTCTATTTCAAATGAATTGCTGTAAATTATGTCAACTGCCATGTTATGATCATCTGATTTGTTGTAAGGTAAACCATTAGGTAGTGGATCAAGGCACCCTTAGAATGCGTCCATGTCAACATCAACATCATTCCTGTTCAACAACTCAGTTGGAAGGAGTGGAAATTCATTATCACTGCTTCCATCAGCATCTGTCTCATCAACTTCATCTGCTACCATAACAGTGTTTTCCACATTTTCCTCATGTGGTACTCCAAATCCATAGTTAACACCAATTTCATCGTCCTCCAATACCTGGTAATCCTGTTCGATATTCCCTTCATAACCCAAGGCAGGTAATGGTTCATCAAATAGACTGTCATCCCAATCAACAACGCTTGAGTCTATTTGTGTTGTAGCAGGGGGTGCTGACTCAATAGGTATGATGTCCATACACCCTTGTATGGGTTGTGAGTCTGACATTGGTTGCGCAACACATAAAAAGGATTCCCCAATTGTTGATATCCTGTATTCCTTTGACTACACCTCTATATTATTTGAACTACCATTGTTTGATATACTTTCAAAAGCGTTTATATTTAGATCAAATAACAATTTTCTAGGACATTGCAGGTCTGAAGTACGGCTTAATCTTTTTCTCACGTATTCAGGGGACAGGGGTAATACGGGCTCTACCATGAAATCTGCTAAAGGGGGTTTACCATATGTTGGGAGTATACTATGTCCATGCTCACAAAAGATCTCATGATCCCAACAAAGTTTAACATATCTTCCGAATATGTTGACATCGGCATCACACATTAACAGAACAAGACCAGAACTCATCTCAACTAGAGGAAGCCGAAAATGATAAAATACAGGCACCTGATCATTGTACCCTACCTCTTTCAGAATGTGGTTCAGTTCTACTATGGAAAACTCATCGATGTCAACGGTATCGATGAATGTTACTTTGCCATTTACGTAGCTTCGAGTTGGTGATTCGACAAAATAACCTCCATGGTGCAACTGTATGTAGAAAAGGTTTTTATTTCCCACTGAAATCACAGAAATCAACATATCACGTTACTTTGGGATTATCTTATTGAAATACATTTAAACGAAGAAGATGCATGTACCGTATAGATCATCAACATCGTCGGTATCTTCACTATGACGAATCTTCCACATTTTGTACTTCACTGTAGCTCCGATTGCAGCTTCAACACCTTCAACACCGTACGCGCAGAGAGCAAGATTTCAAAGAAGACTTTTACGAGCCAAGCAAACTGACTTGAGATGATTGACACTCATCACCTGCATTTAAGGCGTCAAATTGTCTAGATCTTTTGAACAGGTGAGAAAGTACATATATACCCTCACGTGATGTGCACGATCGGGTTTTAATAGAGGCTTGGGAGACGGTAACCGGCTGAGGGACCATAATTGAAACCAAAGTGATAGTTTGGGGACCTTAACCGTGGAAATCACAAAGGATGACCAAGGCTGCAATTCAAAGCAAACCACAGGGACCAAAATTGTAATTTACTCTAAAGCTTTACTTTGGGATGCATGTACTTTTATGGAACATGAAAGAGACAATGGCGACTTTGGAATATGTCAATTTTTATAAGCCAACTCATTTGTTGATAGTTTTAACTATTGTTCAAGTAGCATCGCAAAAATGTGAGATGAAAATTAAATGTTCATTGAACGTATTTTCTTTTTGTTATATGAAAATTTATGTGTATTGTAATAGCAATATGCAAAATAGGATTAAATAGGAGCATGATCATTTTTTTATTTCCTATTGCTAATTGGGTCTCCGGATTTGGTGATCCTCAAGGCCATATCGAATTCAATCTAGAGTTAAACGACAGGTTCGAACAGTTTCAAGCTCTTGCTTTGGGGATCGGAGAATCATTCCCAATTGCACCAAAGGAAAGCTACTTTGTCGAGAATACCTCAAGTTCTCAACTTGACATGCCCATTTCCTTTAGAGCTTTTGGCTATACGAGGTTATTCTCAAAGACGAAAACAAATTTGGACACGAGGTCGAAAGCGTACAAAGACAGTCATGTTCGATATCACATGAAGTTGTGTCAACCCAAGACATTGTGTGGAGGTTAATAAAGATCCGAAGGTTGGAATCTTTTTCGAAGAACCTTGCCTTCGAGAACTCTCTCTACTAGAATAAGTTCACGGTGGTTCGTGATTCGACTGTCTAACAAACCTTCACCACCGCTGACTTTTCACCGATAAACCCACACGACTTGGTGGTTTTATTCAAGATGTTAAAGACCCCGAAGGATAAGAGCTAGTATCTAATCCAAAACGTTGTTAGCTCATTTCTCTTGTGTTATTATAGGGATTTAGCTCGAAAGGATTTGGAACTTGCCATTTCCTTATCCTCCAAGCCCGAAGCCGCCGCCAACGTCAAACTTCCTCCAAACGCACAAAGCCTTGTGGATGGTGAGATTTTTGCTGAACCTTTCAAGGGTGTTATCTTCCTCACCAGATGTAGAGGTGGCCAACTCGTCTAGTGTGCATTTCGAATTGAAGAAAAACATCTGCACACCACCCAAGTCCTTCAGTGCAAATGGTAGCAAACACAGAGAATTGCAAAGAGGCAATACTCCTATTTATATATCTTGGTCTACTGGTTGGAAATTGAAGATCACATTTCCTAAAGTGGAGAATGTAATTGTCTCTCTAAGCTTAATTCTTGACTGGTGGGTACTAGGATTGCCAATAACTTCTGAAAACTTATTTTTATTTGACTAAGTAGAGGCTCTTCTCAGTTCCTATTTTCATGTAGCACGAAAGTATTTTTAATGTTTTGGCCACTTTGGAAACTCGAGAGTAAAAAGGTTCAAAAATACGATTACTTCTCACATGTCGCTACCTAGGAAAAAATCCATGTTATGTCATGTTTGTGTGCCAATAGCCCATGTGTGTATCAATAGCCACCGTAAAACGTTGCACCTCGCTAGAGATAAGTTAATAAACAACAATAACCTTGACTACAAATTCGACTACCGAATCTAGTAGGATATGTAATCCAAGCGCAATCAAAATGTTGCACCTCGCTATAGATAAAAGCAATTTTATACTTGTCGTTCCAAATATCATATTGTTTTTTAAATTTCACATGACCCATATGTAAGCCTTAACCATCGTTTCGAAAAATGCTACCACATATATTATTTTGAAGGATTTGTGATCTGTCTCATCATTACATAGGGGCACAAGTCCCATATTAAGCCATTTGTCCATGCGTCCTTTAAACAGGACCTGCAAACTCGTGTTTGATAAAGGAATCAAGTCATCAATTTCTATAGTATTAGAGACGTGTGTTATCAGATCCCAAAAAGAAAAACTAAAGCCATTCCTTTTTTAATCAAACGATAACCTTAATTAAACGTTTTTTAGTCAATATTATCAACTACCTCAATTTGTACTAAATGTGTTTTTGAGTTTTATGTTTTGTACAACCAAATTTTCCATGCAATAACCAAATGTTCTATTCAAATTTTCCAGTTACGAAATTGATTCATCCACATTAAATATATGCTTTATTGACTTGTACGATAGCTTCAAGTGTGTTGTACATCATGTGGAAGAATCAAATTGATAAGTGGAAATATCACTTCCCATATAAATATGATGTGATAAACAAAACTATAAAATAGATCAATGATTATAGATGCTCCGAATATTTGTGACATGTTACCCATTATAGTCATTCCCTAAAAATAAAGCATACTTTAATTACGTTTAGAGGCGGCAGGTTTAGCTCCAAACACAGACCTCCAAAAATTGAATAAAAATAGAAATAAATAAGAAAAAGACTTAAGTGAGAGTCCCGCAAGGAGCACTCCTGACAACTAACTAGCACTAAGGAGGCCATCATGACATGCCACTAAGGTTCCTCCATATAAGCCATTTTGCTTCCCTTCATTCCCACACATTTCAAATCATTGTGTGTACTTGCCTTTCTTTTGGAGAAAACCATTCATTGGTCCAGAGAATGAGTCGTATATTGGTGGCAATCAGGCAAAACATCCAAAACATGAGGAAGAGTCCTAAAGTAGCCGATGAAAACATGTCGGGAGAAGGACATGGAGCTGAGTTAGCAAATCTTGCTCAACATACGAGACATGGATTACCAAATGGTCTTTCTCTTATATATAGCATCGTAAGAGCTCCACTCTCACTTCTATCCTGCCTATCATGCCACTCCCATATGAACGGTGCTACGGATGGTGCCTGGGTCTCTGGAGAACTATCACGGATTTCTGAGGTTAATCATCTCATAGTCAACGATAGCATGCGCTATGCTATTTTGATGTAATTAATTAGCTGTAAGTAGTAGTAGTACTCATTGCTTTTCTTAGCACTAAAGAAGAGTCAAAGAGATAATTCAGTGATAATTAGTTCTTCATTTGTCTCTTATTGTATCTCTATTCATTATCTCATGTAGGAGATAGATATTTAGATATTAATACCAATATAGATCTAGGGTTTGTCCAGTTTTTAACAAGCCCCATTCCTGCAACTATTATCCACACACACACAAAAAAAAAAGAAAAAAAAAAAGGATCTTTCTTGCTCGTCAGCAACTAGAAATTCAGAGAAATGGAGGCCTTGTTGAAATATAAAGTATTTCTAAACTCCGATAAGACCCATTGCCGTTCATTTTACGATAACGGTGTATTTTACTTAACTATCTGCTGTATATATGGTTTATAATTTCATTGGTATTGGTTTTTTTTTTTTTTTTTTTTTTCTTTTGAACAGCCATTGGTATTGATACCTGGTCTTTATCAAATCTCCTTATCTTAACAAAAATTTGTCGGAAACTATTTTGAATGCACCATCGTTTACTTTTAATGTTATTATTCAGGTCTAGCGCATCCTTCCTAGATTCCAACTTAGCAGAAAGCAAGGGTGACAGTCATAGTCAGTGACCATGGATATATCCACTTGTTTGGTCAACTAGATAGGCCTAAATATGTCAATTCTGAACACCCGCAGTAGTTTCACTTTTTGTTGCGATCAACCATATTTTGGTGTGAAAGGATAATTTGATGAGAAGGTCACCTGGTTTCCTGTAACAGATCCAAAGAATGACCCGGAATCTAATCCGTGAAATGCAGTTAGTTTGGCGTTCAAAAAATATATATAAGCAGAAATAATTTTTGGCCCAGGCATATTGTTCTGCAAGAATTATCTACATATATTTTTGGATCAACCATTTTGATAAATTGTTAGTGTAGGAAATTTTATCGCAAATGTATCTATATGAATAGAAAATGATAAAAGTATTATACCGTCATCTAATTAGACCAAATTGGTGACTAGTAACGATCTTTAGTAGGTTTATTTGGGAAGAATTCTTACCCAGACGATGCAATAGAGTTGTATGGCTGGTTTGAACCAAAGAATGTTACTACAATATCTTTCTTTAGAATTCACTGTTTCCCTCAATAATAAATGCTAGCCCTTTTCTCTTTATATTGTTACTAGTTATCATGGTATTAGAAAACTATTAGATTCATGTTTTTGGAGTTGATGATTGTGGAAGTACTTTGTAGCAGGCACCAATATCGTGGATCGATCGAACTGTTTCTCGTAGTTTCTAGTTTCGTTCTCATATTTGCAGTTTATGTATTTGATTGTCATTGTTGTTATCATTTGTTTCCTATTGCTGGTTTGGTTGTCATATTTAACGCCCGTATTAGAATATTTGTTTGATTAATTATTGGCAATATGGCACCAAATATGATTCTTTTCAGTCGATTAGTACCCAACTTGATTGCAATAACTATATCTACTGGATTTGTGTAATGAAGAATTTTGTGGAGGAGAAAAATATGTGGCGTATAGTTACTAGTTAAGTAAACTAGCAGATGAGAATGATGCTAACTATATAGCTTATCGGATGTATCCTTGAATACATTGTTGTAAATGCTTATGTTTTCTCAATTGTGGTTGCATGTACGAGTCAATTATGAAATGTCAATTATGAAATGTGAGTTGAATGATGAATCGTCAACATTTTGAGAAAGATAATGTTTGATAAGGTATTTATAGTAAGTTGAGTATTAGACATGTTGGATATGTAAATCTGTAGGAGTGGAGAGTTAAATCATGGAAGAGGTTAACTTTCACCAAACGTAATCAAGGTGAGTGGATGCATTCTGTACTACCAATTATGTGTTGATTTCGTTATAGAACCAATGAGTCCGGGCTTAGTATAACATGATGTTCTAGTGTGACGGGTCGGAATTGTGGGACAATTATGAGTCAAGGTCTACTAGGAACAACATTACAATGAATGTGATATGAGATAATATTAAGAGGTATTGGAGAGAACTTGGGTGTCTATATTATTCTAAGAACGTGGAAGAAGTTTGTGCTAGGTGCTAACATATATGGGATGAAGTCCACTGAAATTGGGAACGGAAACTTTAGACGAAGTATATAGAATTTAAGAACTGAGGTCATATATATGGATGATTTTCATGGAAATCTAGTGAACGAGGATACTAGATTAAGCATATAAAAGGTAACATTGATGTAGTTAGTGAATGATGATTCTTTCATAACTCCCTTCGCATCAACTAGTGTTTACGGTACACGGTAGATTACACATCATAGTAGTTCTAGAGTACTTAAAAAGGATTTTTTTTCTCTCAGATATAAATTACAAGCATAGCATTTATTTCAAGTTTGATCACTGCTACAAATTTTCACTAAGCTAGATTGCATATTATTGAAAATATTAACTCTTCAGGTACAATTTCAAATGATAAGGGTAAGGAGTACGTTTTCAAAAATCTAGCATGGACCAATTTCAATTAGTGATGAATCTTTTATTACAAATTATAAATAAGTGGTCTTTCTTTTGTAAAACCATTGAAACCATTGAACAAGTAAATGTTTTATGGGCCTAGTATAGTATGGGCAAAGATTTGTAATAGGCTTATGTTTTGTAAGCTAGATTCCAATGTTAATGTGGATGTATCTTTTTTATTATTACCATATAGTTATTAAAAAGATTAGATGTATCTTCTATGTAAAAGGAATGTTATTACGATGTCACATTTATCTTATGAATTGAAGCTACCTACACTATCATTGAAGGTGTTAGCCGCACGCTTCAACGATAAGTTAAAAGTCAAAAAATATAAGTAATAGAAATATATAAATCGTTCATTGTTGAGTTCCTAGGTAAAACTAAGATCGTTAAAGTAACTTAACGACCTTTATTGAAGAACCAGACATATGCGGGTTTTTTGTTGTTCTATTAAAAATTAAATGCAACCAAAAAAAAACTATTTCTTTCTAGTATATGTATACATAGACTTCAATTCTATAAAGCATATAAGTTTGTTAAACATTGAAAATAAAAATTAACAAATGATAACAATGAACAATTTAATTTAACAAAACGGAAACTTGGCCAACCCCATTTTTGTGAATTCTATTCCCGAAAAGCATTAAAATTTCGTTTTTCTGCCCATACCCACATTTACTTTTTGAAAGGATATTCTAAAATAACAAAGCCCAAAGCAAAAATCTTTATTTTTAAACTATATCGATAGTTGAGGGTTTATATATATATATATATATATATATATATATATATATATATATATATATATATATATATATATATATATATATATATATATATATATATATATATATATATATATATATATATATATATATATATATACTAGGTACATTTTAAGGGCCGTGCTAAGCACGGCCCGTGACAGGTTACTTGGTTGTGCGAAAAAAAGATACAGTGTTAGAATTTGATGTATTTTTACATCAATAGATAATTTAAGAATGTGTTTTCTAAAAATCTCCACAATAGATGATGTAAAGTTGTAAAGGTTTTAAATTCCACATTTTTTAATAATTCAATCACAAAGTCCACTGTTGAAGTCCTGGGACAGTATACATCATCAATAATACCTACAACAAAAAAAAGATGTTAAATTCCAAGGTAAATGGTCACTCAAAAAATTAACAGCTACATTGTTAAGTTTGACAACATCACAACATAGAAACCAAAACTGTTAAGAAACTTTATAATAATGACAAATGATAGCACATATATGGAAGGTAAAAAGAAAATTAAAGCCAAATTTGAAGAATGATTTTACTAAATGGCAATATAATCTTATGTAACGTAAATAAAAGCATATAATAAATAGATTGATTTTTAAGTAGAAACAATTTGATTTTGGATATAACAACATTGCTACTTAAATCCAATCCCCCTGAAAGATCATCAAACCATTGAAAGAATTTAAGAATGAAGAGAGCATCTTAATGTACTGTTGACACTACAAGGAATCCATGTACATGTATTTGAAGATTCAGGATATTTTATCTTTCTATGAGATTACAAATTGACATAAGAAAATTGCTGCCAACAAACAATGTAGAGATTTAAGCATAAAGGATAGATGGCCTCAAAAATATCACATGATTCCATAGAAAACTTTCAGACAATCTTCTAATATTTTGTAAAACACTATCATAAATACATAAATAACCCAATTACATAAAGCAGATTGCATTACCTAATAATAGAAAATTGCTGCCAACAAACTTAAACAATGATTTTGTACAAGCGAAAAAAGAGGATCCAATTTCTTGATGATGTTGAGTAGGGCCATCATTTCCTAAAACTCCTTTCATGTTGAAGAATGATTCAAAGTAATTAATTGGTTCAAAAAATACCCATAATTATACTCACTATGGTAAGTAACCGAAAACACACAATCATTAAAAACGTTCCCTGATGACATTAATTATCAACAAATTTCTCTTCATCGATGCCATTGTCGTTGTTTTTCTTAATTGGTTCAACAAATGACAAAATGACTCAAAATAATTAATTGGTTCAAAAAATACCCATAATTATACTCACTATGGTAAATAACCGAAAACACACAATCATTAAAAACGTTCCCTGATGACATTAATTAAAAACATTCCCTAAAGTACTTTGTAGCAGGAACCAATATCGTGGATCGATCGAATTGTTTCTCGTAGTTTCTAGTTTCGTTCTCATATTTGCAGTTTATGTATTTGATTGTCATTATTGTTATCATTTGTTTCCTATTGCTGGTTTGGTTCTCATATTTAACGTCTGTATTAGAATATTTATTTGATTAATTATTGGCAATATGGCTCCAAATATGATTCTTTTCAGTCTATTAGTACCCAACTTGATGGCAATAACTATATCTACTAGATTTGTGTAATGAAGAATTTTGTGAAGGAGAAAAATATGTGACATATAGTTACTAGTTAAGTAAACTAGCAGATGAGAATGATGCTAACTATATAGCTTATCGGATGTATCCTTGAATACATTGTTGTAAATGCTTATGTTTTCTCAATTGTGGTTGCATGTACGAGTCAATTATGAAATGTGAGTTGAATGATGAATAGTCGACATTTTGAGAAAGATAATGTTTGATAAGGTATTTATAGTAAGTTGAGTATTAGACTTGTTGGATATGTAAATCTGTAGGAGTGGAGAGTCAAATCATGGAAGAGGTTAACTTTCACCAAACGTAATCAAGGTGAGTGGATTCATTCTGTACTACCAATTATGTGTTGATTTTGTTATAGAACCAATGAGTCCGGGCTTAGTATAACATGATGTTCTAGTGTGACGGGTCGGAATTGTGGGACAATTATGAGTCAAGGTCTACTAGGAACAACATTACAAGGAATGTGATATGAGATAATATTAAGAGGTATTGTAGAGTACTTGGGTGTCTATATTATTCTAAGAACATGGAAGAAGTTTGTGCTAGGTGCTAACATATATGGGATGAAGTCCACTGAAATTGGGAAAGGAAACTTTAGACGAAGTATATAGAATTTAAGAACTGAGGTCATATATATGGATGATTTTCATGGAAATCTAGTGAACGAGGATAATAGATAAAGCATATAACAAGTAACATTGATGTAGTTAGTGAATGATGATTCTTTCATAACTCCCTTCGCATCAACTAGTGTTTACGGTACACGGTAGATTACACATCATAGTAGTTCTAGAGTACTTAAAAAGGATTTTTTTTTTTCTCTCAGATATAAATTACAAGCATAACATTTATTTCAAGTTTGATTACTGCTACAAATTTTCACTAAGCTAGATTGCATATTATTGAAAATATTAACTCTTCAGGTACAATTTCAAATGATAAGGGTAAGGAGTACGTTTTCCTAAATCTAGCATGGACCAATTTCAATTAGTGATGAATCTTTTATTACAAATTATAAATAAGTGGTCTTTCTTTTGTAAAACCATTGAAACCATTGAACAAGTAAATGTTTTATGGGCATAGTATAGTATAGGCAAAGATTTGTAATAGGCTTATGTTTTGTAAGCTAGATTCCAATGTTAATGTGGATGTATCTTTTTTATTATTACGATATAGTTATTAAAAAGATTAGATGTATCTTCTATGTAAAAGGAATGTTATTACGATGTCACATTTATCTTATGAAATGAAGCTACCTACACTATCATTGAAGGTGTTAGCCGCACGCTTCAACGATAAGTTAAAAGTCAAAAAATAAAGTAATTGAAATATATAAATGGTTCATTGTTGAGTTCCTAGGTAAAACTAAGATCGTTAAAGTAACTTAACGACCTTTATTGAAGAACCAGACATATGCGGGTTTTTTGTTGTTCTATTAAAAATTAAATGCAACCAAAAAAAACTATTTCTTTCTAGTATATGTATACATAGACTTCAATTCTATAAAGCATATAAGTTTGTTAAACATTGAACATAAAAATTAACAAATGATAACAATGAACAATTTAATTTAACAAAACGGAAACTTGGCCAACCCCATTTTTGTGAATTCTATTCCCGAAAAGCATTAAAATTTCGTTTTTCTGCCCATACCCACATTTACTTTTTTGAAAGGATATTCTAAAATAACAAAGCCCAAAGCAAAAATCTTTATTTTTAAACTATATCGATAGTCGAGGGTTTTATATATATATATATATATATATATATATATATATATATATATATATATATATATATATATATATATATATATATATATATATATATATATATATATATATATCCCTAGGTACATTTTAAGGGTCGTGCTAAGCACGGCCCGTGTAATACCGTGCTAATAAATTTTTTAGATTTTGAGTTAATTTTAGTGTAATTAAGATTTATTAGGCTAATGTATGAGTTTGGGTAGTTAAAATCCCATTTGGTAGAAGTTTGAGATTGAAAAATGCTAAAAAGAGGTTACACGGGTCGTGTTGGAGTTACACGGGTCGTGTAGGAGTCCTTTGTGATTGTTTTGAGCATACCGTAAGTTACACGGGTCGTGTCTTGTTGACACGGGTCGTGTAAACCTGCAGACTAAAAACTAGTGTACAGCACGGCTCGGGTAATATGAACACGGGTCGTGTAGAGTGTACAGCACGGATCGTGTAATACGGACACGGGTCGTGTAGCTGCAGACCAAACTCCAAGTTCAATACCGTAAATTACACGGGCCGTGTAATTTTAACACGGGCCGTGTAATCGCACAGATTTGTTTTTAAAGTGCAATTTTGTTTCATTTGGAGTTAAAACCCACTTCGACTAAAAGCTCCCAAAACCCTATAAAATTGATTCTAACCCTTCTAAGTCGAGATTTGAGCCAAATCTTCACAAATTGAAGCTACGGATTCATACTTGGAGCTTACAAGGTAAACCTCTTCGATTTTGATTTCGTTTCAACCGTTGGATGGTTTGATTGGAGGTAGTTTCATGTGGTCTCGATGACCCACCTGTGAATTGATCATGTTAGAGTCAAATTGTTAGATTAGCAAGTCTGTAAAGAGTTTAAATCCTAGATTCAAGTTAGTAAAATACTTGTTGTGGTATTTTGATCTTGAATGGGTCAAAGTAGTGAAGTGAGAGTATAACTAAAGTGATTTTTGTTATAAATTGATTATCACTTCACTATATGATGTTAAATTCTGGATTTATTGTTGATGTAAATTGTGATTGAGGTTATTGAGAGAATTAAGTATTGAAGTTTAGCTTTTGTGTTACAGCTAAAGCTAGACAGGATCAAGCACGAGGTTTTGGAGTTCCACGTATCGATTCAACTTCAGGTGAGTAGTTATTGTTAAATAAATTATATATTGTTGAGATTTTTGTTGCAGATTAAAGATATATCATATTAGATTGATTGAGTAAATCAAGGTTTGAGTATTTGAATTAAAGAATAGCAGTATATGTGATATACTAAAGACTGAGATGGTCAATTGAGATTCACTTGAAAGAGAAGTTGGATTATATAACCAAGTTATTCTCTAATTACTCACTGAGCTATTGAAGCTCATAATATGTTTGTTATTGTTGTCTGTGTTAGGTTCTGGTAGTGCAGGTCATGGAAAACATATCATGGAGGGTTAGCTGGAGTGGACTATGGACTTTAGAATGGAATTGTTGTTTGAACTTTCAATTATCCCGGTTTTTTGTGTAAAAATTGTAATACTTATTGTATATAGTTATAACTTAAACTAGGCTTTTGATGCAACTTTTTAACTAGTTACTCATCTTTTGGGTTTACACCAATATATGACTTGTGTTTGATAAATTCTCTTGGTGAATTCTAAGATTGAGAAACCGGGCATTACAAGTTGGTATCAGAGCTGTGGTTTAAGGGAATTAAACCTTGAGATGGGTTTAGACTTAAACCAATGAGATGGAGAGGTCCCAAAGAGTCCCGAGTAGCTATCCATCGCGGTGTATTAAATGAGTTGATTATGTAACCATATTGAGTATTATGGTGACATACAAATTGAGTTGATTATACACCATATTGAGTATTATGGTGGTGATTATTAAATGAGTTGATTTTCTTTTTCAGTTGAAATGAGCAATGGAAAAGAAAAAGAACAAGGTGATCCAGCAAGAGATCAATCGGGATCACGAGATTCAGGAGGAGAGCGTCAATCCGAGGGAGAGCGACCTCCCGAAACACCGAGTAATATGCAAGCCAAGTTTGCGGCTGAGGTAGTCAAGGCGCTTAAAGATATGTTACCTACATATTTAAAGCCTCAGGCGGAGGCTACAACTGGAGGTCCTTCGGGACAACCACCGGTCCGACTTGAGCAAAGGGAGGATCGTGGGGAGATCTTTACTGAGACAAGTGGAGCCAGAGTACCAAAGAATGTGAGAAAATGCACTTACGATGTTTTTCAAAAGTGCAAACCATATGACTTCTATAGGAAGGATGATCCCATAGCAGCCAGAAATTGGCTAACACACGTTGAAAAGATGTTTCGTACGAGTAAATGCGATGAGACTGATAAGGTTGAATTTGTAACAAACTTACTGAAAGAGGATGCCCAGTTTTGGTGGGAGAATACGTGCATGGAAGTTGGAGAAAGCCTGGCTCTTACGTTGAGTTGGGAACAGTTTAAATTGAAATTTATGGAACATTATTGTTCTAATAATGCCATGAAGGGTATAGAAGAGGAGTTCTTGAAATTACAACAAGGGTCGAGAGCGGTACAACAAAATACACTAGATTTTAACGAAAAGGCGAGATTCGCGCATCATCAAGTAGATACTGAAGAACGCAGAATGGATCGTTACATGTGGGGTTTAAAGACCCAGATTCGGGAGTTTTTGCAAGGTTCCAAGTATACTACATATCAACAAGTTGCAGAGGCAGCAAGAACAAGGGAGAGGGAATTACAGAGACAAGAAGAGGAGAGGATAATTGAAAGATAAAGTGCGGGATCAAAACGAAAATGGGATAGTAGAGTTGGAGATAATACACAGAAATCGACTAATACAGGTTTTCAATTCCGTGGAGAGTCGAAGAGGAACGAGGAGAGGTGGTGTAAGAAATGTCGACGAAAACATACGGGGGAATGCGATTCCCGTACTCCACCATCAGTTTGTTTTTAATGCGGGAAGACGGGACATATGGCCCGACAGTGTACTGAAAGCCGTCCTGTATGTTTCAATTGTGGAGATAGTGGGCATATTCGCCCTGATTGCCCGAAAATGAAATCCGAGTCTCAAAAATATTTCCAAAAGACCGGACGAGGAGGAGGTCGAGATCGAGATGATCGAAGAGACAGGGGTGGCGGTTACATGAAAACGTGAGCTTTTCAATTAACCGTCGACGAGGCTCGAGACCAAACCGATGTTATCACAAGTATCTTTCGCTTGAACTCTTATCAAGCACGAGTACTTTTTGATTCCGGTGCTTCCGTGTCTTTTATATCGGAGTCCTTTGCTTCTAAACTAAATTTTCCATTAGCCGATTTATATGAGAAAATAATAGTAGATGTAGCAGATGGGAGATGTGTTTTTGTAAAGAGTCATTATAAATAGTGTCGGCTTGAAATCTACGGGGTTGCGTACCTTATAGATCTGAAGTCGATCACTAATCATGAGTTTGATGTGATAGTCAGGATGGATTGGATGGATGATAATAGAGGTCAAATGGATTGTCATGAGAAAACACTTTCCATAAAGACACCGAGTGGTTCCTGAATTTTGATACGAGGTGAACGACGTTCCCGAAAAGTACCGATAGTGTCACTTGCAACGGCTAAGAGATATATGGAAAGAGGGGGTGAATTGATTATGGCACATGTGATTAGTGCCGAGTCAAAACATTCCAAAATAAAAGAAGTAGAAGTGGTTTGTGATTATCCCGATGTATTTCCTGATGATCTTCCAGGCCTTCCGCCAAGTAGACAAGTTGAGTTTGTGATCGATGTGATACCTGGGGCGAAGCCGGTGGCACAACCACCTTATCGATTGGCACCTTCTGAAATGGAAGAACTCAAGAGACAGTTGCAAGAGTTGTTAGAACTTGGGTTTATTCGTCCGAGCTCGTCTCCTTGGGGTGCACCTATACTTTTTGTGAAAAAGAAAGACGGCTCCATGAGAATGTGTATAGATTACCGAGAGCTCAATAAGATCACCATAAAGAATCGTTATCCGTTACCGTGGATTGATGATTTATTTGATCAGCTACACGGAGCCACATATTTCTCGAAGATTGATTTGAGATCTGGTTATCATCAATTGAGAGTACAAGAAGTTGATATCCCGAAGACAGCTTTTCGCACGAGGTATGGTCATTACGAGTTCTTAGTCATGCCGTTCGGTTTGACTAATGCTCCAGCCGCTTTTATGGATTTGATGAATCGGGTTTGTCGTCCCTTTCTTGACAAATTCGTAATTGTGTTTATCGACGACATCCTGATTTATTCAAAGACTCGAGATGAGCATAGATTTCATTTGCAACAAATGCTAGATCTTCTCCGAGACGAGAAGTTATATGCAAAATTTTCAAATTGCGAGTTTTGGTTACGGAAAATTCAGTTTCTCGGCCATGTGATAAATAAAGATGGCATAAAGGTGGATCCAGCAAAGATCGAAGCTGTAATGAGTTGGGAGCCACCAAAGAGTCCGATAGAGATTCACAGTTTCTTGGGGTTAGCAGGCTATTACCGACAATTCGTTGAAAATTTTTCTCGTATAGCCACACCCTTAACCAAGTTGACCAAGAAGACGGAGAAATTTAGTTGGACTGCTGCGCAACAGTCAGCTTTTGAGCAATTGAGAGATAGTTTGTGTAAAGCTCCGGTGTTGGCCTTACCGCAAGGAGGAGAAGACTTTGTTATTTATAGTGATGCTTCCCTAAGTGGTCTTGGATGCGTACTAATGCAAAAAGGGCGTGTGAATGCTTATGCCTCTCGACAACTAAAACCACATGAGAAAACTTACCCCGTACATGATTTAGAGTTGGCGGCGATAATCTTTGCATTAAAGATGTGGCAACACTATCTTTATGACGTGCAGTTCCAGATTTACACAGATCACAAAAGTTTGAAATACCTGTTCGATCAGAAGGAGTTAAACATGAGGCAAAGACGGTGGATGGATCTGCTAAAAGATTATGATTGTGAAAATACTTTACAATCTCGGTAAAGCTAATGTGGTGGTGGATGCATTGAGTCGAAAAGGGCCGCCTATTCGAGTCGTGTCGGCTCGAATGGGAGTTGTGAGTCGATTTTCGGAGATAATACACATATGCCAAAGTGAGGCTAATAATTTAAAGAAAGAGAGAATGATTGGTTACGTGGAGAAGTTGGTGGAAAATGAAAAAGGAATCAAGACTTTTCAAGGACGAGTTTGGGTTCCGAAGCATGGCGAGGCGAGACAAATGTTGTTAGAGGATGCTCACTGTACCAGATATTCGGTTCACCCTGGTAGTACGCGGATGTATCATACTCTAAAGCCGTACTACTGGTGGCCCGGTATGAAGCGAGATGTAGGACGCTTTGTGGAGAACTGCTTGACGTGTCTTCAAGTAAAAGCCAATCATCAAAAGCCGCATGGAGCAGTGCAACCATTACCGGTGCCAAAGAAGAAGTGCGATGAAATCACTATGGATTTCATCACAAAGTTGCCTCGAACTCCACAAAGACATGATTCGATATGGGTGATTGTTGATAGGTTAACAAAGTCTGCTCATTTCATTCCAATCCGAGAAGATTATCAAGTGTCAAAACTGGCCGAGATCTATACTAGGGAAGTGGTGAGACGACACGGAGTGCCGACTTCGATTGTCTCGGATAGAGATAGTCGCTTTAATTCACATTTCTGGCAGAGTTTTCAGAAACATTTTGGCACTAAAGCTTTGTTGAGTACTGCTTATCATCCTCGGACAGATGGACAGTCGGAAAGGACGATACAGACACTTGAAGATATGCTCAGAGCTTGCATAATTGATTTTGGAGGCAGCTGAGAAGATCACCTTGCCTTTAGTAGAGTTTGCCTACAACAACACATACCACTCCAGTATACAGATGACACCTTTTGAGGCATTGTATGGTGCACCGTGCCGAACCCCTACTTGTTGGACAGAAATGGGAGAGAAACCATTGGCGGGACCAGAGATTATAGCCGAGACTGAAGAAAAGATACAAAACATCCGTGAGAATATGCGAGTAGCTCAAAACCGCCAAAAGCAATATGCAGATAAGAGAAGGAAGCCGTTAGAGTTTCATGTCGGGGATATGGTAATGTTAAAGGTGTCTCCTTGGAAAGGAGTAATCCGTTTTGGCAAAAGATGTAACACCCCTTTCTCAAACCATGATTTAATACAGTTTATATTACAAAATATTTTACAACACGTGACTACCAAAACGTCACTATTTTTTTTTTTACAAATTTATTCTCAAGGGGTAATTGCAGACTGAACTCAAAAGCCATAATTTAAACTTATATGTATTATACACATAGGTCCCATCTCCAGCTCCTGCTCATCTCACCTAAGTACATAGCATTTTTTAAAAAAATACATAAGACATAAAGTCTCGTGAGTAATATGGGTTTTAGACCCAAAACGTTTCTGCTCAAAACTTGAAATATTAACAAGTAAACTACTTAAACTTATTTTTATAACAAATCTCAAAATTGCTTTTCTTCTCTACTTTCAAACCTCAAAAATGCTTTCTTTCTCAAAAACTGTTTTCTTTCTGAAAAACTGCTTTCTTTCTCAAAAACTGATTTCTTTCTCAAAACTGCTTTCTTTCTCAAAACTGCTTTCTTTCTCATTTTCTTGTGACCAACTGAAACTCATGAATTAGTTTAATTTAATTCATTCTACTAACTCCCCTTCTCGGGACAGAACAGATCCACCCGCAAGGTTATGCTATCTCTGTCTCCCCTTCGTGACTTGGAACAGATCCAAGCACAAGGTTATGCTGTCTCCCCTTCATGGCTTGGAACAGATCCAACCATAAGGTTATGCTAAGCTAGACAACTACTTCGCGATGGGAGGTACCACCCCAGTAGTGTCTTCAGATCTCCCGATTATGTGGGTGATCCTAGTCCGGACAACTGACTCTCATTGCTTTCTTTCCTTTAGTTCTTATCTCATTACTTTCTTCATTTCATCTCAAATTGGTCAGATACGGACACAATTTCAAAACAAGCTCAAACTTTAACTCTTTGACTCATACTCTCGAAAATCACTTTGAAACTAACTTCAATATCTTTAGCTCTCATATGGAGCTTCTTTCAAAATAACTTTACAAACTACACTGCTTTAAAATCTGCTTAAAAACACTTAGCTCTTGTGTAGAGCTACATTTTAAAACTGTTTCCAAACTTTAACATTTAAAAGCATTTGGAAATCTCATTTTCTGAAAATATCATTTTGCTATGTACTAGGAAAATCCTCATAAAACTCACCTTGGTTCTGCTATGGGTTACTAAGCTTCTCGTACACCTTATCCTTTTCCGTGCTCAACAGTATTTGAAGCACCACCTATACAAGTATCATATATATTTACTTAATTAATAAATACATACCACAAGTGACTCTACAGTTCTAGGGTCTCATATGGTACAACTTTAGGTCATAACAAGTGTATAACCCTTAATAACTCATTTTACAATTTTCCCGAAATACGCGTATTTTACTACAGTACCCTCGGGAGGTCGTATTTCGTTTCCGACAATTTTCCATGAAGTCTTAGGCCATAATAGACCTATGTTCAAAATTTGAGGTCAAACGGACAAGTTTAGGACTAAATCTCAAAATCCAATTTCACTTGGCAGGAGACTCGTTGCAAAAACTGCATTTTGGAACTGGCGCGAGGTCGCGTCGCGACCCTAGGGGTGGTCACGTCGCGATCACTGAGTATGTTGCTATATTTGACGATTTTCCAAACTGCAGTTTCACTATTAACTCCATTAAGCTCTTAATACTTGACTTAATTAGTTTAGGGTCATTTTCAGGCCCTAAATACCAACTTGCATTTAACTTTAAACTACAAAATCATCAAATCTTCTTTAAAAACTTGAAAATTCTTCCGAAATCACCATTTTTCACTAAAAACCAATTTATTGAATTTTCAATCTTATGAACTGACTTCTTACTTCATTTATGACATTTTTAACTTAACAAAACCATTAGAACCATATGAAATCAGTTTCAACTCATGAACCCATTTCTAGGGTTCTTAAGCTAAAAACCCATTTCACCACTCTTGCTTCAAAACTTCAATTCCATTGAATTACTTGTTAATACAAGTTTCTTTCATCATTTCTAACCTATTAGACTCATCAAAACCACTTGTTCATCCAAACCCGTGACTTAATGTTCTTGAACCAAAATCACCATTTTCTTGCATCTCAACATATTTAACAACTAAACATGTTAAGTTGGTGGTTTTGAGCAAGATGAGTTGGATGATTTCATTAGAATCATGATTTCTGGAAAATCAGAAATCAAGACATAATTCCCGTTCAAGAACTTGGGTAGAATAAACTTAGAACATGAAGTTCTTACATCTTGAAGCTTGGAAATCTTCAATTCTAGCTCCAATTCCTTGTAAAACTCCTAGAACTCCTTCTCTTCTCGTGTGTTCTCTCGCTCTCTCCCGATTCTTCTACTGGCTTCTGGAGATGAGATTTGGATAACTCTCATATATATATATATATATATATATATATATATATATATATATATATATATATATATATATATATATATATATATAAAATTTATATAAAAGATTTACATTCTAGTCCCTACTCTTCCAACTTCTCTACAAAAATGGTCCTAAGACCCATAATCTTGCAACAAAGTTCCATTAACTAACATCTTAACATTTTCTTGACTTTTTGGTCATTTCCATGTCAAATGACCATTTTGTCCTTTTTGGTCAAATTTCACTATTCACGCGGTAAAATTCCAAATTTTACATAAACTTTTATTTCTTATATTCTTATTTCACGAACCACATATTATTTTACATAATGGTCTTATAATATGACAAAAGACCATTTTACCCTTTTTACAACTTTTTTGCGGGTTCTTACAGTCACCCCTCCTTAAGCGGATTCCGTCCTCGGAATCTTTTCGTAATCCATGAAATCTGGATACCTTCTCTTCATTTCTTCTAATGTCTCCCAAGTTAGGTTTGACCCTAATGGATGCTTCCACTTGACTAGTACAATGTCAATTTCCTTATTTCTTAGCTTCTTGGTCTGCATTTCTAGGATTGCTTCAGGTTCTTCAATCAACCTATTAGGAGTCTCCACTTTCAAGTCTGTATACGGTATAACCAACTCTTCCTTTCCAAAATACTTCTTCAGGTAGCATACATGAAAGGTATCATGTATTCCGCTAAGTTCTGGTGGTAATTCCAACTTGAATGCCTGCAATCCAACTCTCTTCAGAATCCTAAAAGGTCCGATGTATCTTGGACTCAACTTTCCTCTTTTACCGAATCTGACTACGCCCTTCCATGGTGACACTTTTATCATCACTAAATCACCTTCTTGTAAATCATATGGTCTTTTCTTCATATTCGAGTAACTCTTCTGTCGATCTTGTGCTGCTTTCATGTTGGCTTGAATCACTCCAATCTTTTCATTGGTCACTCTAACAATGTCTGGTCCTGTAAGCTTAGTCTCACTCGCCTCTAACCAACATAGAGGAGTCCTGCATTTTCTACCATATAATGCCTCAAAGGTGGCATTTTAATGCTAGAATGGTAACTGTTGTTATATGCAAACTCCACTAGTGGCAAGTGTTCGTCCCAACTACCTCCAAAATCCATTACACATGATCGTAACATGTCTTCTACTGTCTGAATTGTTCGCTCACTCTAACCATCTGTTTGTGGATGATACGTTGTGCTTAGCTGAATTTTCGTCCCCATTTTCTCTTGTAAAGCTCTCTAAAAGTTAGAGGTAAATCTAGGGTCTCTATCTGACACGATGGGCAACGGTGCACCATATCGTCTTAACACTTCATCTATGTACAACTGGGCTAACTTCTCTAATGGAGTAGTTTCTCTTATGGCTAGAAACAGTGCACTCTTGGTCAACCGGTCCACTATAACCCATATACAATCATATCCTCTTCTCGTTCTCGGTAACCCCACAATAAAGTCCATGGTTACATCTTCCCACTTTCCTGTTGGAATGTGCAATGACTGAGCATCTCCATGCGGGACATGATGTTCCGCCTTGACTTGAGCACAAACGACACACTTGGATATGTATTTAGCTATCCTCTTCTTCATTCCAGGCCACCAATACTATCTCTTAAGATCTTGATAAGTCTTAGTACTCCCTGGATGTATAAAATACTTAGACTTATGCGACTCTTCTAAAATCAACTTTCTTAAACCCCCTACTTTCGGTACCCAAATGCGGTTTTTAAAAGTCTTCAACCCTTGACTGGTTGTTTCAAACTGCATGTCTTTTCCTAGTTTCTCATCTTTTAAATCTCCGCTCTCTTCAACTTTTTGTTGGACTGCTTTAATCTGCTCTATAATACTAGACACTAGTTCTATACACATCGATCTTGCCTTGATTCTTTTCACAGGAACTTTTCTACTCAATGGATCTGCTACTACATTTGCTTTACCTGAATGGTATACAATCTCGCAATCATAATCACTGATCAACTCTAGCCATCTTCTCTGTCTCATGTTCAGCTCTTTTTGAGAGAACACATACTGTAAACTCTTGTGATCAGTAAATAGCTTGCACTTTGTACCATACAGGTAATGTCTCCAAATTTTCAAGGCAAATACAATCGCTGCGAGCTCTACATCATGAGTAGTATACTTTGTTTCTGGATCTTTCAACTGTCTGGAAGCATATGCTATAACCTTCCCCCTCTGCATCAACACACAGCCAAGCCCCCGATACGAGGCATCGCTGTACACTTCAAAATCTTCCGTCCCATCTGGTAGTGTAAGAACAGGCACATTACACAACTTCTCTTTTAATGTAACAAAAGCTTTTTCTTGTTCTTCTGGCCATCTGAATTTCTCTTCTTTTCGGGTTAGCCGTGTAAGTGGCACAGCTATACGGTAGAAATCTTGAATAAATCTCCGATAATACCCGGCAAGTCCGAGAAAACTTCTAACTTCAGTTGGCGTTTTGGGAGGTTCCCATTTCATTACTGCTTCAACTTTTGACTGATCAACTTTTATACCTTGGATAGAAACAACATGTCCAAGGAACTGCACCTCTCGCATCCAAAACTCACACTTGGAGAACTTTGCATACAGTTGTTCTTGCTTCAAGGTTTCAAGCACTGTCTGCAGGTGGCTCGCATGCTCTTCTCTGTTCTTTGAGTATATAAGAATGTCATCGATGTATATTATAACAAATCGGTCTAAGAATGGTTTACAGACCCGATTCATTAAGTCCATAAAAACCACTGGTGCATTAGTAAGACCGAATGGCATCACTAGGAACTCGTAATGCCCGTTTCGAGTACGGAATGATGTCTTCTCCACGTCACTCTCTTTCACCCTAACTTGGTGATAACCGGATCTCAAATCAATCTTTGAGAAGTAACCTGCACCTTGTAACTGGTCAAATAGGTCATCTATTCTAGGCAACGGGTAACGGTTCTTGATAGTAATCTTGTTCAGTTCCCGGTAATCAATGCACATACGCATTGATCCATCTTTCTTCTTTACAAATAGGACTGGAGCACCCCACGGAGAAGAACTAGGCCTAATAAAACCTTTATCAAGTAACTCCTGCAACTGGGACATTATATCCCGCATTTCTGTTGGTGCTAATCGGTACGGTGCTCGTGCTATTGGGGAAGCTCCTGAGACAAGATCTATCCGGAACTCAATTTGCCTTTCAGGCGGCAAGCCAGGTAACTCATCTGGGAAAACTTCTGGAAATTCTTTCACTACTTCAATGTCTTTATAAGTCTGCTTTACTTTATCTTCGGTCATCACATAAGCTAAGAAAGATACACACCCTTTCCTGATACATCTGCGGGCTTTTGCCACACTAATAAGACTCGGCACATGCTTTCTTCTTTCTCCGTACACATATACTTTAGCTCCTAGGGTTTTAACAGACACCCTCTTCTGCCCACATGCTATCTTCGCGTCATTGGCACCAAGCCAATCCATTCCAATTATCACATCAAAAGACTTAATTCCAATGGGAATAAGATTAAGTCGAAACTTCTTGCCATTGATATCAAGTTCACAATCTCGGTACATATGCTGAACTTCAACAAACTTCCCATCTGCTACTTCCACTTCGAAGATCATGTCTAACAATTCTAACGGTACACTCAGTCTAGCTCTGAATTCATGGGACACAAACGAATAAGTAGAACCGGAATCAAATAACACATACGTAGGTATCAAGTTAACCAGTAGAATACCTGAGACAACATCATGCGTCTCATTTGCCTCCTCTCGAGTGATCTGGAAGGCTCGGGTCTTCACTTTCTGTGGCTCCGTCTTCTTTTGGGCTGTGGACACCACTGTCTCTCCTCCTTTGTTTGGGCAGTTGAAACTGTAATGCCCAATCTGGTGACACGAAAAACACTCTACCTCGCTTGCTTTCTTTGCCTTGCAATCTTTCATCTTGTGACCAAATCCGCCACAGTTGAAACAGGCATTAGATCCCGCACGACATTCACCACTGTGTTCTCTTCCACATTTCCCACATTTCTTCACGCCTCCCTGTTTGGTATGACTCTAGCTTGATTTCCCTTTCTTCTTCAAGTTCCCGCTACTACTTACTGACTTTCTTTTATCGCTGAAATTAGGTTTTTCATTATTCTGATGCTTTCCCACATCTTCCACATTACGGGCAGCAATGATGGCACCGTCTAAAGTCTCGGCTTTCTTCACCTCCAACTCATAGTTCCACGGTAGTCCCCGAACATAACGGTTAACTCGGGATCGCTCAGTGGGATAAGATTCTCCCACAAAAGGCAACATATCACAGAACTTCTTTGTATATTCATCAACCAACGAATCTCCTTTCTTCAACATCAGAAAATCTTCATTCATCTTTTCTAAGTCTCTTGTGGGACAAAATTTATCCTTAAGACATGAGATAAATTCAACCCACGACCAGCCATAAACAACATCTTTCCCAAAGCTTTCATACTTGGTGTTCCACCATATCAAAGCATCATCTTTTAGTTGTCGGGAAGCATAGTTAACTTGATCTTCTTCACCACACTTGCTGGCTTGCATTACTTGTTCAATTTCCCAAATCCATCTCATAGTCACCTTTGGCTCAAAACTGCCGTGGTACTCTGGCGGTTTACAAGCCATAAATGACTTAAAAGAACAGCCCTTCTCCTTCTTCTTGTTTTCCCCACTAGCTTCTTCTTCAGTTGTCTTTTTAGAAACTTCCTGGGAGGAATAGGCACTGGGTTCACCCATTCGGCTATCAATGATGTTATTCACATCTTCCTTCAACTCAGTTCGTAGATTATTAATCAAATTCTGAATAGCTTCCATTGTGACAGGTTGTGGTGGTGGGTTTGGCTCAGCTCCAGCATCTCTAATTACATTACCAGGTCCACTTCCTCGTGAAGAAGTGTGACTACCCTGACCCCTGTCAACTAGTGGCATCTGTCTTCATCCTTCCATTACTATATAGATAAACAAAATCTCTGTTTAATACGTATTTCTATATAGTATTTTGTAAGCGGTAGCATGTTATCTCTCTATCTTGACTGTACTTTTGTAGCAGTCATACTCACCATATAACTTCTATAGGTCTAAGTGTACCTCTACACTTTACTACTACACTTGCTAGTTTAAGCTTAGGATGGTATTCCAACCTAATTCGCTTAAACTATGGCTCTGATACCAAAACTGTAACACCCCTTTCTCAAACCATGATTTAATAAAGTTTATATTACAAAATATTTTACAACGCGTGACTACCAAAAAGTCACTATTTTTTTTACAAATTTATTCTCAAGGGGTAATTACAGACTGAACTCAAAAGCCATAATTTAAACTTATCTGTATTATACACATAGGTCCCAACTCCAGCTCCTGCTCATCTCACATAAGTACATAGCATTTTTTTTTAAAATACGTAAGACATAAAGTCTCGTGAGTAATATGGGTTTTAGACCCAAAACTTTTCTGCTCAAAACTTGAAATATTAACAAGTAAACTACTTAAACTTATTTTTATAACAAATCTCAACAGTAACACCCCTTTCTCAAACCATGATTTAATACAGTTTTTATAACTTTTCTGCTATGTACTAGGAAAATCCTCATAAAACTCACCTTGGTTCTGCTATGGGTTACTAAGCTTCTCGTACACCTTTTCCTTTTCCGTGCTCAACAGAATTTGAAGCACCACCTATACAAGTATCATATATATTTACTTAATTAATAAATACATACCACAACTGACTCTACAGTTCTAGGGTCTCATATGGTACAACTTCAGGTCATAACAAGTGTATAACCCTTAATAACTCATTTTACAATTTTCCCGAAATACGCGTATTTTACTACAGTACCCTCGGGAGGTCGTATTTCGTTTCCGACAATTTTCCATGAAGTCTTAGGCCATAATAGACCTATGTTCAAAATTTGAGGTCAAACGGACAAGTTTAGGACGAAATCTCAAAATCCAATTTCACTTGGCAGGAGACTCGTTGCAAAAACTGCATTTTGGAACTGGCGTGAGGTCGCGTCGCAACCCTAGGGGTGGTCGCGTCGCGATTACTGAGTATGTTGCTATATTTGACGATTTTCCAAACTGCAGTTTCACTATTCACTCCATTAAGCTCTTAATACTTGACTTAATTAGGTTAGGGTCATTTCCAGGCCCTAAATACCAACTTACATTTGACTTTAAACTACAAAATCATCAAATCTTCTTTATAAACTTGAAAATTCTTCCGAAATCACCATTTTTCACTAAAAACCAATTTATTGAATTTTCAAGCTTATGAACTGACTTCTTACTTCATTTATGACATTTTTAACTTAACAAAACCATTAGAACCATATGAAATCAGTTTCAACTCATGAACCCATTTCTAGGGTTCTTAAGCTAAAAACCCATTTCACCACTCTTGCTTCAAAACTTCAATTCCATTGAATTACTTGTTAATACAAGTTTCTTTCATCATTTCTAACCTATTAGACTCATCAAAACCACTTGTTCATCCAAACCCGTGACTTAATGTTCTTGAACCAAAATCGCCATTTTCTTGCATCTCAACATATTTAACAACTAAACATGTTAAGGTGATGGTTTTGAGCAAGATGAGTTGGATGATTTCATTAGAATCATGATTTCTGGAAAATCAGAAATCAAGACATAATTACCGTTCAAGAACTTGGGTAGAATAAACTTAGAACATGAAGTTCTTACCTCTTGAAGCTTGGAAATCTTCAATTCTAGCTCCAATTCCTTGTAAAACTCCTAGAACTCCTTCTCTTCTCGTGTGTTCTCTCGCTCTCTCCCGATTCTTCTACTGGCTTCTGGAGATGAGAGTTGGATAACTCTCATATATATATATATATATATATATATATATATATATATATATATATATATATATATATATATATATATATATATATATATATATATATATATATATATATATATATAATTTATATAAAAGATTTACATTCTAGTCCCTACTCTTCCAACTTCAATACAAAAATGGTCCTAAGACCCATAATCTTGCAACAAAGTTCCATTAACTAACATCTTAACATTTTCTTGACTTTTTGGTCATTTCCATGTCAAATGACCATTTTGCCCTTTTTGGTCAAATTTCACTATTCACGCGGTAAAATTCCAAATTTTACATAAACTTTTATTTCTTATATTCTTATTTCACGAACCACATATTATTTTACATAATGGTCTTATAATATGATAAAAGACCATTTTACCATTTTTACAACTTTTCTGCGGGTTCTTACAAAAGAGGTAAGTTGAGCCAGCGATTCATTGGACCCTTTCGAGTCTTAGAGAAAATTGGAGCAGTTGCATATAAGCTTGAACTTCCAGATGAGTTGCGGGGTATCCACAATGTGTTCCATGTGTCACGCCTTAGAAAAACTTTGCATGACAAATCCACTCGAGTACCCTTGGCCGGAGTCCAATTAGACGAGAAATTGAGATACCAAGAAATGCCGAAACAAATTCTGGATAGGAAGGTCAAGAAATTACGAAATAAAGAGATTGGGATAGTAAAGGTACAATGGCGACATCATAGAGGTGCGGATGTCACTTGGGAAGCTGAGGAAGAAATGCGGTCAAAACACCCCTTTTTGTTTCAAGAGATTCCGAGGACGGAATCTTTTGAAGGGGGTAAGAACTTGCAATATCGTGTTAATAAATTTTTGAGATTTTGAGTTAATTTTAGTGTAATTAAGATTTATTAGGCTAATGTATGAGTTTGGGTAGTTAAAATCCCATTTGGTAGAAGTTTGAGAGTGAAAAATGCTAAAAAAGAGGTTACACGGGTCGTGTTGGAGTTACACGGGTCGTGTAGGAGTCCTTTGTGATTGTTTTGAGCATACCGTAAGTTACACGGGTCGTGTCTTGTTGACACGGGTCGTGTAAACCTGCAGACTAAAAACTAGTGTACAGCATGGCTCGTGTAATATGAACACGGGTCGTGTAGAGTGTACAGCACGGATCGTGTAATACGGACACGGGTCGTGTAGCTGCAGACCAAACTCCAAGTTCAATACCGTAAATTACACGGGCCGTGTAATTTTAACACGGGCCGTGTAATCGCACAGATCTGTTTTTAAAGTGCGATTTTGTTTCATTTGGAGTTAAAACCCACTTCGACTAAAAGCTCCCAAAACCCTATAAAATTGATTCTAACCCTTCTAAGTCGAGATTTGAGCCAAATCTTCACAAATTGAAGCTAGGGATTCATACTTGGAGCTTACAAGGTAAACCTCTTCGATTTTGATTTCGTTTCAACCATTGGATGGTTTGATTGGAGGTAGTTTCATGTGGTCTCGATGACCCACCTGTGAATTGATGATGTTAGAGTCAAATTGTTAGATTAGCAAGTCTATAAAGAGTTTAAATCCTAGATTCAAGTTAGTGAAATACTTGTTGTGGTATTTTGATCTTGAATGGGTCAAAGTAGTGAAATGAGAGTATAACTAAAGTGATTTTTGTTATAAATTGATTATCACTTCACTATATGATGTTAAGTTCTGGATTTATTGTTGATGTAAATTGTGATTGAGGTTATTGAGAGAATTAAGTATTGAAGTTTAGCTTTTGTGTTACAGCTAAAGCTAGACAGGATCAAGCACGAGGTTCTGGAGTTCTACGTATCGATTCAACTTCAGGTGAGTAGTTATTGTTAAATAAATTATATATTGTTGAGATTTTTGTTGCAGATTAAAGATATATCATATTAGATTGATTGAGTAAATCAAGGTTTGAGTATTTGAATTAAAGAATAGCAATATATGTGATATACTAAAGACTGAGATGGTAAATTGAGATTCACTTGAAAGAGAAGTTGGATTATATAACCAAGTTATTCTCTAATTACTCACTGAGCTATTGAAACTCATAATATGTTTGTTATTGTTGTCTGTGTTAGGTTCTGGTAGTGCAGGTCACGGAAAACATATCATGGAGGGTTAGCTGGAATGGACTATGGACTTTGGAATGGAATTGTTGTTTGAACTTTCAATTGTCTCGGTTTTTTGTGTAAAAATTGTAATACTTATTGTATATATTTATAACTTAAACTAGGCTTTTGATGCAACTTTGTAACTAGTTACTCATCTTTTGGGTTTACACCAATATATGACTTGTGTTTGATAAATTCTCTTGGTGTATTCTAAGATTGAGAAACCGGGCATTACAGCCCGTGACAGGTTACTTGGTTGTGCGAAAAAAAGGTACAGTGTTATAATTTGATGTTTTTTTACATCAATAGAAAATTTAAGAATGTGTTTTCTAAAAATCTCCACAATAGATGATGTAAAGTTGTAAAGGTTTTAAATTCCACATTTTTCAATAATTCAATCACAAAGTCCACTGTTGAAGTCCTGGGACAGTATACTTCATCAATAATACCTACAACAAAAAAAGATGTTAAATTCCAAGGTAAATGGTCACTCAAAAAATTAACAGCTACGTTGTTAAGTTTGACAACATCACAACATAGAAACCAAAACTGTTAAGAAACTTTATAATAATGACAAATGATAGCACATATATGGAAGGTAAAAAGAAAATTAAAGCCAAATTTGAAGAATGATTTTACTAAATGGCAATATAATCTTATGTAACGTAAACAAAAGCATATAATAAATAGATTGATTTTTAAGTAGAAACAATTTGATTTTGGATATAACAACATTGCTACTTAAATCCAATCCCCCTGAAAGATCGTCAGACCATTGAAAGAATTTAGGAATGAAGAGAGCATCTTAATGTACTGTTGACACTACAAGGAATCCATGTACATGTATTTGAAGATTTAGGATATGTTATCTTTCTATGAGATTACAAATTCACATAAGTGACAACGTGTAGAAAATACGATAGCTGATCTCCACGAATAAGGTTTTTAAGCCGATTACTGTGTGACAGATATGTATTTTATCTATAATATGCGGAATAAAAATAAACTAAAATTAAGTTACTAAAGCTATAAATAAACAAAATAAAGCAGTAAATCTAAACTAGACAGTATTTAAATAGACAGAATGCGGTAAATAAAGTAAATGTTAGAAGTTAGAGGTTATATGTAATAAACGTCATTATCAACGATAAAGTGTTTTTACAATAAATAAAAAGGTTAGAAGTTAGAAGTTAGAAGTTAGAAGTTAGATGTCTCGG
Source organism: Cichorium intybus (assembly GCA_023525715.1). Taxonomy (NCBI): domain Eukaryota; kingdom Viridiplantae; phylum Streptophyta; class Magnoliopsida; order Asterales; family Asteraceae; genus Cichorium; species Cichorium intybus. Next base: position 125,748,758 of record CM042012.1, on the reverse strand, counting down.
TTAAATACAGTCCACATATGTTGTTGTTGTCACGGTTCAATTTGTATGTCTTGGAATTTAGTACAATTGATTTATAAAGGTTTAAATAAATCAATAACGGCACAGGTAAATTATTGGAATTATAATTTCAAAAGAACTTATCGATAGCAGATGAAGATGGTGATTTTCTTTGAAGCGTCGATTCTTGTTCTTTGCGGTTTATCTTGCCGAATGGTTTTTCTTCAGTTTTGTGTTGGTTTGGACGTGGGTTTGCTTGTGTGTGTGTATTATAGTTGTATTGGTGCTGTATGGGTTTGGTGTCGGGTGGAAGTTTTGTTTGGTGTCGGGTAGAGGTTGTTTAGAGGTTTGAAGTTTGGTGTCGGGTTTTATGGATGTTTTGTTTGGTGTCGGGTGGAGGTTTTGTTTCTTGCGGTTATATGGTTTGGTTCTTGTTGACAAATTCAGAAATCAGAGTGTCTTGAGGTGTTTGGACGTGGGTTTTTGTGAGAGTATGAGTATATGATGCAAGGTGTTTATGTTCTCATGAATGGCAAGAGGTGAGCTTCTTATTTATAGTTGCTGAACACAGGCTTCGCGTCGCGAGGGTGCGTGATCGTGTTGCTTTTGTCCACCACTGGTCTGGCTAGTGCGTTTGTTGGTAGTCTCGCGAACAAGAAGTAGGTGTTGTCGCGTTCAAGGTCTTCGCGTCGCGACCACCCTTGCCGTCGCGTCGCGATCGCTGTAGTGATCTGGACTTCTGTCTTTGCTCTTCTTCACGTCGCGACCATGGTGTCCGTCGCGTCGTGATTGCTGTAGCAGTGTGACATTTTTGTATTTTGCACTTTGGTTCGTAGCATTACTTTCTCAGGTTTGATTGATCTCGAATTTACGCAACCTGAAATAAACTGATAATATTTGTTGAAAAACATTTCGACTTATTTCAGTGATGGTCACATAAAACATAAAAACATTATTCAACACAACGCCTAGTGATATCAAGTATTTTAGGCATTGTTGAGGCCTGTTCTTGATGAAATTATATCAGATATATCTTGGTATTCTCACTTTTCGTGCCAGGACTTGTTTGGAGAAAAAGAATGGAAACAGGGACTAAAAGCGTGCAAAAGGAAGAAGTTTGGAAAAGAATGAAAAATCAAGGAAACTCGTACGCGCGCCGCGGGAATTAACCACGCGCGACGCGGGCTTAAGGCGGTGGAACACATTCAAATACCGAAGAAACGGGAACAGATAAGTACGCGTGCCGTGGATTCTTCATCTGCGCGGCGCGGTTGCGGGAAAATTGCAACTATAAATAGAGGCATTTCCAGCCGAAAACCCTAGCAAAGACTGGGTGTAAAATCGACCTCGAAGCTCTTTGACTCCAAGATTTCGTTTCAGCAACTTCTTAAGTGGTATTTTCATGTTTTGGATTTTATTTGTAATTAATTAGTTTGGATTAAGCTTGGTTTTGTATCTTTGGGAGTGACAACCATTGCTATCAAGCTTTGGCTTCTGTTTTAGTCTCATTTTGTTACTGTTTTGATGTTTGGATTCGAGTTTGGTGAATGAAAATCATTTGGTTACATTTAATATTGGTATTTCGTTGTTTCTATACTTGTGTTGGGTTTTGAATCTTTGAATTGTGTTTGGATATTGTTTGACCTTGTTGGAACTGTTTTCCCTTGCTGAAATCAGTAGCTAATTAGGTTAGTTTTTAGGCATTAAACCTTGGCTAGTAACTGTTCAGTAGAACTTTAGTTAGTGGCTACTTTATGCTTTGCTTGGTTTTGCTTAGTTTGGATGCCTTTGATTGCTTCTGATTCAGAGATGTACTTCTGATTTCAGAAAGTGACTAGGTTCATTTGAGCTTAGCTTAGCTTGGCTTGAATCGTTTGATCATTGCTTTATGGTATTAGTGATTGGGAAGGTAGAAACTAGATCCTCCGACTGTAGCGTGACACTACTAGTTCGTAATCTATCATTTAGTCTAACCACGAAGCTCCTGCGGATCGACCCTAACTACCACTGTGCTAGTGTGTGTTAGGTTTTTTCTTTATTTTTGACCGCACGACGACCTAGGCGTGTCAAATTTTGGCGCCGTTGCCGGGGAGCTGTGAGCTTAGATTAGGTGAGTAGTAGGAACTTGTTTCTTGTTTTTGAAAATTTCATTTGGTTAATTTGTTTTTTGATTTTTGTGGGCATGTTGCACTAGTGCATGCGTACCCGCACGGGTAAGCAATTATCCCCATTGCATTTTGATTCTGAGATTGAGCGTACTGCGTGCAAAATCCGTGCCCATAGGCGTTTAAATATCATGAATTTTAGTCAGGTTAGTAGTAATCCAGCAAGTGTTGCCCAGGAACCACCAAGTGAGGCAACGGGGGTGTTTTCTATTCCCCCACTGTCAGAGTTTCAGTTCGGGAGCACGAGTGCTTCTGGTGGTGCAGTTTTAGCCCCTGCACCCATACCATCATGCACTCCACCATCTGTTCCACCATTTACACCCGCTTCACAACCACAATCTACCAATCCATTTACCTCTGCAATGTCTTGGGGAAAGCCGACCCGTGATGGCACCCTAGCTCCTAGACAGCAGACACCAACCTCTCAACCACAACACGTTATTTTTAAACCTCAACCCACATACCAACCTACACAACCAATACACTATCAACAACCTCCTCAGCCACAATACCATCATCCAGAGACAGAGGAGGTATATGACGAGGAAGACGAGGGATGGGTGCCACCAGCACCACAGTCATAGTGGAACCGAGGTCGGGGACCTCCCAGAAGAGCACCACAGTATCAACCACCAGGTCAGCGGGAATGTAATGATCATCTTTACGGTAATCCCGCACAACCTTTACATTTCGCACAACCGAGACGGCAATCAGTTGCATCACATTTCCAACCGCGGGAATATGATGATTAATCGCCAATCTATATTCCTGATAACATTGATTCTCAAGTAGAAATAAGACCTCAGTTATTAGGAATATTGCCAGAGTGTAGAGGGTATAAGCAAGATGATCCTTATAACCATCTATATGAATTCTTAGCGATTGCTAATGCTAATAACCCTAGGAACACCAATAGAAATATTTTTAGGCTTAGACTGTTTCCATTCACTCTTAAGGATAAGGCTAAATATTGGTTTACATCTTTGCCATCGAACAGCATTACTACATGGGATCATCTCAAGGCAAAGTTCCTTCAGGAATTTTATCCAGCAAGTAAGACAACTGAAATCAGAAGGGTCATCCAGGACTTCCAGCAAAAGCCAGGAGAGGCTTTCCACGAAGCCTTTGATAGATTGAAGGAGTTGTTACGATCTTGCCCGCATCACGAAATTCCTAGGTGGCAGTTAGTTAAGTTATTCTTCGAATGAGTCAGTGAGACGCATCAGGCCATGATAAATGCCTCATCAAGTGGGACATTTATGTGGCAGGACCCAGAGGAAGCTTGGCAGTTCTTGGAACAATTGAGCAATGGTTCCAAGGCAAACTTTTCTACCAGGAAGACTGTAGGTACGGCAGCAGCAGTAGGAGCCGATGCTGACTGGAAAAAGGAAGTGAATAAGGAAATTAGTGAACTGAATAAGAAGTTTGACAGGCTCATGTCAACACTGCAGAATGGACCACAGAATTCATCGCAAGGAGATCAAAGAGGACCTAAGACTCAAGAGGTGAATCAAGTTTATGGCCAGGGTCAAGGCTAGCATAATAATGGACGACCCTACAGGCCATATAACCAAGGACAGCATCTGAATTTTAGGCAGAACAATTACCAGAGTCAATCGACCAATCAGCCTAGAACACATCAGCCTGCAAATAACAATAACCACAATGGAAATATAAATGGAAATAGCAGAAATAACAACAACAGGGGGCCAATAATGTTACCAATAATACCTCGAGAACTCAAGAAGAAATGTTTGCTAAGATGTACGATATGGTCACTGCTACGCAACAACAATCTCAAGCAAATGCAAAAGCCATTGCAAACATGGAACGACAAATAGGTCAAATGGCTGCAGATCAGCAAAAGAGAGACAGTGGGAAATTGCCAAGTGCTACAGAGGTCAACCCTACTCATAATCAGCGACCAGGAAAAGAGCAAGTCAACACTGTCGAATCAGGATGGTGAAAAGTCACTTTGGAAGACTTGTTTGAAGTAGGGAGTGAACTGAGGCTGGTGGAAGAAGATAAGGCTCTAGGAAATGGGGAAGGTAAGGAAGAAGGAATTCCTGTTAAGAAGGACACTCAACCAGAAAAAGATAAAGAGGTCCAGAAGGAGGAGCAACCAACGATAGCAGGAATCAAGCAGAAAAAGAAGAATAGGAAAGGGAAGATGAATCAGGAAGCACCCAAATCAATGGGGCCCTTAATGAACCAGCCCCTGTGGGATGAGCTTAAGGATGCCCCTGAGGATACCAGAATTCTGCAAGAAATGTGTGAACAAAATGGGAAGAGCAAAGCACCTACACCAAAAACTGTGAGGTTGACTGTGAAAGCAAGTGAGGCGTTATTGGGAACACTGCCCAAAAAGGAAAAGGACCCTGGATCACCATTGATCACTACAACTGTAGGGGACGTGGTTATTCGGAACACCTTGTTAGATTTGGGAGCAAGTGTCAATATTCTGCCAGGATACCTGTACGATAAGTACAAAAATGAAGAAATAGAGCCAGCAGAAGTTGTATTGCAGCTGGCTGATCAATCAACAAAGGTATCTCGGGGAAAACTGACAAATGTCATAGTCAAAGTTGGGGACTTTTTCTATCCCGTGGATTTTCTGGTTATGGAATATGAAAGCTTGGACGATGCGCCTGCACTCATCTTAGGACGCCCATTCTTAGCTACTGCTGGTTCGGTGATCGATTGCAAGACTGGAGACATGGACATTTTCTTTGGGACAAGGAAAAGAAGATTGAACATGTTTGGAAATCCTATATCATTACCTTCAGAAGAAAATGGTAAACAAATGGATAGAAGGATATTAATGGAGCCTGGGATCAAGAGTAAGGAAAAAATCTGGACACGTACGGGAGAAGGAGGAAAAGAAGAGATTTTAAAGGAGACCAAGGACCACCAGTTGTCCACTATCGACAAGGAGCAGCTGCTGGACATGATAGATATGATGGAAGCAAGGCACCAGCAATATGAAAAGGAATCAAGAGAACGAGAGGCGAAAGTTTTTAAGCTCCTGGAATCTCAACAACAGTGGATTAGCGGTGTGAGCGATCGAATGACCCAACTCACATCTCTCATGTCAATGATGGCCAACAATTTCATGCCAGGATTCAATCAGATGCCGGCAAGAGTTCAAGAAGAAGAAGATTCGGCATAGGAGTAGTACGTCTGGCTGAAGACGTTAAACTTAGCGCTTGTTGGGAGGCAACCCATCGTGTCATAAGTTAGGATTTATATTTCTTTGAATTTAGTATGAAAATACATCAATCTTTTTGCAGGTAATAGTGGTCTAAAATAAGTGTGGGTTCATGTGAGAAGTTTTTGAAGACCGCGCCGTGGGTTTTTGAATTACGCGACGCGGGATCGTAAACCAACCCGATGCGCAGGGGTTGATCTGGTGACACGCGCGACGCGCAAAGTGTAAACCCGCGACGCGGGTAACGATCAGTCGGTTTTCTCCTTTATAAGGTAAGTCGCGGCTCACACAAACCACACACGACTCGGAGCTCTGATCAACGAATTTCTCTTGCAATTTTTCTTGCTCATTTTTTTCCACTGCCAAGGTACGTTATTCTAACTATCTATTACTCGTTGAAACTAGTGATTAGGTAGTTAATTTTAGTGATTTGTCCAAAATAGTTCAAAAATTAGAATCGCTAATGCTAACTCATAGGGTGTTTGTTTTGCCAAATAGATACCCTAGATGAGTTAGTCGGCACTTAGGCTGCCTTATAGTATGATTGGATCGTGTTATAGCAGGCTAAATTGCGAGTTTGATTCGGGGTTTTGAAACAGACGCACGCCGCGCCGCGCCCTTGCTCTTGGGCCGCGCCGCGGTGTGCTGGGGAAGAAGAGGACTAATTTTGCAAAAATATTTTTTGTGGCTATGTGTTTTCTTTTGCAGATGATGTTCAGATTGGACCACCCCTTCCTCCAGTTCCCCGCGGAGCTTGCTAGTTCGGCAGAGTACACCTCGCGGAGGGACGCATTGACTGCTCGCCGGGTTCTCGAGGCGACAGTCATTGATAGAGATATTCTGAGAGACGCAGGGCTCTGGGGTGCGATTGAGCCATTCTTACATCGCACCTGGACCCACGAGCAGGCATCATTCACATGCCGTGGCTGGGACAGGATCATGGCCACGGACGAGGACGTGGTCTAGACGGAGCTGCTGCTGGAGTTCATATCCACCATCCAGTTCGCACCTCGGGCGGGAGACCCGCGTTCCAGGATAGTACGCTTTCGTTTGGGAGGTGTGCACAGGAAGTGCAACCTCCGGGAGTTCGGGAGGAGGGTCGGCTTATACACTCCAGCAGACCTCCAGCATCGCTATTTCACCCGGTTCTTCGGGTCCTATATTCAGGGGGAGCCGGACAGGGCTCCCAACATGGAGATTTGGACACCACTGTCCAACGTCATGTACGAGGCAGGGACCTCGAGGGAGAGCCACCTCCGTGATCCACTTCACCGCCTCTTGCACCGTATCGTCTCCACCTCCATCATGCATCGGGAGGGGGGCGAGAAGGTGTCGGGCGATGACATGACATACCTGTGGGTCCTCCTCGACCCGTCCCGATTCCTCCATCTCCCCTTCGCCCTCGCAGTTGCCCTCTCCACCCACTCGACTGGCGCCTCCACCAGCAGCCCACTAGCCAGGGGTATTTTATCACCCGCCTGGCCCGCTCATATGGTATTCTCACTGCCCCCGTGGTTGCCTCCTTGACCGCTCTGCCTCCATCCCGCACTACAGCGCGCACTTTGGAGAGGATGCGGCTCATTGAGCAGCAGCGCCCGGGGCAGTTCATCCGGGCACCGACCGAGCCTCCTCAGGCACCCAGCCCACGTACGCCCAGCCAGGCAGGAGACGCCGGAGGCCAGAGCCAGCACCAGCAGCCCCGGCAGAGCCACAGCCACAGTAGGAGGACCTGGCAGCCAGGGTTGCCAGGATTGAGGACCAGTTGGCATGGATCGGGGAGGTACTCTTGGATTTGGCCACGCAGCAGGGCCGACGCCCCCGACCATTCCTAGCCAGGGCCCACGATCATGAGGCCGGACCCTCTAGGCCACCTGGTGGTAATTGATGTATTTTTTTTCTTTCTTTCTTTTTCTTTTTATTTTATTTTTGGGATATATGTACAGAATTTATGACACCACTATCTGTATCTTTGTTTATATTTTATTATGTTTGCTTTTAATTTGTTTGTTGAGTTATGCATGTTATACCAATTGAGAAGGAGTTGTCTTAGACAAGTGTGGGGTCACCGTGCCCCCTCCACTTGTCTCGACCACCGGCGTGTTCACTGTAGCGCTACAACTCCGGAATACGAAATCGAGGATCCGTTTGTTCGCAGTTATACCTGTGATATTGAACACCAAGCAGTCTATCGTCTAAAAGGGTTAACTCTTTCTCCCTTGTTTTGAAATAATTTTTGTACAACGGGGACGTTGTACGGTTTTAAGTGTGGGGTGTGGACGGTTGAAAGAGAAAATGTTTTTGAAATTTTTGCAGAAATGATCAATCTTTCAATTCTTAGCAATATTTTTCAAAATTTTTAATAAATTGCAATTTTGAAATGAATGGTTTATGATTGTGATAGCACTGGTATTTTTTCAATAAATACTATTTATTTGTGATCATGCTATTAGTTAGTCAAATAAGTTGAGTTTTACGAGTTTAGAAGATTGAGCTGTTTTAGGATTGGAATTTAGGAAGGAAATGTCAATCTGTGGCCTTTGTTGTTCGAGCCAGTAGGTCTAAAATGGGTGGGATTTAGGCACCTTACCACCTAAGATCGTCTGGTCTGGGATGGTATTCCTGAAAGCTCGTTACACGGACAACATCGAAAGTCATGGACAATTCCTTAATGGTCTTTAGAATCTGAATGAGTACGTACACTTCATTGTGGACAAAAAGTTTGTAATCAAGGGTTCTCTAGAAAGCCATGAATTCCAAAGAGCAATTCAATTATGTTTTCGCAAACTATTCCACTCTAACTCAAAGAGCAATAAACTTTGAAACTGAACACAGTCAAAAATTGTTTGATTCTTTATTATAATTTGTTAAAAACTCTCTTGCTTGGGGACAAGCAAGGCACAAGTGTGGGGTGTTTGACAACGCCTAGTGATATCAAGTATTTTAGGCGTTGTTGAGCCCTGTTCTTGATGAAATTATATCAGATATATCTTGGTATTCTCACTTTTCGTGCCAGGACTTGTTTGGAGAAAAAGAATGGAAACAGGGACTAAAAGCATGCAAAAGGAAGAAGTTTGGAAAAGAATGAAAAATCAAGGAAACTCGTACGCGCGCCGTGGGAATTAACCACGCGCGACGCAGGCTTAAGGCGGTGGAACACATTCAAATACCGAAGAAACGGGAAAAGATAAGTACGCGTGCCGTGGATTCTTCATCTGTGCGGCGCGGCTGCGGGAAAATTGCAACTATAAATAGAGGCATTTCCAGCCGAAAACCCTAGCAAAGACCGGGTGTAAAATCGACCTTTAAGCTCTTTGACTCCAAGATTTCGTTTCAGCAACTTCTTAAGTGGTATTTTCATGTTTTGGATTTTATTTGTAATTAATTAGTTTGGATTAAGCTTGGTTTTGTATCTTTGGGAGTGACAACCATTGATATCAAGCTTTGGATTCTGTTTTAGTCTCATTTTGTTACTGTTTTGATGTTTGGATTCGAGTTTGGTGAATGAAAATCATTTGGTTACATTTAATATTGGTATTTCGGTGTTTCTATGCTTGTGTTGGGTTTTGAATGTTTGAATTGTGTTTGGATATTGTTTGACCTTGTTGGAACTGTTTTCCCTTGCTGAAATCAGTAGCTAATTAGGTTAGTTTTTAGGCATTAAACCTTGGCTAGTAACTGTTCAGTAGAACTTTAGTTAGTGGCTAGTTTATGCTTTGCTTGGTTTTGCTTAGTTTGGATGCCTTTGATTGTTGATTGTTTCTGATTCAGAGATGTACTTCTGATTTCAGAAAGTGACTAGGTTCATTTGAGCTTAGCTTAGCTTGGCTTGAATCTGTTTGATCATTGCTTTATGGTATTAGTGATTGGCAAGGTAGAAACTAGATCCTCTGACTGTAGCGTGACACTACTAGTTGGTAATCTATCATTTAGTCTAACCACGAAGCTCCTGCGGATCGACCCTGACTACCACTGTGCTAGTGTGTGTTAGGTTTTTTCTTTATTTTTGACCGCACGACGACCTAGGCGTGTCAATAAGAAAATTGCTGCCAACAAACAATGAAGAGATTTAAGCATGAAGGATAGATGGCCTCAAAAATATCACATTATTCCATAGAAAAGTTTCAGACAATCTTCTAATATTTTGTAAAACACTATCATAAATACATAAATAACCTAATTACATAAAGCAGATTGCATTACCTAATAATAGAAAATTGCTGCCAACAAACTTAAACAATGGTTTTGTACAAGCGAAAAAAGAGGATCCAATTTCTCGATGATGTTGATTAGGGCCATCATTTCCTAAAACTCCTTTCATGTTGAAGAATGATTCAAAGTAATTAATTGGTTCAACAAATGACCAAATGATTCAAAGTAATTAATTGGTTCAAAAAATACCCATAATTATACTCACAATGGTAAGTAACCGAAAACACACAATCATTAAAAACGTTCCCTGATGACATTAATTATCAACAAATTTCTCTTCGTCGATGCCATTGTCGTTATTTTTCTTAATTGGTTAACAAATGACCAAATGATTCAAAGTAATTAATTGGTTCAAAAAATACCCATAATTATACTCACTATGGTAAGTAACCGAAAACACACACTCATTAAAAACGTTCCCTGATGACATTAATTAAAAACGTTCCCTGAAGTACTTTGTAGCAGGTACCAATATCGTGGATCGATCGAACTGTTTCTCGTAGATTCTAGTTTCGTTCTCATATTTGCAGTTTATGTATTTTATTGTCATTGTTGTTATCATTTGTTTCCTATTGCTGGTTTGGTTCTCATATTTAACGCCCGTATTAGAATATTTGTTTGATTAATTATTGGCAATATGGCTCCAAATATGATTCTTTTCAGTCTATTAGTACCCAACTTGATGGCAATATGATTCTTTTCAGTCTATCAGCCATCAACTCAAACCAATCATTAACAATGTCACCACATTTACAGAAAAGGAACATCATTTACCGATCTCTAGCCTCTAGTTGCTTGAAGCAATAGAATACCATGACTAAATTGGAAAATTTTATCCTTCTCAATGATCTTTCAACGATGGCAATATGAAAGGAACGACAGAGAAATCTAGGGTAAAAGGAGACAAGACATTAAAGAAATTGCAATAATACTCTTGCCTAAGTAATCGATTACGTAAAACATACCGGTGTTCAGGACAACACGTAACTGACGATGTCATAATCAACTCTGATTATGTGATATAAGCTTCCAATTTCACTTGGTGAGAGGATACAAAATAGTGGGACTCCAACATTCCACCGCCAAAGCCGTAGACTATTAGGGAGAAATCGATTAAGGTTTGCCCTACCAATCCTATTTTACTTATTCTTTATGTTTGATTGTCGTTCTTATTAACCGACCAAGAGAACCCGGAGGAACAAAGTCAATGGCAACGAGCGAAAGAAAACCATCAATGAGAGAAAGGAGAATAAATTACTTGTTTACGGCGGGGCATTGGGAAAAAGGGAGTGGAGAGGCATCGGTTAGAGGAGTTGCACTGCAGTTGAAGGGGTGTCGGTTAAATTGGAACGGCGTTTGTGTCGGTCGATGGGTATATAGGTGGCCGCCTGAGAATGTATTTGGGGATGGATACGCGAAGGAGAAAAAAAGGGTTTTCATATATAGTAATGATATATATATATATATATATATATATATATATATATATATATGGTCCGGTTCCGGTGAGGACCCTTTTTTCGGTGAGGACTCGCGAGGACACCTTAAAAAATTGAAAAAAATATATAAAAAAATACAAATCATAAAATCGAGAATAGTACTATCTCATTATCAAAAAAAAATTTGCAACATTGCAAAACGTAATGATGCAATTTTTTTGTTTTTATTTTAGATCATTATTTCATTATAAAAAAAATAATGATCCAAAAGTTTTTTTTAATCTTTTTTATTCTCCGATATAGTACTATGATCCATTTTATTATTTATATTTTTTTTAATTTTTTTCAATTTTTTTAAGATGTCCTCGCAAGTCCTCACTTTAAAAAGAGTCATCACCCGATCCTGATTCTATATATATATAAAACCAAAAAACACAACCTAACCATAAAACCATATTCCTAGTCGTAAGATTTGAATACACTCAAAAGGGTAATGATCGTAAAAAATATAACAAACCAAATAAAATCCCGAAAATATAGGAGCATGTTACGTGATTTAAATTCATCTATTAAAACATATATTCATATATAAACATATGTTCATCTATGAACATATGTTCATCTATGAACACATGTTCATAAATAAACAACATTCATCTATAAAGACATGTATGCAAAGAGAAAATATGTTCACCAACGAACATAATATGTTCATAGATGAACATATTATGAACAAAGTTTCCAACAATGGTTTCGATGTTATATTTCATGCATTTATATATGACTTTTGTTCATAGATGAACATATGTTCATAGATGAGTATATGTTTTAATAGTGGAATTAATAAAATCACGTAACATTTGATACTCCTTATATTATAGGGATGAGTAAAAAAACCCAAGATACCTTGTTTGGGTATGATTCCCTACATAAAGTGCATACTTTCTTGGTGCATCCCTTTTAATCTAATATATTGATAAAATTATCTAACGATTATAATGATGGTTCTATGGTTAGGTGATATTATTTAGTTCTATATTGAACCTTCTTTATATATATATATATATATATATATATATATATATATATATATATATATATATATATATATATATATATATATATATATATATATATACATATATATAAATATATATGTGTATGTGTATATATACATATATATATATATATATATATATATATATATATATATATATATATATATATATATATATATATATATATATATATATATATATATATTGACACATTCAATATAGAACCAAATTATATCAGCTAACCATCAAAGCACATGAAAATTGTTTATGTTCACATATAAACATGTGTTAATTTATGAACATGTTCATCTATGAACACCAAAATTACATATGTTCATAAATGAGCATTGACAATTTTCAAGTAGTTCCATGGTTAGCCAGTTTAATTTGATTTTGTGTTGAACCTATATATATATATATATATATATATATATATATATATATATATATATATATATATATATATATATATATATATATATATATATATATATATATATATATATATATATATATATATATATATATATGATCGGGGGTGGCGACTCCAATTTCGATGAGGACTGTGAAGACAAATAAGGACCTCTAATTTTGAAAAATGGATGACTAAGAGTCAATGTGACAAAATCGACAACATCTTAAAAGTTTTGGATTCTAGTTGTCTAAAAATAAAACTAGTGGGTGCATAAACAAATAAAAAATGGCAATATAATAATCTGGACGAGCACCTCATCCCATTGTTATCATCTGGTGTTGGTGGGTTTTTTTTATTCCCTCATTTTCTTTTGGGGTCATAACTTTTTTTTTTGTAAAAAGAAATTTTAAAAAACCAAAGTTCTTAAAATTTAATTCTCTACAAAACAAACATCATCATGAACTAATGAAAAAAATATTTTTTATTTTTTATTTTTATAAAAATCATAAAATAAAAAAATTATAAAAAAAATTATGAAAATCTAACGAATCATTATAGATATTATATTAGTAAATTTGTAAAAATAATTTTCTGAAATATCTTTTTTAAGTGTAAATGTTTTTATGTTTAAGTAAAAATATACCAAATTAGCAAAAAAAATGTCTATGATCCAAAAATATTAAAAGACAAAGTATGTTTTATGATTTAAACTGTCAAAAACTAATTTTTTATCAATTTGAACTTAATTAATCCAAAAATATTATCAATCAAACTTATGATTATTCAAAATTTAAAATACTCTAAAAATGTATCTTAAATTTTGGATCATATCAAGATCTACATATGATATTAATCAAAATATTATATAATAAACTTTTAATATCCAAAACTTAAAGTAATCAAAAAATGCTATAAATCAAAGCTTATTATGTCCTCAATATTATCATTATTAAGCATAATGATCCAAAATTTATGACTCAAGATTCAAAACTGTAATAATCAAAGTTCCAATACTTGTTATGAATCATAAGTCTAATAATATAAATAGAGTTAAAAAGGTATAAAAACGAGTTTTAAACATAAACAAGTTAAAAATTATAAAAAACAAACGAAAAAGGAACAAAAGTTGAAAAAAACAAATAAAAAACTGAAAAAATACAAAAACTGAAAAAATATATGAAAAAACTAAAATTCGAGTTTATTAAATGCTAAAAAATATTTTAAAAAATAAATAAATGAAAGGGAAAAAAATAAAAATAAAAAAATCAGGCTAAATTGTGTTGTACGAATATACGTAACTTGTGATTATATCATCGAGTCCGCAATACACTTCATGGACGAGCGTCGCATGCAATTACGTCAAATCAAATAATTACGTTTGACATCATTGTCGTTGCCGAAATGAGTGGATGATAATTGTCCTCGCATTAGGATCTTTTGACAATCCTTTTTTCATGAGAACCCGAGAACTCTTTCTTATTGGTTGGATCATATAAGGGCATGAACATCATTTTACAAGTCTCATTAATGATTTTTCTTTTGGTAACATTAATAAACATCTCCTAAACTTAAGGCTATTAAAAATCAAAATTTTGAATTTATAAAGAAGCAAACTTATATATATATATATATATATATATATATATATATATATATATATATATATATATATATATATATATATATATATATATATATATATATATATATATATATTTATTTATATAAACAGATTTTCAAAATATTTAAAAAAACATCAAAATTTTTATTTAAAAAAATCGGATTTTCGATTTTTTTATAATCAGATTTCTGATATGTGTATTTTTTTAACAAAATGCATATATGCCTATTTAAATTTTTACATCATATATCCAAATATGCATATGCACACATTCGAGAATTTTTCATAAAAAACACACACAAAATATCTATATTTAATAATATTCGAATGTTATACAAGCATAAAGTATAAAAAGAAATAAAATACACAAAAATATTCGAGCACGAAGCATAAGCAAAACCATTTTATTAAAAACAACATAAAAATAACATACGATTGTTTTATTCGATATAACCAACTAAAAAATAAAGCAATACAACAAAATGTCGAAATATCTTTATTTGTTCATCCTTAATTGTCATGTTGTCTTCGCTTTATCTTTAATTTCTCGACTTACTCGACAAAGTCTTCCAAATCTACGAATACATTAATAAAATGGATAAAAATGCACATTGAAAAAACTTCATATATATATATATATATATATATATATATATATATATATATATATATATATATATATATATATATATATATATATATATATATATATATATATATATATATATATATATATATATATATATGCACATGTGGGCATATGCAGATGCACAAAATGCACATATATACATATATACATGGACATATGTATAAAATGCATATATTCATACATATATGCACGTGTGCGTACATATATGTATGCATATATGCAAACACGCACACAAGCTTATGCACATATGTATCTTTTCAAAATGCATTTATGTGTCCATACATATGCACATATGTACATATATACATATGCACCTATTCATTTATACACATAAGCACATGTATAGAAAAATATGGATTTAAAGAAAATAAACATATATGTACGTATGCACATATGTATATATGTACATGTGTATATCAACACATATATTTATGCACATATGCAAGTATGCATACATATGTTTATTTGTGTAGCCACGTATATGCACATATATACATCTAAAGTAAAATTCACAAAACATGGATATAAACAATTACATATATGCACATATACACATATGCATTTATGCAGATGTGTATATTTGCACATAAATTTATACATATACACAAATATACATACATACGTACATGAACAAATAAACATATATGCACATATATACACATGTGGATATATGCACATATATGCACATGTGCATATATGTTCTTACATATGCATACACATGTCTTATGGGCATAGTATAGTATGGGCAAAGATTTGTAATAGGCTTATGTTTTCTAAGCTAGATTCCAATGTTAATGTGGATGTATCTTTTTGTTATTACGAAATAGTTATTAAAAAGGTTAGATGTATCTTTATGAAAAACGAATGTTATTATGATGTCACATTTATCTTATGAATTGGAGCTACCTACACTATCATTGAAGGTGTTAGCCACACGCTTTAACGATAAGTTAAAAGTCAAAAATAAAGTAACTGAAATATATAAATCCTTCATTATTGAGTTCCTAGGTAAAACTAAGATCGTTAAAGTAACTTAATTACCTTTATTATTATTTATTATTTTGGAAACCGGCAAATTTTATTAAAAGAAATGTGAAAGAAAAGAGACCAGCCCCTCGCAAGGTACTAAAGGGCAAGGAAAACAAAACAAATACATCAAGTTTATATACACATAAGCGGGCAGCTACACCACTCCAACCAACTACACTTGTAATTCGTCCTTCTATATTTGATCCATGTGTATATCATTGATTTAATGTTATCAACCACCTTAGTCGGGGGAAGGTGGAGTGATAGGAATATTTTGTCACACCTTGCTTTCCAGATCCACCAAAGTGTGCCATAACATATGTTGATTAAAATTTTCTTCTGTTTTGGGCACCTCACCAATCTCGCTCCACGATTAATAATATCTCCCACTGAGTCACCTAGAGGAGAAGAGATGTTACACCATCTGAAAATCCATTCCCAGATTGTTGCTGCAAACAGGCACTTAATCAGGACATGTTTAATCTCCTCATCTTCACACGAACAATAACCACATAGCTTATGACGAATTGGAATTCCCCTTTTTGCGAGTTCGCAAGTTGTTGGAATATGACCAAGGTTTGTTCGCCATATGAAGCAAGAAACTTTGATATCTCAGTGATCTATTCGATTGAGTTCTCCATTGCTGGGTTCGAAAGACACTCGATTTTCCACCTAAGCACGTCCATGTGAAACATTCCATCCGACGACATTTGGCAATACCAACGATCCAGTCTTGGTGAGAGTTGGAATGACTCGATGATCGATGTATTCACCCTGAGTTCTTGCAGTTGGGCAAGGGAGGAGGGGGCGAGATCTAATCCCACGACATGCCACCTAATCAAACCCTATCCAACACTTTGCATCGTTTGCAGCGATCGAGTTTGTAGATTTTTGGGAAGGCAATATTGAACGGGGTGGAATCCAATCCATTTATCTAGCTAAAAGAAGGTATCGTCGCCCGAGCCCACCTGTTTGGTTATCACCTTGTCAATATCAATTCCAAAATTTTGTAGCTCCTGTTGCACATTTTCTATATTGTTCCAGACCCCAACGATCGATTTTTTAGACATGCGGTGCGCAGGCTTGTGGTGGAGGTTATGAGTCCCTCTGATAACTTGTGCCCAAAGGGTAGATTGGTCCACCCTATACCGCCACCACCATTTTACAATTAAGGAGCGGTTAAATGCCCTTAACGAACCAACTCCAAGGCCTCCCATGTCTTTTGATGCCACCATCGTTTTCCATGACACCCAGTTAATTTTTTTTTATTATGAGACCCGCCCCACAAAAAGTGTCTCTTATTTTTTCGAGTTCATTTATGACCCCAATTGGGGCAATGAAAAGCGAGAAGAAATAGGTAGGGAGGTTATCTAAGACATTTATTAATGTGAGTCTCCCGCCAAATGATAAGGTTTTAGCTTTCCATAAAGAAAGTTTGGAGTGAAATCTTTCAACTACCGGTTTCCTATTCTTCTTGAGGTTCATATTTGCGCCCACCGGTATGCAGTGAACGGTAGTTTTCCCCGCTCGCATCCAAGGGGGGATTCCCATCTAGTAACCTCCTATGAGTCAGCACCATTGCCAAAAACTTTTGATTTTTGGAAATTCACATTGAGTCCGGATGAGATATAAAAGCATCTGAGTATTCTCACAAGGTTTTTTATGTTATCTTTACTCCATTCACCCACAAATAATGCGCCATCCACATAAAAAGGTGTGAGATAGCCAGGTCTTCGAGAGGGATTTTTATGTCGGTAAAGATCCCTTTCTCGCAAGCTGTCCTCATAACGATATTAAGTCCTTCCATGACTGTTATGAATAGGTAGGGAGAGAGGGGGTCGCCCTGTCTAACCCCTTTTTCCATTGGGAACTCATCCGTAGGGGATCCGTTAACAATAACGGAAGCTTTAGACGATTGTAAACATCCTCTAATTTTCATTCGCATTTAATTTCGTACCCCATTTGATATAGGAGTGAATCTAGGAATTCCCAGTTGGTAGAGTCGAATGCTTTATTGAAATCTACCTTAAATAGTAGGATTTTCTTTTTTGACTTTTTTCCCAAGAACATAGCTAATTGACAATGAGTGGTCCATCCAAAATGTTTCTCCCTTCAACAAAGGCGGATTGTACCACATCAATGTTGCAGCTAATGACTTCTTTTAGCCAATTGGCGAGTGTTTTTGCAATTATTTTGTACAAACATCCGATGAGACAAATGGGTCGATAGTTACTGAGTTTAAGGGGTCCTTTATTTTCGGCACTAAGGTAATAAAAGAGGAGTTACTACCCATGTCAAGCCGCCCGGTACTTTCAAAATATTTAACCAGGCCAAGAATGTCACCTTAAACCAAAATCCCAATATTCCTTGAGGAACTTGAACATAAACTCGTCCGGGCCGGGGCGTTTTACAAACCACAGACCCAAACAACGGTTTGAATTCATCACGACTCTGGAACATAACACATACCTTAGGAGTGAAGTACTAACAATGGACTCCTTTGTTATATGCTTGCGTACATTATCATTTCCCATAACATGTTTAGATTTCCGAACTTGCCTTGTGAATGAGCATGCATTGTATTGGCATTACCTACATGACTGAAATGATATTTAGTTATTATTTTATCAAATGTTTTATAATATCTTAGCTAATGATTTGAAATATATATGTATGGTACAAAAACCAATGTATCTCATGGAACGTTTTCGTCCAACACACTATTTGTGTGACATGGATTCCTAGGGATATATGTGCTCATAATTAGATATGAAAAAGCTAGGAGTTTATAAATCACATGATACCTCTATCCATAGAAAGTCATGACTGGGTTGATGGATGTTTCTTTACATCATACAATTATGTCACAATATTTGAGGACGATTTTGTATTGGATTTAGTAATGCCTATTGTAGTTTGTGTGTAATAGTTTAGTTGTCACTTGTATGTTATGAATTGATTTATTTATATATAATTGTTTATGCATATATCTGGTCTACCTAAAGGTCATGTCAAACTTTCGGTAGAAGTTTATTAAAATTTGGCCTTTAGACCTAAAAATCTCTGATTGTTCAAAATTGCAACTAGAACGTGTGTTTGGCGGTGTTCAAGATGTCTCGGATTGAGATATCTAAGTTGGGATGTTACACTTCTTTACATTATTTCAACAATCTTAACAATCATCAATAAAAGATGAAAACCCCAACTAAGACTTCACTCTTAAAAAGTGAATAAATTGTCTAAATCCGCATACTTTAAGCATAAAGCATGTTCTAGAATTACATAGACGATCAATTTTAATACCATTATCATCTTCAACGTAACATGGTCAATACCAATAAACCTTAAAGGGCTTGAAGATCATATATAATAGAGGTATTAACGTCCATTAGCCAATTAGCATTCTTGTGGGATTGGTGTTGACAATAATAGACATGGAGGAACATCTTCAAGAGTCTAAGGGTGTACCGAGCATTTGACCCAAGTCATGGATGTCATGGCATGATTTTCTTACAGAAGGATGGATAGCAACCAGGGCCGGTCCGTTAATTTTAAGGGCCCTGTGCGGAGACTAAAAAATGAGCCCCTAAATCTAACTTTTTTACTTGCAATTGACCAGACCTAAAACTAGAATCGCCCTATTCTCATATCCAATTAATCTAAGTTTGCTATAGTTACTGATTGCCAGTTTAGCTTTGCAGGTACAAATTAGAATCGCCATATTCTCATGTTCTTGTTACTATAACCTTAAACATCAATAACCTTTTGGTTCCTTATGTGTTTTTTTTGGTTTTACGTGTATTTTTTCTAATGGCAATTACCTGATAGTTTAAAGTATTTGGAATTCACGTTGTTGCCAACTTCACTCATTTGGGCTTGGGATACTAATGAGTTTGGGCTTGATGAAAAACAGCCTTGTTGCTATGCATTGCTAAAAACAGGCAAAAAAATTTAAGAATCCTAAACCCCCAAGACCTATTGCCCCCGTGTTCCAATACCTCTGCCACTTGAACAAAGAGTTTCTTGTGCACTTATTACGCAAACCTAATAAATATACAATATGTATATTGTATATATATAAAATTTCGAGCCCCTCATGGGCCCTGTGCGGTCGCCCACCCCACACTTACTTAGGGCCGCCCATGATAGCAACCATGATAGTTGTTTTGGCCATTCGATCATAGTTTGCTATTGTTTTGTATATATTTATAAACTAGGTCGATCAAATATATAAAAGATGGCATGGTATAAAGGGAAAAAGAAAAAAAGGAAAAGAGAAACACACAAACGACTTCCCATAGCCTATCCCTCACTCACACGAACCCACATTATAATTCAGAGGATCCACAAGACTTTTTCTTTCCACCTCTTTTCTCTCTCATTTCTTCTCACCCAGTCCAGAACATTTCCCCCAAAAATCTTTAAAGAATTTAATTTGTAAACGAAACCCCATTTACCCGTTTTTCGTGTTTCCATCGTTTCGTGGTGGGCCTCTCTTCTCTCTCTCTTGTTTTTTCCGCTCTCTTTAAACATTCTTGGATCTTCTTGGCGTTAAAGAACCGTTATCTTTCAAGAATTTTCACTTTCCCCAACAACAGACAACACCAAGAAAGGAAGAATTTTTATCCATTTGGGTGTTTCTCAATTGCACTCCTTTTCCTTTTTCATTCTTATTCCCACTTCCAATTCGTGAATTTCTAGGTGGGTTTTCATCAAGAACTCAACTTTCTTGTTCTAAACTCATATTTTGTGGATAAGTCGATTACCCTTTGATGAATTAATGTCGTTGGCCGTCGAAGCTGTTTCGAGTTCCACTAACATGGGACTTGAAGATAATAAAGAAGGAGACAAGAGTGGAGTCGAAGACAATGGAGACGAATCCTCCATTTACGAGACTGAAGATGAAGGAGAAGATACAGAAAGTAATAAAATCGATTTGGGTCCTCAATACACCCTCAAAGAACAATTCGAGAAAGACAAGGTACAAATCTTGATTCATTTCCCCATTTCATACACTTCAATTCCCTTTATCGTCAGTTTAATTGTTTATAGGATGACGAGAGCCTGAGAAAATGGAAAGAACAACTACTTGGAAATGTCGACATTAATGCTGTTGGAGGTACAGTTTATTCATTTCATTTCGTCAATTTCTTATAAATATCGTCGGAATTCGATGTATCGAAATGGGTATAATCTGTAAAAAACAATAAGTTTATCTTCTTTACAGAATCACTAGAGCCAGAAGTGAAGATCGTCAGCCTTTCGATACTATCTCCAGGAAGATCTGACATTGTTCTTGCGATACCTGAAGATGGAAAACCGAAAGGGCCATGGTTTACACTGAAAGAAGGCTGTCGTTACAGTCTTCGATTCTCATTTCAAGTTAGTCGTAACATTGTTTCTGGTTTAAAGTACACCAACAACGTATGGAAAACTGGCGTGAAGGGTAAGTCATCACCTCGATTTTCGTGTTTAATTCGTGAAAGAATGGAAGATTTCATGTTTTTTTTTTTCGTGTTTTTAGTTGATGGTGTGAAACAGATGCTTGGTACTTTTAGTCCCCAACAAGAAGTATACACTTATGACATGCCAGAAGAGACCACCCCTTCTGGTTATTTTGCAAGAGGTTCTTATTCTGCTAAAACTAAGGTAAATTAAGGTCGTTTCGATTTTTGATCTCAAAAGATTAAGATTCGCTATCTAAATTTTGATATGAATGTTGTTAAAGACATGTACAAACCCTTATAAAATAAATGTAAGATTTTCTTTATAGGGGGCATCTCGAACCCAACACCAAATACCATTTTTTTTGTACATATTTTGGTGAAAAGTTCTTCAATCCGAACACCATTTGTTGTACAAAAAATTGTGTTGGTGAATATCAAAACAACATATTTGGTGTTATACTATTTATTAACAACGAATTTAATTTTTAAGTTTTTTTTTGTATAAATTGGTTATTTAATTATAAGCTTCTGTATTTTTGGTTTATTATTTGTGTACTAAATTAATAATATTCTACATGTAATATTTGTTATTTGTGGTGTTATACTATAGATTCAATTTATATTAATTTATTACGTATGTTAAGTTAAATGTTTTAAACTAATTTAGAAATATATAATATTCTTTATAATTTTTATGTTTCAAACATAATTAAACGATTGTATTAATAATAGAATAATTAATTATATACAAACAAGTTATTTTGGTTATAATCGTCTACCAATATAGTTTATAAAGTTTTTGTGATAAAAAGATGTAAGTTTAATTTGTAAAAAGCTAATAAATATAAATGTCGTTTTTCTATGTAAGTGAGAAAAAAGAATACACCCTAGAATATTTTTTTTGGTTTTAAAATTGGTGTAATGGAAATATTACATTATTTTAGCCATTTTGGTGTAAAAAAATGATGCAATGGGTTGGTGATGGAGACTTCTTGTGGTAACATAATTGTTCAAACCGTTGCAAAATAAATGCAACATTTTCTTTCGAAGGATACGTCGTTCTCAAACTTGTGGACTTGCAATACACGATCCATGTACCTGCCACGTATCTATCTTTATTGAAAGTACCAGAGGCCATCTTTGAGCTTTTTTTTTTTTTTTTTTTTTTTTTTTTTTTTCAACTTTTTAAAGGGGTCAATCATTTTGCTGGCCCATGAGTTGAGGGGCTAATGATACTGTTTGCTACAAATAATATCGTGCAATGTTTTTTGCATCATTAGCGCTTTAATTTGTAGCAACTTAGTTGTTGATTCACACGTAGAATTGCACTCTTGGATTTACATAATTGTTTTCCATTTTTTTGTTTTCAGTTTGTTGATGATGACGGCAAATGTTACTTGGAGATCAACTATACGTTTGATATTCGGAAAGAGTGGGCGAGTGTTGAAGCACCTAAAACACTATAAAATTTTAGGCTTGAAGTTTCTTGTTATTGTTTTGAATCATAGTGTAACGTTACTACTCTAAAACATTAGATCGTAAGCAACTAAATCAAGTGAGATGGTGATGCCAAGATTTATTTGAATTTGCCTTTTATCTTCTCTCTATGTAATATGTTGTATCAATATAGATTTGATGATGGTTTGTTCTGCGTAATAGCGAATGGTTGTATTTTTGGGCTTTGGTCAATTTGGTTCAACACTTTAACATCATAGGCTAATTAGGCGTGGTTATGTACATGGTTAGCCTGGCAATATAGGGGCTGGTCCACATATTTTTGCTCACTCTTGCTTATTGTATTCTTGTGAGTTTAAGTAACCAAGAGGTTGCTTTGTTTTCCAATAAGTGTTGTATGATAAAATCTTGAGTGGATAAATGATGTATGTTTTGAATAAGAGATTAAGGGGCTGTTTGTTTTTCCTCAAAAAGTCTTTTTCCCCTAAAACATCTGCAGGAGGGTAGATGTTTTCCAAAAATACCGTTTGTTTTCTAGAAGACAAAAGATCTAAAAAAGACTTTTTCACCTCTTTTACAAAAAGACATATTTTTTATCTTTTTGAACCTTTTTTTTAAACTTTTCAACTACATTCACACCTCTACCCCAACCCCCACCCCCACCCACCCCTACCCACCCAACCCCCTACCTCCACCCCACCCCCACCCACCCCTACCCACCCTACCCTCACCCTACCTACCCTACCCTTACCCCACCCCACCCCCATGCACCCCACCCTTACCCATACCACCAACCCCCATCTACCACCCCACCCACCCCTTTCTCACCCCACCTACCTACCCCACTCCCATCCCACCCGGGTTTATTTTAACTAAAATTGATGTTAGAATGAGCGATTCCAAAAAGACGTTAAAAGCAAACAAACTTTTTTACAAAGTGCGAAGACATTGAAAAGAACTTTTGGTCCACATCTTCTTCTGCAGACATGGACAAAGACAAAAGACATTTTACATCTTCCAAAACAAACACCACCTAAGAGTTGTATGTGTTAGCGTATATATCTATGTTTGTTAGCGTCTGTGGCGGTCCTGGGGGTGTGCCGTTGGTGCGGTTGTACGGGGCCTCCGTTCGTAAGGGGCCTCAAAATTTAGAGGATGATCTATATTTATGATATAGGTATTTTTAGAAAATATATTATGTGTTATTTTGAAAAAATAGCCTTGGAAATTACCCATACACAACGTAACCGTTGATTGCAATCCTTAAGGCATTTTATTTATAAAGAAAACATCCGAAAACAGGAAATAAAATCTTATCACAAATCCTAAACCTGTTGGTCAGCAATTTAAGAAAAGAATCTACATTGAACAAAAATACAACCTTTTTTTGTAACTATAATTTCCAACAAAATTTTTTAATTTCTATAACATCCACAAGAAACTAAAGAGAACATATCTAAAAAATCAAAACGTAAGAAACCTAACCATGACAAGTATAGACGATTTCATAGTCACACCAGAAAAGTTGAAGTCAATAAATACAGATGAACTATACACAAGTTGCAAAATTCTTGAAAAAATGTTACAAAATGGTCATATCTCAGATGTGGATGATGATGATATATTCAACGAACCGAAATTGTTACAAAAACTTTTGCTAGTTGAGCATAATACAGCTAGCGAAATACTAAATTTCTTAAAAATGATAACCACTTATCAAATTTCTTGTCTATCATACAATATATTGTTGATTATTCTCATTATAGTGTCGTCATCACATTACAGTGTCATCATCAAAGATAAGCTTCTCAAAACTAAAACTTTTAAAATCTTATTTGTGATGTATAATGTCTCAATAGAAATTAAATGCTTTGACTTCTATTTTGATTGATGATTATTTTCTTGATTATATTGATTAATAAATAGTAATAGATTAACTTGCTTCTAAATATGCTAAAATGTCGATGTTTAGAAAACAGTATGTATCGGGTGTTTATTTACTTTTAGAATGTCGCTTGTATTAGTTTCAGTTGATTACTAATGAGTGAGGACCCGTATATCATATTCAAGCAGTGAATTTACGAGCTATTTGTTATCAACATTGAGTTTTGAATTTAGTGGTAGTGAATTTAATTAATAATATTTTACAATAAATCTGATGCAAACTTAGACTCCAAAGTGGCTTCCGGTACAGTTCTCGTGGTCTACCAACAGGGCCTGCAATCACAATCACAATAGAAAAAGGGTGTCAGTCATTTTCAATGAGGAGATTCTGGGAAAACGCTCCAACGATCAGGTCAGTCTCCGGCGGAGTAGTAAATACTAAATAGAGGTTAAAGAAAGTGTATGTAAGGTTGGGAAGCGATCCCTTTACCATTTGCCCTCTGGGGGATTATATACGTGTGACAGGTTTCGCTTTAGGCGACAAGGCGCCTGCGGTGGCAGGAGGGGACAAGGGCGCTGATCGGAGGATGAGGATATTGTCTCCTGCTACATCTTTTATTGGCTCAGGTAATGAGGAATGATGTGTGCACGATCTATGTCGGGTACGGACTCCGTACTATTTGGTGACCGCTTCCTGGAGCGGTCTGGAGTGCCTGACGTATAGCACGCTATCAAGTCTCCCTAACCCTATGCAGTTATCGCGGTTGAAAATCAAATAGCAGCTGATGACCGCTATTTGAAATCGCAGTTATCGCGGTGGTATAGCGGTGATATAGCGTCTTTTTTATATTATGTACAATTTATATATATAATACAAAAGATCTATCAATAAAACAAACATTATAGTATTGTGCCAAATTATACACTTATATCAAACCATAAAAAAATCCAGTTAAATAAATATTTGTTATTTCATTGTTTTTCACATGCTACGAACACATCTTAATCAACCAAACCGGAAAGAGAACCCATTACATAATCCAACCCAAACACCTGGACATAATGACATATCTACTACGACTACCATATCAAAGAACACGCTAACAATATTTCATAATTACCATCCTTTTATTTCTTCCAACTAGTCTCAAGTTCTCCTTTCATGGTTTTTAGAAAAGGTGACAAGCTTTGCTTGATAATTATTTATTTTTAGACCATTTTCGTTTATGCATTCGAATAAAAATTTATTATCATATACTCATATTTTTACATTTATATTGGTTAAAAAAATTATTCTAATTTTAATAAAACTAGCTAATGAGATTGGTAAATTCTTTATATGGTGCGAGAGAAAAACTTGATAAAAAAATATCAACATCACTATTGATATTTATTTATATCAAATATTTTGATTAATGCCTCATTAAAACGATACAATTGGTATTAAAACATAAATATAAAATTAATAAATAAATGTATTGAGATATTTAACCGTAATATATAAAGGTGAGGATGCTAATAAATCTCGAGAACACTACAAGTTCATTATTTCCTTTTGGACCATTGCAAGTTGGATTTATATTTTAAGTGAATAAATATATTTTGTGTAATCACAATATTATGTAACTCTTTTAGCCCACGAGTAGATCATGTAGTAATCAAAACAATATCTTAACTATTATGTTCGGCTTTATCAAGGGATCCAAATGACTCTGATTGTCGAAGTTTAACGATGTTTTAAACTGGAGTGAACATTTGCCTATAAACCATCCCATATCGTCTCCAACATAGAAACCATGCGTGTCCCTCCTATTATAAATATAGATAGTTTGGGTAAAGGCTGCCACACTCATTAAGCTATTTGTGATTTGGTTTAATCCAAGTCAATTTAGCCGAGTTAAAAATTTTAACTTTTATTTGGGTGTGCCTTTTGGTAAATCCTAGTAAAAAATTAACGTTTTTCATATTGCGGTTTTTTTGCTAGTATACCGGTTCCATTATCTCGGTAAATTGCGGTATTTATCGGCGCAAATAACGAAACTGCGATAACCAACCGCTAAATGGCATCACTATTTTGCTTGGAAGCGCGAACCTTAGCCATCATTACATAGGCGTGCTTAGTGATCAAGGCTGATAACTAACAAATATCATTGCCCTGTCGGTTCTGTCAACGTGATGTGATTGTCTGCTGACGACGTTAGTAATCATAAAGCGGTTTTATGGTTTTCGAATTTCCTACCTATCATCCTCCGCTATTTATTCCTGCAGTTACTCCACATTATGGTTTACTTCTTTTCATTTTCTTCCTCTTTGAATTTTCTCGTTTCAATGACAATGAGTTCCTCCAGCGTTGTTATGTCGTCTTCCGATTATCTTGATACTTTGTAAGAGCGCTATGGGTTTCAACCTGAAGATGAAGTCGAGGTTCCCTCTGATGACGTGGTTTTTTCTAAGCCTCCCCCTGGGAAGGTCGGAATGTATGTGAAGCATTTCGACATAGGGTATCATCTTCCAACATCGAACTTTTTCCATGAGGTTTTAGGCCACTACAAGGTGCATCTTCACCAGCTAGTTCCTAACGGAGTTAATAAACTGTTGTGTTTTAAAATGCTCTGTCGGGTGAACGACATTCAACATGACATTTTGGTTTTTCGCCACTTCTTTCGTTTGCCTTTGCGTCCTCCGGTGAAAACTATACCTTCTGTGCTCGAAAACATAGGCACATTTTGGTAATGGAGTAAAAGAGTTCTCCTAAGAATTGGACCAGCCAATTTTTGTGGTCAACAAGGATAGAGTTGGGTCGATACGGTGGCACGTGGAGCCCATTTCTGATCAGTCGTTCACCCTGTATGTCGAAAAGGAACTGACCACTTAAACCTTGTGGTATTTTTATGTAGTTGCTGAAGACTTCCCAGAGCATGTCCTTGCTGGGGTTGGGATGAGTACCGCCTGGTGCCTCCGATGAATAATGCCAGAGTTCTATACTATGGTTCGAGTTGTTTTGAATGTGGCAGGGTTAGGACCGGGAGTTGTTGAACCTGTTAAGGATATTTCTTTTTTCCGGACTTTCTGAGGTCAGGGCCAGAAGTCATTAAACTGATTTAAGGACATTTCGTGGCTTCAGAACTTCTCTTAGGCTAGGACCAGGTGTCGCTGAACCTGTTAAGGATATTTTGTTCATTCAAAACTTTTCTAAGGCTAGGACCAGGAGTCGCTAAGCCTGTTAAAGAAGTTTCGCCCATTTTGAGCATTTAAAGGCTATGACCAAGAGTGGTTGAGCATGTTAAGGACATTTCGTCCATTCATAACTTTTCTGAGGCTAATATTAGGAGTCCCTGAGCCTGTTAAGGACATTTCGTCCGTTCTGAGCATTTTAAGACTAGGACCAAGAGTTACTAAGCCTGTTAAGGACATTTCGTCCATTCAGAAGTTTTTTGAGGCTAGGATTAGGAGTCCCTGACCCTGTTAAGGACGTTTCGTCCGTTCTGAGCATTTTAAGGCTACGAACAAGACTCGATGAGCCTGTTAAGGACATTTCATTCATTGAGAACTTTTTTGAGGCTAGGATTAGCAGTCGTTGAGCCTATATAAGGACATTTCGTCCATTCTGAGCATTTTAAGGCTAGGGCCATGAGTCGTTGAGCATGTTAAGGACATTTCGTCCATTCAGAACTTTTCTAAGGCTAGGACCAGGAGTAGCTGAGCCTATTAAGGACGTTTCGTCCGTTCTGAGCATTTTAGGTTAGGACCGAGAGTCGCTGAGCTTGTTAAGGATATTTCATCCATTCAGAACAATTCTAAGACTAGGACCAAGAGTCACTAAGTCTGTTAAGGAGGTTTCGTCCATTATGAATATGCTAATTATTACAAGGTTTTGCACTGACTGTTTTAGTTTTTTTTTTGTTCAGGTTTGTTGCAAAATCCTCGTTGTATTACTTTGTTAAAGTGGACGGGCTGAACCGTCTTTCGTACATAAAAAGGGAAAAATAAAAAGTGCTACTTAACATTATCACGGCGAGGGGCGACTTTAGGTTGTGGTCTACCATTTCCGTCTCAGCAATAAAATCGCTTGAGGTTTTGGATATTCCATGTGCGCGAGATGACCCTTCCTTCTAACATTTCCAGGTAATAGGATCCCTTCCTGCCTGCTGCCGTTACTCTGTATGGGCCTTCCGATGTTGGACCCAAGTTGCCCCTTGGTTCTACATGACAGACTTTGTTTTTTCGGAAGACCATGTACCCCACTTTGAGGATTCTTCCTCTGATGCGTTGGTCATAGTAGCGTTCTGTTGTCGTCTTTTAGCATGCTTGCTAGAGTCCGAAGATTCTCTCTTTTCTTCAATTAAGTCGAGATTGAGACAAAGATCGAGGTCGTTTTGCTCTTTATCAAATTGTAATCATATATTTATAAATTGAGTAAATTACACGGACGGTCCCTGTGGTTTGGGGTAATTTACGTGCTTAGTCCCTAAATTTTTTTTAACACGGACCGTCCCTGGTTGTTGGTTTTCTTGTGCGCTTGGTCCTGCCAGACATAAAAAGACATTTTTACCCTCAATAATTTCTTTTTTAATTTTTTTATTTGTTTGTTATTTTTAAATTTTAAAAAGAACAAAAAAATATATTTTACCTTTTTATTTTTAATATTTTTATTGTTTGTGTAGAAACCATCTCTCCCCGTCAATGCCCTATCGTCTCCCTATGTTCCTTTCGAACTTCATCGCCGACACCCCTCATACTTCGGCCACCCTCTCTAAGGCCACCGACCGTTGGAAAACTCTCGTGTCTTGTTACCTCCAAACTGCACTGAATTGAAATCTCTTCGAATCCTCAATCTTTCCGCTACAAGAAATTAGATAAATTTCCTCAAAATCTTGACAAAATGAAAGATTTAGTCGAGCTTCATGTGACAAAATTTTTTTTGTATAAGATAAGAATTAGATACAAGTATTCAATGTAAGGAGTTCGATACCTAAATAAATTAAATGTATCATGGAGGGGCAAAAAGGTAAAAGATGGTGAAAATTGTGGAACTTATTTGGTAAGACCTTTTATTAAGATAATATGAAGTGTTAGTTCATCTTGAAATTTTGTTTTAAGGATACCAAAGCAAATTTTAGAAATAAATGACTAAAAGTGAAAAGTTTATTGTGCAAACTATGGAAATTAATATCTCAAAATGTAAAAGGAATTGAGAAAAAGTCACCAAGGTGACTTTGGTAATATTTAAGATAACAATAATTTAGGTAAAATATTCAGGCCATTTGGAGCTATAACGAAGAAGTTATGAAGGAATTAAAATGGCCCAAAAGTGACAAAAATGACAAACTATCCATGTTTGAGGGACTGTAATGGAAATTCTAGAGGGAACTGAACTTAAGTCAGTAGGGGAAAGTTGTTAAGCTCGTTTCCACCTTTTCAAGGATATAAATTCTCTAAAATTTGGATGTCAAGTGTGGAACTTATGCCTAAGTGAAAATCGGGAAAATATTGAACTAAAGTTCAAATAATCTTCTAAGGCATGGAAGGAAGGGAAATTTCGGTCTTTCTGATTTCTAATACCAAACATGTATTCTCTTTTTCCTGTGGGCTGTGCGTTGAAGTGAAAAACGGGAAAAATGGAGGAAATACCTCCATTTGTCTGATACACGCAATCGATCAAGAGTGAGAGAAGGATTACAAGATAGAGATATAGAAACATCGAGGGAAAGAGAAATCGCGAGTAGGGCTGGGCGTTTCAGATCGGGAAAGAGCCTGAAGGGTTTTCTGTAATCGCAAAAAACAAAACACGAACACACCTTCATGTGTATGTGCGATTCAGAAATAGAGAAAGGAGGGAGACGTGATTTAGTATGGAGAGGCATTAGAATCAGTCGAAGGAAATAATCCTTCCTGTTTTTGGAGCTGGCCTTCACGGGAATCACGCAAGCAGCAGCAGGACTGCCGGTGCCGGCGGCGGGAGTGGTCTAAGGCGGTGGAGTTGAACTATTGGTGGTCGGTAATGGCTTTTTGTGGGTCGATTTCACCTTTAGGACAAGTATCAAGCTCGTGATTTCAAGATTTGGGGCAAGAACAAAAAGGTAAAATCTGATTTTTGTAAACCTTAGTTTACTGAATCTGATATTAACTTCATGCATGTCGAATTTGATTATGGATTTCAATTTTTATCGCTTGGTGAGTTCAAAAACACATAAAGATTATGAATCTTGGATATTAGTTGAAATCCTTGAATGCATGTTTGGGAAAAGTTGAAAGCATG
This sequence comes from Cichorium intybus, assembly GCA_023525715.1. NCBI lineage: Eukaryota > Viridiplantae > Streptophyta > Magnoliopsida > Asterales > Asteraceae > Cichorium > Cichorium intybus. Next base: position 125,717,923 of record CM042012.1, on the reverse strand, counting down.
AAGAACCATGGATTGTACAACACTTATGAGTTAGGTTTATGTTAAATATTTCTGTTATAAGTTAAAGTTGCTAATATGTAGATGCATCAAAGCCTTGAGGTATATTGGTACTAGACTGTAAGACCCGTTCCACCGAGGTGCGGCTCGGGCGGATCCGCTACGCGGCTCGGTAAGGATCAGGATTCGCGAATGATTTATACGCGTGGCGCGACTCGGGAGAATCCACGGCACGACGCGCCGTAGATGTGAAAAACCCTAATTCAGATTTAAACGCCTATATAAAGGGTCCAAGCCTAAGGGTTTGTGTTTTTGGAGGTTTTCTGGAGTAGAGGCGACTGGTTTCGGCAGAGGCTCTTCGGTTTTAAGGTTTTGAAGGTTTTGGGAGATTAGAAGAAGGAGATACAACGAGAGAGAAGGATTGTAATGGATCGTGTGCATCACTCCGTTTTTCAGAAGTAAGGTAAGAAGATGTACTCTTCTGACTTTCCATTTCTTCCTGTCATATAGTGTTATCCTTTGGGTAGTAGTCTTGATGACTTGTAACACTTAGGGTTTTGGACCATGGACATGTATGGACTTTCATGTCCATAAGAAAATGACCTTAGGGTAGTTTCTGATCCCAGGAAGGGTGTAGAGAGGAACCCTAATCGATGGCTGTACTGGTTAAGGGCAAAAAGGGATTTCGGACCATTACGAGTCCGCGACACGGACAGTCTATGTCGGGGACGCGGGTTCGGGTAAACCCCGTAAGTGTGCAATGATAAGTCCGCAACGCGTAAGGGAGAGGCCGTACTGCGGCGGTTGACTGTTTGACCAAGAACTTATTTTCGACCCTTATTTGATGACAAATGTTGGGTCTGACCTTTAGGCCAGTCTATAGGAGTCTGGTCAGTGATTAATATGTTGTTTATGTGGGATTTAGGTGTTTGGACGAGCTAAGTTGGGGTATTAGAGAATATCTACATGGTTACGAATCAGGTGAGTATCCTCACCTTACTATGTGATGTTGCATGTTAGGCATCTTGTGTGTTATTTACAGTTATATGATTTGCTCTATATCTGTGATTATTTGTTGTTGGGCTCAGTACTCATGCGTGTCCCCTCGTAGCAGTTGTATGACGAGTTGGACTATTGCCTTGTCCCATAGCTGTTGTATGATAGGCTGGGCCATAACCGGGAACCCATAGCTGTTGTATGATGGGTAGAACCGCCACGTGTCCATATCTGTTGTATGATGGACGCCTGTAGCTGTTGTATGGCAGGTAGGGTCGGGTCGTTCTCGAGGACGGGTTGTTTAATGTGTAGGCATCTATGGTAATTTGTGGACTCACTAAGCTTTGCGGTTACCCGTTGATTTTATAACATTTCAGGTATTTCAAATGACAAAGGGAAGGGCAAGGCTTGACGGCAGCACATCGCAAACACAAGACTTATTTTAATAATTTATGTTATGATTTTCAAATGCTTTCGCTGTTGGTTTAAGAATTATGTCAAACAGTTTTAGTGTTTGAAATAAAGATTGTGTTGGACCCTTGGTAATAAATGAAATTTTATAATTGTGAAATTGGGGCATTACAATTTGGTATCAGAGCCTTGGTTTGAGGGATTTGGATTAACTGTATTGGGAATCCAAACTCAAACTTAGGACTGAGCGATTTTGTTAAGAAAATGTTTTTGGAAAGTTAAATTAAATAAGAGAAGATGCGATGCGAACCGTCAACCGAGCTCAAGTAAGTTTTGTGATTCCCAATTACCAATGCCAAGTTTGTGCTATGTATTATGCTAGGATGTAGAATTGCCTGGATAATATACTCTATAGACTGTTTTGTGCAATATGTGCTGCTTTGGAACTTTATGCTACTGTCGTTAGGTTGCTTAGCGAATACCGGTAGGTTTTATACAGTTAGGGTAAGATAGCCTAAGAATTCTTGGTCTGGCCTTACTGACTGTTCCTTGTTTGGTTGTGACTTTAGGGTAGGATCAGTTATTCAAATGTCTATCTTATTCCCGATTGTGTACGACTGTGCGTCCATGAGGCGACTCGACGACGTTAGCAGTAGTTGTCTTAGGCACGTGTGGGAGGAAGAATTAGGTCAAATGATTTGGCACCACGGTGCATGACCATAGGATTCATAGGAAATGGTTTTTTAGCGTATGTGTGACATTTTAGGAGGATGGTTGATGAACTTGGAACAAGGGCGAATAGGTACGGAAGGTAGTACCAGGCCAGTACTACTGAAAGCACATGATTCACGCTTGAATCAAGAGTAGTCCACCAAAGTCCTAGAAAGTCAACTAGTTGGGTAGATAGGAATGAACCGGGTATTGATATAAAACTGCTGCACATTTCAGAATGGCAATCACTCGAAGTAACGGTGGGCCAGATGCGGGTACCTCGAGCGGGGGAGGACCAACTGATGAAAATCTCCGCAACCTGATAGCAGAAGAGGTTTCGCGAGAATTGTTGGCTGCGATACCTCAGTTCTTTGGTACTATTAAGGCTGAGCTATGGGCAATGCTCGAGGAGCGACTGGCTACTTAGGGCACGTCAAGGGCCAGGGATGCAAACTATAAGGACTTTTCAGCTTGTTCGCCTCTGATGTTCGATGGGGGCAGGGATCCGACTTTCAGTATTGTTGAGAATATTTTTGATGAAGTGCCAATGCATTCGAAGACCTCCTGCTGATAACCCCGAAGTAATAAACAAAATGAAGAACCCCGAATTCTGAAGACTCTGAAGTGTATTACATGGAGGATCCGAAGACTTCACATCTGTCAAACTTTTGTGTGCACGTGTATAGTACAATACGTGTTGCATGAATCTTGTATCCTTTTGGTTCGTACACTGATAGGATATTCCCTGTTACCAACAATGTACTATGCGTATCACTGATCTAGTATAAATATCAGTGATACCATACCATGTTTGATGCGAGATTGTAATCGTCCTATTGTAAAACCCTAAATCAATCAATCAAAGCATTCGACACAAGTTATCCAATTCATCATGTTCCTTAACTGTTCTTGATTATTCATATTACTGTGTGATTGTTTATAACTTGTTCTACTGTTAAAACACTTTTCAATTCTTGTTCACTCTATTGATTTCAACAATCAACAAGTGGTATCAGAGCGGGTCAGCTCAAAAACCTGTTCATAGAGCTTTATTTCATTATTACAGTTCTAGATCTGAATCGTCTCTCAGATTTAGTATTCCACAACTGTTACTTCACTCTATAACTAGTTTTTCTGAAAAGATCCCATTGAAATCCATTCAAAATGACTGATTCAACTGCTACCTATGCTAACATGCTCAACTACGCCAATCTGATTGGTTCGTCCACAAAAGCTCCTGTGCTCGTTCCAACCTACTACGATTACTGGGCTGATCGTATGCAGGACTACTTGGAAGGTCTCGATGAAGCAAAAGACATCTGGAGATCAGTGAAAGATGGTCCTCACACCGATATAGCAGGAAGATTCATTAACATTGATGATGTCGAAACCGGTGGTGTTCTAAATGCAGCAGATCTAAGGAAAGTGAGGAATGATGAAAGAGCTATGCGTAAACTACGAAGTGGACTCGGACCTGATGTTCGTCATCATATTTCTGGAGCAAAGTCTCCTAAAGAAATATGGGATCGTTTGGCTGTTTGCTTCGCATGTGACAATACCTTGCAATCAAGTGTTGTTCAGGAGGTATTGGCAGATTTTGGCAACTTCAAGCAACAGGAAAATGAAAGTCTAGAACAAGCTTACGAGAATTACAGTAAAATGGTGTATGACCTGAAAAAATATGGTGAAACGAGGAGCCAAGAGGAGATAAATATAAAGTTTCTCTACAGCTTAAGGCCTGAATGGAGACCCATTATGCTGATGATCAAATCGTATGAAAACATTAACACGTATTCATTAGCCAGTCTCTACAATCTTGTCAAAGCTCATGAGCCTGATATCTGTGGAAGACGAAGTGAGAAGGCTGCGGGTTCTAGTTCACTGGCCCTTGTGTCAAAAGCTGAAGAAGAAGATGACAATGATGAACCTGACGGCTACATGGAAGGTGAAAACGGTGAAATGATTGCGTTGTATACTGCAAACAATCATAGATTTAAGAAACCCTTTGTCAACAAGTCCAATCCTACTAAAACTTATAAAAACTTTTCTTACACACCGAAGCCTAAACCTGAGATTTTTACACCGAAGGAAGATGCAACTAAATCATTCACTAAAGCCAGTCGAATCCAAGACTTCAGAGTCTTCTAAAGACAGATCAGAAGGGAAGAAGGTTGCAGGTGATTCAGGTTTCGATTGTAACTACTGTCATGGGAAGAATCACTTTGCAAAAGATTGCATGCTGAGGAAGAAAAATGAGAAACAAACTTAGGTGAAGGATGAAGCGTATTATGCCAGGAAGATGGACGAAGTGAGAGCGAAGACCAAGGATTTAGCCTTGATGGCATGTGACGTGTATTTGGGAACTTATCAAGTTTGGTCTTCGGACTCTGATGATGAAGAAGTGAGAAAGCCTTCTCATAGTGCTTTCCTAGCCTATGATGTTGATAAGAGCCTTCTAGGTAACACTTCTGAGAAAGTTGTTGGTGAAGAAGATTTGGGTGAAGATGTGGTTTGTGAGGGAGGGACTTGGTTTACGAAGGTTTTGGTGATTTTGGTCATGGAGATTCTGGAATGAAGAAGGCGCTTAAAGCTGATGCTCCGAAGGTTGTCTATGATGACTCTTCGGATGATGAAGAGGAGTTTTGTCTTATGGCAAAGGACACTTGTCTCACCATCCCGGAGCAGGTATCAAAACTTCTCTTGTCTTTTAAAATTCCTGAATCTAAATTTGCTTCTATGATAAATGAAATAACTCGTGACTGTTCTGTATTGCATAAACTGCTTGTTGATGCTAAAAATAGGGAGAAAATCAATGAGCAGGAGATTCTCAACTTGAAGGGGATAGTAGAAAGTTCAAAGCTAGCCTTAGAGAAAAGAATCACACTGCTAGAGGAAACTAGAGAAAAACTTTTGAATAATAATGATGTACTTTTGAGACAACGGAATATATTTTGTGAAACCGCTAGACAGTTGTATGCTCATATAACTCGTATTTATCATTCTGCGGATGTGTGTAACGTGCAACATAGGAAACTATTGGCCTTTATTGAATTTAAGCTTAAGGATGTTGATAGCATTACATATGAATGTGAATCCATAGTCTCAGGGTCCGAAGTGACAAATCCTTCGTATAAACATGGTTTAATTTCGGTGGAAAAACACTTAACTGCTGAAACTTGTTGAAACTATCGCCACAAGAAATTCCAATTTTGAAAAAGGAAGTACCTCAAATTGAAAACGAATCTAATGTTGTTGTGGAAACTGTGTTTGAAACAGATTCTGAATGCGATTCGGATATGGAGGATATTGACTGTTCAACATTGTCCTTGCATAAAACATCCTCCACACCCGCATTACCCTCCGAAGACATCTCACAATTGTCTTCGGTGGATAAAGGCAAAGCCAAAGTTGATTGTGGAAATGAAAACTCTGAAAACTTGGAAAATGTTAAATCTAAAACTCAAATTTCTGATGAATGTGAATCTTATAAAGATTATCTCAAAAAGACTTCAAAAAGACTAGTCCATGTTGCGTGTGTTTATCCTAAGGTTTCTTATTTCAAAAATTCTATCTTTATTAAACCTGGTGGTGTGCTGTTGGTTGATAATGATTTAAAAAAGATAGTTGATAAGGATAACTCAACAGTAACTGAGGAAGGATTCTTTTCTTCGTCTAAAATGTTTTAAAACCAAGTGAATGAAAACATGGAAGTGAAAATTAACATAAGAAAGCAGGATTTGTATGGTCATAACATTTACAATTGTTTGTGCTATGAAAAGGAGAAAATTCCGAAGAATTTAAATCATCTTTTGAAAGTCAAAACCAGCAACCATGTTTACACAAACCGAAATGACAAACAAATTCAAGTTATGGAGAAACCTGTAACTCCGAAGATGGATGTTTTCCAGTTATTAGAATCAAAAGAGAGTCTACCACATGCTAAATCTGTTGAAAATAAAGATTCAAAACTCAAACCTGCAAACTCTTACCCCATGATGCAGTATCCTAACTTTTTGGATAAACGTCAAACTAAAAACACTCCGAAGCCTGTGGTACAAAACATCAAAATTTTACAAAAACCTCAACTTCAAAATCAACTTCAAAATCATGCATCAACCTCAAATTTGGTTAAAAGAAAAACACTCTTCGTAGCTTCAAAAACAACAAATGCAATTGCTTCAACTTCTAGAACAAAACCCACTAATTCAAATGAACTAGAAGTGAAAAATCAATTTTTCAAACCAACCTTTACACTGACAAATCCTAACTTTCCAAATCCCAAATTTCATAAACCAACAAAGAAAACATTTTCCAAAGGAACTAATTTAATAGACACATTCCATCAATGGCTGGACAAAAATTTGGATCTGTTTAAAAATAAAAATCTTTCACTAAATGATTTCAAATTGGCATACAAAGAGTACCTTTGTGCTTCTACGTCATGCAGTTCAATATCAATGAAATCAACAACTGAAAATCCTAAACAAAATTGGAAAATAAATGATTTGAAAGAAAATCTCACTGCTAAAACCAAGTTGTCAAAGTCATCAAATTCTAAGAAAACATCAAAAACCTCGAAGTCAATATCCTCTAACCAAAAATGGGTTCCGAAGACTTGCATCTTGTCAGTCAATTCGAACTCTTCAATTTTGAGAAAAAGCCTTTCAGAATCATGCTCAAACTCTTCGGAATCATGTTCATCACATGAGACTTCGGAGAATTTGATCAACTTAAATGCAAATGAAATATCCAAAGAGGCTGTAGAAAAGTGGATTCAATAATCCTTCGCTTACCCTGAGGACCCAAGATTGATTGGGTACCAACTCCTTCTTGATTAATTGCAGATAACGTGTAATGAGCGGTACGATGCTAAATGGTACATGGATAGTGGCTTCTCAAGACACATGACAGGGAAGAGGGAATATCTCAGGGACTACAGGACGTTGGATGAAGCTGGAAATGTTAGATTTGGTAACAATGACACATGTCCAATCCGAGGCTATGGAAAGATAACAAATGGTCAATTTACAATCAATCGGGTGGCATTTGTTGAAGGTTTAAAGCATAATCTTGTAAGCATTTCTCAGTTAGTTGTGGGAACTGGAAATGAAGTTACATTCAATCACCATGGAAGTGTTATTGCTAAAATGGACACAAAAGAAGTCCTATTGAAATCTGAAAGAAAGGGATCAATGTTTCCGTTAAATCTGAAGCCAGTGACTGGTGGGCAATCCCTTTGTCTTCTCTCTAAAGCCAACTCTGATGTCAGCTGGCTATGGTACCGAAGACTTGCTCATCTAAACTTCAAAGACTTAAACAAGCTAGTGGACATGGATTTGGTTCTAGGGATGCCTGCTCTAAAATTCGATAATGATTCACTTTGTGCTGCTTGTGAACATGGCAAGCAAACTAAGCAAAAGCATCCAACTGTGATCAACCCAAAAATCACCAAGCCTCTTTCATTTCTTTACATGGATCATTGTGGACCATCCGCAGTGGAGTCAATAGGGAATAAAAAGTATATTCTAGTGATTGTTGATGATCATTCAAGGTTCACTTGGGTCTTATTTTAAGGAACAAGTCAGATGCAGCTGAAGAAATCATCAACTTCATCAGGAAGATAGAGGTAATGCTCAACAAGAAAGTCCGAACCGTACACAGTGACAATGGTTCGAAGTTCAAAAATCAAACTCTTGATGGATTCTTGAAAACAAGGGGGATCAATCACAATTTCTCTGCACCATATACTCCTCAACAAAAAGGTGTTGTAGAAAGACGAAATCGGTCTTTGTGTGAAGCTGCTAGAACTATGCTTAACTTTGCAAATTTGCCCATGTACTTCTGAGCTGAAGCTATTTCTACTGCGTGTTTCACCCAAAACAGATGTTACATCCACAAGAAATTTCATATTACCCCTTACGAAGTGCTCAACCGAAGGAAACCAAATGTCAAGTTTCTCCACATCTTCGGTTACAGGTGTTTTATCTTGAACTTGAAAGATTGTTTAACAAAATGCAATGATAGATCAGAAGAAGGGATTTTTCTTGGTTATTCACAAGACTCAAAAGCCTATAGAGTTATGAACAAGAGGACACGCAAAATTGAAGAAACTTTCAACCTTTCGTTTGATGACTACTATATCAAGAAATCACAACATCCCTTTCCAATGTCATCGATCTTTCCACAGTCAGCTGCTGATGCATCACCAATCACTACCTTTGACGCTGAATTTAGTCTTCTCTTTGATCCACCACAAAGTGCTGTAGACTCCGAAGCCAGAGCACCAAACAATCAAGTGTCTGAATTGTCCAAGCTTACAGATGGCCCCGAGGACTCAACTCCAAGTAGTGTTCAGAGACCCTCTTCGGTTGAGGGGGAGAGTTCAAGTTCATATGGATACGCAGAAGATTCTGGTTTCGAGGGGGAGCAAACCAACACAAGTCTCAATAACCCTCCACATGAAGTCTCACATATCATGTCCCTCGATCCTCAAGTCGAGGGGGAACCAGAAGTAGCAACTCCAATATCTTCGGATCAAGAAAGAATAGTCTCTCCACCAGCTAGAGTCGAGGGGGAGCAATTTCTAAACTCTTCTATTTATTCTTCAAATCTAAACACTCCACAAACAAATGTCACAAACTCAGATAATCATTTAATTATGGATGATTTCCCTTCCACTTCGGGGTATCCTTCAGATATTGAGGAAATTGATTCTGAAGGACCTCCTAAATTTGATCCAAATTATCCTCCTTTGGAAAAGTGGACAAGAAATCATCCTCCATCACTTGTCATCGGTAATGTTCAAGATAGAGTGTTGACTCGTGCACAACTTCACCAAAAACAACTTGATTTGAACAAAACGTCGGAGTTGTGCATGTTCAATGTCTTTATTTCAAAGATTGACCCAAAGAATGTTAAAGATGAATTTGATCACCCTGACTGGATTGAAGCAATGCAGATGGAATTAGAGGAATTTGAAAGAAACAAAGTTTGGAGGCTAATTCCAAAACCTGCAAATGCTTCAATTGTTGGTCTCAAATGGGTGTATAGAAATAAACTAGACACCGAAGGCAATGTGGTTCGGAACAAATCAAGGTTGGTTGTCAAAGGTTATTGTCAACAGGAGGGGATTGACTACGCAGAGACATTCGAGAGACATTCGGATCTTTTTAGCTTATGCTGCACATAAAAATTTTGACGTCTATCACATGGATGTTAAATGTGCATTTTTGAACGGTGATCTCGAGGAAACCGTACTTGTTGAACAACCACCTGGCTTTGAGAGTAAAGAACATCCGAACCATTGCTATGTGCTAGACAAAGCTGTCTATGGTTTAAAACAAGCCCCAAGAGCTTGGTATGAAACCTTGATAAAAATTTTAAAAGAGTCAAATTTCAAACAAGGTTCAGTGGATCCAACACTTTTTAGAAAGAAAGTTGGATCTCATTTGATGTTGGTGCAAATTTATGTGGATGACATAATCTTCGGATCCACTGATCCCAACCTTTCAAAAGATTTTGAAAAACTAATGAAAAACAAATTTCAAATGAGTATGATGGGAAAGATTAATTTCTTTCTTGGATTACAAATAAAACAATCCATTGAGGGGATCTTTATCAATCAACAAAAGAATACGAAGAGTTTGCTTGAATGCTTCGGAATGACTAACTGTTCCAAAGCAAAAGTTGAAAGGTTTTCCGCAACCATGAACTAAAAACCTAAGTTCACATGCAACCTAGAAAATATCTATGTTTTCTTATATTGAACATGTAACTAATTCCTAAAGGCCAAACAAAAATTAACTAATAGAAAAAAAAAACAGAAAAACTAACCTTTAGTTTTAATCTTGAAGCTAAGCAGCACAAGTGTCCTGCCTCAAATGAGATCACACCCAGGGAGCCAGAGGGTGGACGAAAATTCCAGAGAGAATAATAGAAATGAGCACCAATAATGAGGCCTAGGGTTCCCTATTTATAGGGAAACAAGAAACCCTAGCCGTCAGCCATTTTCCGGATTATACGTACGCGCGTCGCGGCTTTTACATTGGCGCGCCGTGCGCCACAATTCAACTATTGAATTCGTACGAATATGTACGCGCGTCGTGGCCTTTACATTGGCGCGCCGCGCGCCGCAATTCAACTAATTGAATTTGTACGACTTTAATCCTTGACTTCCTGATTAATCTAATTAATGCCACAGAAATTAATCTAATTAATTCCTGATTAATTATTAATCAATTAATATAGTTTCTAATTAATATATTATAACTTTAATATATTAACAAACCATATCTTTTATTTCTATTGATTTATTAATCCCATAATAAACCAATCTTTCTCTCTACCGAACTTTCTACCAAACCTCCAGCTATGAGGGCAACCCAAATGGACTTTGCTTCTATTAATTAGGTAAATACAAATTATAAGTCATGGCTTAGACACCTAATCCAACAGTCTCCCACTTGGATAAGTCTATGACTATAATTACCAATTTAACTTCTAATTAATCAGTAAACTGTAGCTTCCTAGAAACTGCTACCGAACTCTGACCTAGTCAGTTCTGTCCATAGATAAGTGATCAGATGATCCTCCGTCCAACAATATATTTTCAGACATGAGACATGGATTGAGATAAATCTGTGTCTGACACTGTTTCCCGATTTCCGATTTTGCTTATGACTATCAGACTTCCAATTGAACGCATCAATTCAGTCCTGGCTGGCCAGCACTTCAGTCAACTTCAAAATCATCGAGTGGCCAACAGATATCGGTTTTCCCGTCTGGGTCAAGGGACGAATAAGCTTCGACTAATATGTTATATCTTTTACCCGACAAATCACTCACAACAGCATGTTTTATAACACCGAGTTACCGATGCGTTTTCGTACTATCAATGAACAACTGCCTTGCAAATTATAACTCATATCTCTCCACTTTAAGACCATACGATATTATCGTCTCAACATTGCTCGTGATATAATCCATGAAGCAATCCATTGAGCGCGGGTTTATCCAATACTCAAATCTCCATTTCCAAGTACTCATGAACGTTGCAGCAATCTTATTGCTATGTCTAACTCCTTAGACAATCTACAAACCAATTCATGACAGTCTTCCTTCATACTTACTCCCTAAGAGTATGAACGACTGTGGATATTTGAATAATCCAATTATTCAGGAAGTAAAAACATGCAAAAGCGAAACATAAAATCTGACTGGCAGCTACTCCTGCTTATTACCAAGTGTCCACGAGGTAATCACCAAGTCGGATTTATCATAACTATTATCGGTTTCTTATTCTCTTTTAAACTTTCAATTCAAGCCTTTTATATCTATGTCTATGACATTTTCACTCTTTCTAAGTATCCAAGTGTCTAAGGGCCTGTTTGTTTATCACTTAACACCTCTTAATCTGAATGGTTAAGAGCTTTCAACCATTCAGACCGTTTGTTTACCACTTAATTTTTACCACTTAAATTAAAAAAAGCCTCTTAATTTCTCAGACTTTAGAAGACCTCTGTTTAAAATAAAGAGATGCGTGTTCCATATTTGCCCTACCCTCCTTCACGCCTCTCTCTTCTTCTCCTCCTCTCTTCTTCTTCTCCTAAACCCGACTTCACACATCATCAAAAATCGATCGAGAGAACCGATCGGGAGAACGCAGCAGCAAGACTTCACACACCGCCGGAGCCGCCCTCGCCTCCGCCCTCGCCTCCGTCCTCTCAACCTGACGCCGCCGGAGATCCATCTGAAGTGTTTCTCCTTCTCCGACTTCACACACCGCCGGAGCCGCCCTCGCCTCCGCCCTCGCCTCCGTCCTCTCAACCTGACGCCGCCGGAGATCCATCTGAAGTGTTTCTCCTTCTCCACCGCCGGTAAGCTTCCTCGTCTCTATCTTGCTCGGTGTGTTGAAATCAGAAACTTCTCCACCGCCGTTTATTCCTCTATCTTCCTCGCATCAGAAATCGTTGTTTTCTTCTTGTTGAATTCGAAGGGCAAAATCGTCATATGCATATCTATTCAGATGTTTTAACCAAACAATAAATTTGAGTTAAGAGGCAAAATTTTCAGAGCCTCTTTCTACTAAAGAGATCTGTCTAATTCAGATCTTAATTGAACAGATGTTTTCAAACAGGCCCTAACACTTATACACTTTATTGCAGATGATCCTATCGGATACTCTTCCGATGATATCTCAATTTGTCATTCTGACATTCTCTCTCACAACTCCATTCTGGTGATGTGTACCGTGACTGCCCATGGTTCTCGGGTCTTTAGTCTACATGACTACACCCTAAGACAATTTCGAGGTGTCATAATGTGCCGGTGAACCACACGCGCTCCATCAGAAACCAACGAAATTCTTTAACCATGAAGTCCTACAGCACCACGTTCTGGTGTAAACAATTACCGATTTGAAAACCCTTTCAAATCAATCACCCTAATCATTTCCCAATGATTTCTCACGTCTGTTCAAATAATCCATTCAGTATTCTCAGCCAGGCAATATCCTGAATCCAACTTACAATGCTCTAAGCATTAAGTCATCAGGATATGTTCTTAACACTTCTGATTTGTTCAAGAGGCTCGAGGAACCTGATGTAATCTCACTCCAAGCCCTTTCGGAATCCTAAGATTACCAATAATCCTTGTGTCATGATTTTCGGAAACCATTTCCTTTCGGGGACTCTTTCTTATGCATCTTGAATCCCATCAAGATCATATTCTCAACGGCTAAGTCAATACTGTTAGTCTCATCTATCTGATAGATGTCTATGAACTACGTGAGTATGCTGCACCTTCTTTGTTTCTTTCATGCCAATTCATTACACTTTGCAATGACAGGAAACTCCATTCCTGGGTTATGCATCTTGAATCTCATCAAGATCACATTGGCAGAATTCTGATCTATCTAATAGATATCCACAACCACCTGAGTATGTTGTATCTCTTAAAGTCTTTTATAGCGAATCGTTTCTTAACACCAAGTCATTACACTTTGTAATGATAATAGACGTTTCCTAGAACCAGTATGTAACCCACATACAATGATAACAGATAACAACAATACTCCCACTGGCTTTGACACCGTTATATGACTCTTTCAGACTATTCACAAAATCCAGAACTTATGGCACATTTTGCGAAACCGAAATCCAAACCTTTCCGACATATTAAAGGAAATCTTTCAGACTATTCACAAAATCCAAGCCTTTTGGCCTATTTTGAGAATCTGAATATCCTTTCTTGCGAGATGCCCATGGGACGAATCCCGGGGCCATGTACCTTTTGTAATGACATGCTCTATGTGAGTCCATATTAGTGTGCCGGTAAACCACACACGCTCCACTAATGACTCACACTATGCCATGCAGAATCCTCTCGGATTACATCTTCTATTGAGAGTGTTTCTCTCAGAATCAATTGCTTGACTCCAAGTGATGACTCATTCAACCAGATGTTCTGTAAGTATATTTCTATGTTCCCTTCTTTTGATGATTCAATTACTCCCACTGGTTCCTAGACCAGTTGTAAAGATCAATCAAACTGTCACATAGACTGTGTCTCGCGGTAAGGTTCTCTTATTTGGCAGCAACCGGGCTCACCAATGCTTCCAGCAGTCGGATTACTTATCCGTACCATCTTTAGTGTTTTACCACTACCCGGTATATCACCCAAATCATAACTCCTTATGACAGTGACAATAACTACTGGTCAAGCGAAGAGAGGGTATGTCAGGTTTAACAGTAATCTAATTCCTGGTCCAGTCCCAGTGGTGACTAAAGGTTCTTTCACTTGGCTAATCCCTGAACTCATTCAGAATTATTCTTACTCCCACTGTTTCCTTAGAACTTGAGTTTTTTCTAAAAGTACTCTTCTTTCAAAGGATAACCGAAGTGGCCAATGAAACGACATTGCTGATCAGTTTCAGGCTTGTCATGAGATTCAGACAAATGCTACATGACCCTGGACTTTCTATGTACTAGTAGGACGATCCCAGCTTTACATTTCAGACAGTGTCAACATAACCTATTTAGTCTAAGATGTGGTTGGAATATGGCTTCTGTGGTCTGACTGGTTGAATATTCAATTCATTGAAATATTAGTCGGAAATGTATCCAGTGTATCTTATACACCGCGGATCAAAACTATTTCGATCAATGATCCATCATCTTCCCTAAGACACATTATAACCATTAGTGTTCTTGGAAGAGGATAAACTGTGAAACATTTTCTCAGTCTATGTTGTTACTCAGGTTCTGTTGATCTTATACTTCCTTTGAAATCTTTGAACACTTCAAGGTTCCAATCAATCGCTTATTCCGATAAAGAAACCATATTTGTCAAACCATTTGGCAAATATCATGAAGCATAACTAATCGTGTTCTGTTCGAAGATTCGAGCAATACACAGTAACTTATGTGTCTGTTGCTCAAAATCTTAATACCTTTACAGTTCCATGTAAATTTATGACTTTGTTAATATTGTTCAAGACATGCAATCATCACCTAACTCAAAGTCAACTGATTCCAAAATCCTATCCATTGGATCTTTGGGCGATTCCTTTCTTGCCACAATTAGTTTTATTAAGCACTCAATTCATCATATGACTCTAACTCAAATGATTCCAAATTCCTGTCCAAATGGACCTTTGGTTGAAGTGATTCTCATAAAATTCACTTTAACAATCATAAAGAACACAATTTACAACTCCAATCCCATTGGATGTATCAACATTCAAGTTATTACCATTTACGTCATCAACACATTCACACAACATTTCGAGGACAATTAAAACAATCATGTTTCAAAGAAAAAAATATTTCATTAAACCAGAATTATCCTCAAAACAATGTACTATGCGAATCCATGTCGTATGTATCTATAAACTAATAACAAGAACAAATATCTAGCTTAACTCAAAAATCGCACGAGCTCCAGATCCAATCCGAATATGCTCCTGTGCGACACCATCCCGCATCCTCCAGAGTTCGTGCATACAGAGCAAATATGTGAAACACATCCTGTATCAAGGAAATGAGGATCAGGTGTTCTGAATTCTAAGATATTTATGAGTTTACCAAACAGTTTGGCTTTGGAGAATTTTTCCAATCTTTCCGTGACTGTGTCTCACCTTGTTGATTCCCAGTTTGAAAAACATCGAACAATCGGTCCAGACGATCTGGATCATTTCTTGATGCACTTTAATACTGGACTCAATCCTGAAGCAGCTGAATTAATGGAACTATGCTTCTCCATGAACGATTCATACAGAGTCGACATTGAATGCACTTCCACGACTGTCTTATCCGGTTACCCTTTCTGTTTATCTGGATGAACAGATCAGCGAGTTGAGCTAATGCTTAACTCCCGATCACAAAGGGAAACCAGTTTTATACTGTTCGCCTATGTATCACTCAATCTCGGGAACACGCAAACTGATGCTACTTCCTTCTAGCTTGCAACTTCAAGCTCTTTGAAAATCCTAGTTCGTTCCCTTTATTCAACCAGTTCACGAAACCTTTCCTGAGCTAGCTGTGCTAACTTATCAGACCCCAGGAATTCTAAATCCCTACGGAATTCGGGGTTAATGATCAATAGCATAAGGCAACGAACTTCCTTGTACTCAATAGTCAAGGAGTCATGCTCATCACAAACTGCTGTGTGATGCCATGTATGGGAGCGGACACTCAGTCGGGTATGGTTTGCCAGCAAAACTAAGAACTATTCTCTAATTGCAAAACCATATCACATAGTTCAGGCCAGTCAGCCTTACTATACTAAACAGGTGCTTTCTGAAGCTCTCAGAAATGGGTGAAGGAGGATAAGGAGGACAATGACACTTTCTTTAGACATATATAAAATTTGAATTTATTCGTTTAATTCATCCTTTTAAATAATTACCCAATAAATATTATTTAACAAGGCTAGGATCCAAAATACCCCAACTATGCTGTGAAGAGGGATGCCGTAGTCACAACACAGTGGTCATTAAGGTAGATAACTTTTATCAATTTCAGTCTTATGAAATTCCTAGATCTGTGAGATTCATTGAACTGTTCAATGGCATGTTTAATCATGGATATGCCCCGCCGTTTGTGACTGGGATGCCGAGGATCACAAACCGGGTGTGAATAACCATGCAAATTAGCTTGGTACTCTCGGGGTCCATTGTCATCTCAAATTGATGTGTCGGTTAACCACACACGCTCCATCAACAATGATAACACCCGAGAAACCCATTGCCACTCTTTATAAACCCCCATTGGTGTGCCGGTAACCCACACACGCTCCACCAACGTTTCATAAAGTGCAATGTGCAATTTCATGGGTTAGCATCAAATTCACATTTTTTTAAAGTAACTAGATTGGGAATTCTTGTACGGGTTCTAGTACTTTGATCATTATACTTTTAATGATTAAGCGGTCCTATCAAAACTGTTCGGCTAATGACCCACCACTGATCAGGCGAGCGGTGGGTGAGAGTGAACACCCATTAGACCGCCATTTTATAGGCAGTCTCCTTATACCCACTTTATAGACCAGCTTCGTGAATGAGGCCTACTAATGATTTGACTAACCAATTTATCTTATATATATAGTATTAACCTTTAATAATATATATAAGATGTATTTTAAATCTTTTAAAATATTCCTGGTTTATCTTTTAATTTCCTGAAATTTAACTATTAAATTTCAAATTAAATTAAACCTTTAATTTGATTTAATTTATCTTTTAATTAAACTATTAATTAAATTAATTAAATCTAGATATTTTAAACATTTTAAAATATTTTAGGATTTATCCTTTAATTTTTCAAAATTTAACCATTAAATCAAAATTAAATTAAATCCCTTGAATTATCTTTTAATTAAACAATTAATTAAATTAATTCAAATGTAGATAGGTTTTTCCAAATTAATCAAATCAATTTAAACCTATCTTAAACCCCTAATTATCGAATTCAAAACAACCTGGGTTTAAGATTATCCATTTAATTAAACAATTAAAGTTACCAAAAATAGAAAGCCTTCCAAAACCCTAATGCCTATTTTCGAAAATTACCAAGGGGTGGGGAAAAGGTTTCTAAAACCCAAACCCAAAATCCATATCAGGCCCAAAGAGTTTATAAACAATAAACCCTAAATATTAGGAAAACTATTACAGCAATTCAATAAAAAACAACCAAATGCTCTGATACCACTGAAAGGTTTTCCGCAACCATGAACTAAAAACCTAAGTTCACATGCAACCTAGAAAAGATCTATGTTTTCTTATATTGAACATGTAACTAATTCCTAAAGGCCAAACAAAAATTAACTAAAAGAAAAAAAAAACAGAAAAACTAACCTTTAGTTTTAATCTTGAAGCTAAGCAGCACAAGTGTCCTGCCTCAAATGAGATCACACCCAGGGAGCCAGAGGGTGGACGAAAATTCCAGAGAGAATAATAGAAATGAGCACCAATAATGAGGCCTAGGGTTCCCTATTTATAGGGAAACAAGAAACCCTAGCCGTCAGCCATTTTCCGGATTATACGTACGCGCATCGCGGCCTTTACATTGGCGCGCCGCGCGCCGCAATTCAACTATTGAATTCGTACGAATATGTACGCGCGTCGTGGCCTTTTGTAACACCCGGCTTTTAAAACAAAACACCCCTGAAAAATTTTTCATTTAAAACTATAACAAAGGGGTATATTTTAGTAAAAACGGGTACAAGCGTATCAAGGAGAGTATAAAATACCGTAGTCTCCTTTGAAGCCGGGCTGCTACTGACAGCATCTAAGAGTCCTACTTCACGAGTCACGGACTCCATCTATTCCCCTATTAGGATCATGCTAACCTGCAGGGACATTTAACAAACGGTATGAGCTACAAAGCTCAGTGAGTAATCATTTCTGCAAATAACATGTATCAAATATATTCGTATATCTGTTCGGATATCGAATCCAAACTCATAGCCTTACTGGCTGACCATATATCTCTTAGGATTTCACATCCTAATTTTGTAGCCTTACAGGCTACTTCATGACAACCTGCAATTATCAAACCACATCAGTTATTTGCACAGATAATCATATCTATCGTTTCTGTCCCATGTTTCTTAGTCACAATGGATTGCATCATATATCATGGCTATATAAGCCGCACCCTGTGTCATAGCTATATAAGCTACACCAAAACAATATCAATATATAAATCATAGCCCGCAGGCCGCATCAACTGGGTTTAATACCCGATATCATAGCCAAAAGGCCGTACCATGTACCTGTAACAAAATCATAGCCCGAAGGCCGCATCGGAGACATAGCCCGAAGGCTGCACCGGAGTCATAGCCAACAAGGCCGCATCGGAGACATAGCCCAAAGGCCGCACCGGAGTCATAGCCAACAAGGCCGCATCGGAGACATAGCCAACAAGACCGCACCCATTGGATATAGCATCCAGAATTAGTTATGGCTCACGGGTTAGCCCGCTGTTGCCTGAAACACGTGGCTCACAGGAAAATCCCGTTGTTGCCTAGACTCACGGCTGGTTCCGGTCTTGTCTATATAAGTTTTATTGACTCACGGCTGGTTCCGGTCTTGTCATATAAGTTTTATTGACTCACGGCTGGTTCCGGTATTGTCATATAAGTTTTATTGACTCACGGCTAGTTCCGGTATTGTCATATAAGTTTTATTGACTCACGGCTGGTTCCAGTATTGTCATATAAGTTTTATTGACTCACGGCTGGTTCCGGTATTGTCGTATAAGTTTTATTTTTACACTTGTCATTTTCGTCCACCGAAGCCATTTCAACCTGTAACAATTCAATCATCATATATCACATATGATATCAGTGAGATTACTCACCTGGATACTAGCTGCGTTTCAATTTCGGTTGTTTCTTGCCTTTGCGTGCACCACAACCATTTTGTCCCACATCTATATAATCATTTATATACCAAATGATAATAGGTTAATAGCCATTCCAATTAACTCTAATACAATAGAGTTCAATACAAAATCATTACAAACAATGCCTAGTTAATAAACTTTCCGTTTACTAACTTTTTATGAATTTTACTATTCACCGAGGCATTCGAATCGATCTACAGTGTCCCCGAGGGGTCGAAAACTCAACTTAATAATTTTCCCAAACTTTTCAGACCATAACGAGCCTATGGTCCAAATTTGGGCTAAAACGGACAAGCCAAACGAAAGTTAGCGAGTCGGAAGTCCCCTGCCTGGCCCCTGCTTGGAGGCGCACTGCGCCAGGTATCACCCCGCCCTGATCCTGGGCGCACTGCGCCCTGCGCCTGGGCAGACCCCCTGGACAGTCGCGATTTATGCACTGTAGCAAGCAGTTTTGGACTATTAAGTCCTTAATCCAGTCCTTAAGCGATTGGGGTTTGTTTCTAGGCTAAAACCTTATACTCTAACAAGGTTTTCAACCATCCAAAACAACTAAATCAATCAAAATGAAGAATTAGGGTTCTTAGTCCCAAAACCCCAAAACTTCAAATTCATCACTAATAGCAATCTACTTCCATTTTCTTTAGTTAAGTCTTTATTAGCATGACTTAATGGAAGTATTACATCAACTTAACAACATAATCATCACTGCAAATGCAGTTTTGAGTTGCTACAAAACTCATCAAGAAATAACAAGCTAGAACTTGAAGAACTAACCTTTCAAGCTTAGGAATCATCAATTCCAAGCCATAGTTCCAATTCCAATCTTCAATTCTTCAAAATTTCTCTAAGTATTGCAGAATTTGTGCAGAGAAATCTTCTCCCGTAGCTGCACACAATGGCCAGTCAAAGAGAGTCAACTCTCTCTATATATATCACAAATTTTTACAATTTGGTCCCTAAGTTCATTTTCTTGAACTTTGACCACAATAACCAAGTTTTATTACAATAAAACTTTCATTTCTTACATTTTCGCCACAACCAACAATATTTTCAGAATTGGTCCTTCACTTGTCAAATGACCAAAATACCCTTTCGCGGTAAAACGACCAAAATCAGTTTTTATAACATTTTAAGTCCAAAACTCAAAATATTATTTCAACTAAATACTTTTTCTGTCCAAAAGACCAAATTACCCTTCTAAGGTAAAATGACCATTTTGCCCTTTTATTATAATTATATAATAAAACATGTCTTGGCGTTACACCTTTACATTGGCGCGCCGCGCGCCGCAATTCAACTAATTGAATTTGTATGACTTTAATCCTTGACTTCCTGATTAATCTAATTAATGCCACAGAAATTAATCTAATTAATTATTAATCAATTAATATAGTTTCTAATTAATATATTATCACTTTAATATATTAACAAACCATATCTTTTATTTCTATTGATTTATTAATCCCATAATAAACCAACCTTTCTCTCTACCGAACTTTCTACCAAACCTCCAGCTATGAGGGCAACCCAAATGGACTTTGCTTCTATTAATTAGGTAAATACAAATTATAAGTCATGGCTTAGACACCTAATCCAACAAAAGTTCCATTGCCTGCAGGTACAATGTTAAATCCTTCATTGGACAAACCAAAGACTGACATCCAGACATACCGAATCATGATTGGATCATTGCTTTATCTCACAGCCAGTCGACCAGATATCATGTTTGCAGTTTGTAACTGTGCAAGATATCAAGCTGACCCACGAGAACCTCATCTGGCTGCGGTTAAAACAATCTTTCGATATCTAAACAACACAACTGCTTATGGTTTATGATACCCAGCAAACTCAGGCTTCTACATACAAGCTTACTCTGACTCAGATCTTGGTGGATGCTCTATTGATCGCAAGAGCACTTTGGGAGGTTGTCAATTCCTTGATGGAAAGCTAATCAGTTGGCAATCTAAGAAGCAAACTTGTGTCTCTATCTCCACTGCTGAAGCTGAATATGTGGCTGCTGCTGCTTGTACCTCACAAATCATCTGGATTCAAAGTCAATTGAAAGACTATGCCATTAACATGAGAAAGATTCCCCTGTTTTGTGATTCACAAAGTGCAATTCGGATTTGCCATAATCCTGTTCAACATTCTAAGACAAAGCACATAGCTCTTCGCTATCACTTTATCAAAAGTCATGTTGAGGAGGGGAATATAGAAGTGCACTTTGTTCACACAACAGAACAATTGGCAGACATCTTCACAAAGGCTTTAAATGAAGAGGCATTTACACGGATAATTCGAGGACTTGGAATGATTAATGGATCCACTATACAATAAATCTCAGATTTGCTCATTCTTTTTCTTAATCTTTTCATTTGCAAAACAAAATTCATAACACTCCGCAGCACTCCGAAGAGTTTTATCACTTCGGAGCTCATCGGAGTAAAACATGTAAAATCACATAATGTTACACCGCAGCATCCCGAAGTACTTTATCACTTCGGAGCTCTGCGGAACAGAAAATTCTGTCAAAAAAATTGTGTAAATGGTAAAATTGTTAAAACATACTTTGACTTCGCTTCTTAAGGATAATCATAAAAAGGTTTATTTCAAAGAAAAATCAAAAACAAGAAAAATAAAGGTTCTTGTGCAAACACTAAATGTTTTGGAAAAATTTGATGCACAAAGGACAAAGTTTAATCTTCCTTCATGATTCAATCGATTAAAGGACAAAATTTGATTTTAGATTCGGATAATCATACCTTATTGCACTAATAGGTATTTGGGAATCGACTTGAAACATTGGTAAAAGAACAGACTTCGGAGTGAGGTTAAGGCTATTTTACACTACGAAGATTTGTTTGATTTGGATATCCTTAACATAGTGTTTATCTATAACTTCCCTGTTGAACTTGACTCGCTTTATCAACAAACTAATCAAGTAGTCTGACAACTGCTCAGGATAACTCACATGTTCCGAAGTTTTCTTCAAAAAGAGATAAAGACATTGACTGATGAGCAAATTTAAAACTTTTTCACTCTTGTTTCAAAATTGAACTAAATGAAACCTTTCAAACACAATGGATTGTACAAACAAACACAAAAGCACCATCAAAATGCTTCCACATGGTGAAATTTGTAGCTCTTTAGATATGAAACTCCAAAAGGAAAAGAATCAACTTTAAAGCAAAATTGAAAAATTGAAAAAGAAAAACAAAAATTCAATATGTCAAATGAATCAAAGACAATAAACAAGTAAAAGATAATCAAGGGAGTGCAAAAGAAAGAAAAATCAGCACTCAAAGGCTTATTCTTCTGTCTTAAATGACAATACAAGGAACTCCTATAACATAGTCGAGTACCATGTAGAGAATATGAACATTTCAAGTAATCTATCTTAAATGATAATGTTGGGGTGGTGTATAAAGCTCAAAGGCTTGTCATCAGAGAATAGTATCCAAACACCTCAACTGATGAAATGGAATAAATTTCTCAAATGTATCTTTTAAGTCAATCCAAGCTTTCAAACAAAATTTCTGATGCTCAATTCAAAAGAGAAATCCTTCTAAATTTCAATGCAGTGAATGTCACCATCTCTTTGTATGAAAATTTTCGAAACACAAATAAAAAATCAAATATTCTTGCAAAAATGCGAAATCAATTTCAGAATTGGGGTAGTTAAATTTATGCACTTTATGACTGATGGTCAATCAAACAACCTTTGGAATGAAAAATGAACTTCCAACATGATCTGAATGATTCTGAATTCTAAATTGTCAAAACTCAATTTCTCAATGATCATGGGAGTTAAGATTAGAAGTCATTATGTATCATCAAAAACAATTCAGTAGAAAAACTAAAATTTCTCTAACAGAACAATCACATCGGAGAATTGATAACATTCATCTCAAAAATTCTTATTATACTTGTCATCAATACACTTCGGAGTTGAATGAAACTCAAAATAATTACTGTTGTCCTTAATGATCCGAAGTCAATTTATTGTTCAAATGATTTTCACATTTATGTTAAGGACAGAGACAAACATTCGTTTGAAATAAATTAACGTTATGATAACAGCTGTCACTGAGAGAATAATGGGAAATCTCAACAAAAAGATCTTATGTAAATGGCGCTTCATTTTCAAATCATGAAAACTGACAACATGACGTTTCCACTTTTGCAAGGCAAGTGGGACGCGCATGTGCTGAGGTGTCTTCGTATTAGTGGACCAATTCAAACGTGCATTTAATGACCTTGGGACCACGAATACTATATAAACCTCACACAGATTCAGTTCTATTCTTTACGCGATCATCACTCTCAAATTTCCTCTGAAAAAACTCTCTCAAGAAACCCTAAAATTCTTTCATCTTCCTCGATCCTTCAACAATGGCTGAAGCATATTCTCAAACAACTGAAGCTATCTCAATCCCTGTTCTCAAGAGCCAGTCTTCAAACCTGGTTCTTCATGATGATTTGAAACTTTACCCTCAACCAATTGATGCAGTGGTTGAGTGCTTGAAGAGGTATGTTCTTGGCTACGCCCTGACCTGTACTCCTTCCATTCCGGCAACACTGGTTCACAGGGCACACTACACATCCAATGCTCTGTTTGACACCAATAATCATGTCAAATCGGTGTTCTATGAGGCCATCGATTCCAAGGGTAAGACCAATAAAGTTCAACTAACTAAGGAGAAATTTACTAAAGCTCTCCGTCTTCCTGTTTACAACTCAAAGAAGATGGTTGTTCCTTCTGCTGATCAACTGGTTGCGATGTTCAACGAGATGGGATACGAACCTCTGCTTGAGAAAATCAGCACATTCAAGAAAAACCAACTTCCTGATCTTTGGAGATACTTCTTCAGTATCTTCCTTAGATGTCTCTCACGAAGAACCTCAGGACTGGACTCTGCTAGTGTTGCATTCCAAAGTTTGCTGTATGGAATCTACTACGATGTTAAGGTAGAGTTCTCATCCATTCTCTGGGCTGATTTCTGCTCCCACATCAACCATAGCCCGAAGGGGACTGAAATAGCCAATGCAAGGTTCTGGGCGATTGTTGTTCATGCTCATTACCAGCAAGCAGGGTATGTTCCTGACCCTTTGCTCCCAGAAATGAAGTACACTCCTATTGCAATTCCAGCCCTAGATGATGTACCGGCAACCTTCTATGCCCAAATTCCCCAAGCTATGTTGTCCAAAGTGCCCATGGACTGCAATGAGGTAAATACTTACAAAAATACTCTTGTTATTCCATACCCTGTTCGAGACATAACTTAAGAGGAAACTCAAGCTGCACCCACCAAGGCACAAGCAAAAATGAAAGACAAGAGGAAAGCCACTGGTAGACCTAGTGATCCGAAGAAAATGGAGAAAAAGAGAAAAGGTTCGGAGCAAACCACTCCGAAGAGGAAACAACCGAAGAGGTCAAGGAAACTGACCATTAGGGATGAGTCTTCTGAGTCCAATAAGACTCCATCCATAGTCCAAAAAGAAGAAGAACAGCATGAAAACAGACCTCCTTCACCTCCACCAACCACCAGACCACCCACTCCACCAAACACTAATGCACCACCCTCACCACCTAAAACAACCAGACCACCTACACCACCTCATACAACAACACCTCTTCCTCCACCACCCACAACATCTCAACAAACAACCACAATCCACACTACATCATCCGATGTACCTCCACCACCACCACCTACAACTGCCCCTCAAACGTCTACTATTTATTCCTCTGGTATTGACTTCTCATTACCAGAGTTTGATCTACGTCAATCACCCCAAGACAAAATCCTACTTCAGCAGCCTTCTTTGAGGCTTTTCATCTGGCCCCCTTGGTTATTGACGGGACATCTGATGAAGAACTGCCAGATGGGGATTTTGTACTACTGAAACAGTACAAGATTCTCAATTCAAAGCTTGATACTCTGATTCAAGCACAAACAGGTTTTGATCCTACAAAACCAACCATGGGTGACGTTACCGAAGAGATTGAGACTCTGGAGTTCACATTGTCCAAAGAAATAAAAAACTCAGTGCAGCAGCTTGAGAAGAGACTCATGGATCAACAGGATAAGATCCGATCCTCGTTTCAACAAAAATTAGTGTCTGATGTTGCTGGGGTTGACAAGAAAATCCAAACATTTGCTGAAAAAGTTGAACATTCAAACTCCGAAGTTATGAAAGCCTTACAAGAACTTCGGAGCGAAACTCAGCAAAGTACCAAGTTTGAAAAACAACTTGATGAGGCAAGAGCAAAGATTGAAGAGCTCACAGCCGCCCAAGCTGCTACGGAGATCACTAAGTTTATAGAGGAACTCCAAAAGACAAATGGAGTTCTTAACCAAGATATGGTCACACGGTTGAGAACTTTATTACAACCTCTGCTAAACTTTGCTGATCGGATTGCTAGACCACAAGGCAGGCCTGTCATTGCTTAGCATGCGGGCCATGCCTCACAATGGGGAGAAATAGTGGTCACAACGGTAACCTCCGCAGCCGCAACAACCACTACTGCTGGTCCTAAATTCTCAACCATCACAACAAATACCATGGGAACATCTGGAGCTGGGGGATCAGCTGGTGCTGGAAGTTCAACAGACAGGTCAGTTGAAAACATAATTGCTCCACACATGGAAAATATCTACAAGGCAAGATGTGTTGACCATTCCTTGATGATCAAAATGAACAACTTTGCCCGAGATGATGGAAAATGGACCGCAGAGGCAATCAAACTCTTCGGATTTCAAGATCTGAATGAACTCAACAGGCAACCTCTTCGGAGTTTTGAGACAGTCAACTCCGATGATCTACAGGTTGACATACCTTTCAATCCGAAGACTTTCGCCTTTCTCCAGTTTGTTCAATCAATAACAAATGAACAAAGGCCAACCTACTGGACAAACAAAATCAACTTCCATGCTATGTTCATTCAAAATCAGAATGTAGTATGGAGTTTGAAAAAGATCAAGAAAATCATATCGATCAAAGAGGCAGAGACTTTTGAGAACTTCACGAATTACGAATTCCTTGTTCTTCGTGGTGTAGATGAAGTTGAATCAAGGTTTACAATTGCTGACTTCCCAATAATGAATCCAATGGACTTCATTGAAATGCTAGACATCTTGTGTATAGGTGATCCTGGCCTTGCTTCGGAGTCTTTGGTTGTAATCAGAACGGTTAAAAACCACCTCCTAGGTTTTCTGAACAACTACCTGTTGAGATTGCAAAACAAGACATTGAATTATGTTCCTACTACCAACAGCCATTGAATACTCCTCCAGTGGTAGTTCGGAACATAAGCAGGTTTAAGAATGGAGAGATTCTTGATGAACCATATGGTGTAGTCTTCAAAGGACTTCGAAACGAAACCGAAGTCATGATTAAGTTCTTTGAAATAGACTATCTTGGCCTCCATACCTCCTCATTTATATCAGGCATGATTCCTCATGTGAACGCCTGTCATGTCAATTCTGATGAAAAGAAGAAGAAGTTCATGGATCATATGACCTGGTACTTAGATGTCAGAAAAACCTTGAAGAGAGCCTACAAAAGAAACTTCTGTGTATAGGCTTCGGATGCACTTCACATAAAGGGGGAGATTGTTGAGAATATTTGTGATGAAGTGCCAATGCATCCGAAGACCTCCTGCTGATAACCCCGAAGTAATAAACAAAATGAAGAACCCCGAAGTCTGAAGACTCCGAAGTGTATTACATGGAGGATCCGAAGACTTCACAGCTGTCAAACTTTTGTGTGCACGCGTATAGTACAATACGTGTTGCATGAATCTTGTATCCTATTGGTTCGTACACTGATAGGATATTCCCTGTTACAAATAATGTACTATGCGTATCACTAATCTAGTATAAATATCAGTGATACCATACCGTGTCAGATACGAGATTGTTATCCTCCTATTGTAAAACCCTAAATCAATCAATCAAAGCATTCGGTACAAGTTATCCAATTCATCATGTTCCTTAACTGTTCTTGATTATTCATATTACTGTGTGATTGTTTATAACTTGTTCTACTATTAAAACACTTGTCAATTCTTGTTCACTCTATTGATTTCAACAATCAACAAGTATGCGGTGAATTTCCGTGGTGGAGTGTGCCTTCCGTACCTGTTCCTGTCCTGAGAACTCCAAGGTAACGTTTGCGGCGAATCTTTTGAGAGAGGGTGCGAAGGATTGGTGGGAAATACGAACGAAAGACCTCACCCCTGCTCAGTTGGATGCTATTACGTGGCCACAGTTCAAGGAACAGTTCAAACTGGAGTATGTTCCACAGGTGGAAATGGAACGCTTGGTGCAAGAATACCTGAATCTGACCCAGACCACTGAGACGGTGACGGAGATCACCAAAAAGTTTAATGAGCAAGCACTCTTCTGTCCGGATTTTGTGGCAACCGAGCGCATGAGAATGGCTCGATATTTGGCGATGCTTCACACAGACATTCGGGAATTTGTGTCTGTTGCTAGGCACCAAACTCTTACTGATATGATCGCGGCCGCTCGGGCCCGAGAGTTGGAACTAGAAACCCAACAAAGGCAGAAGCGTCCGGCGCCTACTCAGACTCAGCAGGCATCAAAGAAATTTCGAGGGGCAGATCAGGGAAAGCAAGGGCAAAGGAGCCAAGGTAAGTGTGGTAAGTGTGGAAGGAATCATGAGGGGCGTTGCTGGGTGTTAATATGCCATAAGTGTGGAAAGGAGGGCCACTATGCTAAAGATTGTCGACAGGAGGTCAAGATTTGTTTTAATTGTAACCAGGTGGGCCACTTCAAGGCCCAGTGTCCCCTTCTGACTCAGGGAGTGGTTTAGAATCCGGCACCCACTACACTCCGAATTACCGATGGTAGGCAGGGGAAAGGGGAAGCCCCTAAGACCAAGGGTCGAGCATTCGTCATGACTGCCGAGGAGGCACCGGATGCACCCGACGTCGTTACGGGTACTCTTTGTTTACTTGCCTCGTGTTTTTGGTGCGTGTATTTAATGTGTCTATTACGCTTTGATTAGGAAATTTCTTAGTCAACTCTACGCCTACTTTTGTACTATTTGATTCGGGTGCTAGTCATTATTTTGTGTCTGCCGTTCTGGGAAAGGGTTTCAGTATTGCTTTAGGAACTCTTCATCGCCCGTTAGAAGTATAAATTACGGATGATAAAACCGTGCAAGCGACTAGTGTGTACTGGGGAAGTGAAGTAGTGATTCAAGGAATAAAGTTCCTGATTGATCTCATCCCTATACCACTGAGTGACACTCGAGTTATTATCGGTATGGATTGGTTGAGTTGGCATGAGTCATGGAGTGATTGTAAGAACAAGCGAGTGTGGATTCAAACCCCAAGTGGGGGAGAGCTGGTAATGCAGGGCGAGAGGAGGAATAAGGGTGCAGCCTTCTATTCAGCTGCCAGGGCATGTAGACATTTTCAACATGGAGGCTCGGGGTTTGTGGCATATGTTTTGGATGCACGGGGAGAGAAGTCAAAGCAGAGAACGAATGATATACCGGTGGTTCGGGATTTTCCTGATGTTTTTCCTGAGGACTTGCCTGGACTGCCACCAAGGAGGCAGGTGGAATTTAAGATAGACTTAACTCCCGGTGCGGCGCCGATAGCTAAAGCACCGTATCGTCTTGCGCCTCCAGAGATGTTGGAGTTGTCTATTCAACTTCTAGAACTATTGGATAAGGGATGTATTCGACCCAGTTGCTCACAGTGAGGAGCACCTATTTTATTTGTTAAGAAGAAGGATGGCTCCAATAGAATGTGCATAGATTACCGCGAGCTGAACAAACTTACGGTAAAGAATCGGTATCCGTTACCTCGCATCGACGACTTATTTGATCAACTGGAGGGCGCTTCGTGGTTTTCGAAAATTGATTTGCGGTAAGGATACCATCAAATGCGGGTACGGGAGGAAGACATCCAGGAAACGGCTTTTCGGACGAGGTACGGCCACTTCGAGTTTGTAGTGATGCCGTTTGGACCGACCAATGCCCCTGCAACTTTCATGGACTTAATGAATCGGGTGTGTCGACCAGTGTTGGATCGGTCGGTTATAGTTTTTATCAAGGTTGTAGAAGTCGCTAGGCGGTAGGCGGGCGGTCGACTGGGACCTAGGACTAGTCGGCCTAGGCGAGGACTAGTCGGGTGCCTAGGCGGGGAGTATTAATTGTAACAAAAATTTATTTTTTAAATTTAGATATTACCTATATCATTACAAAATAAATAAGTAAGCATAAAAATTTGACAAATCTAAGTGTTTAAATATGTAGGTCATCAAACATCATAATGTTTAGACTAATTAATAACATTTTTGACAATTTTAATCATCAATAATCGTAACTTAGCTACCGATTATCATAATTTATATACATAATAAAAAATTGAAATTACTAATAAAATAAAATATATATTATTAATATAATAAAATATATAATATATATTATTATTTTTAAATTTTGAAATTTTCTAAATATAAATTTTAAAAGTCTAAAATTTTGATTTTTTGAGAATTTGATAATTTTGGAAAATTGAAAATTTTTGAAAATTTGAAAATTTGAAAAATTGAAAATTTTGCCACCTAGACCCGCCCAGACCCGCCTAGGCGCGCCTAAACCCGATTTTGATCGCCGTTGACCAACTCCGCCTAACTTGACCGCCTACCACTAATCATAGGCGGAATCCGTCCGCCTAGCGCCTAGGCCGACTTTTACAACACTGGTTTTTATTGATGACATCTTAGTATATTCTCGGAGCAAGGAGCAACACGAACGGCATTTAAGGGAGGTATTGGAGACCTTAATGAAGGAGAAGCTTTATGCGAAATTGTGCAAGTGCGACTTTTGGCTGCGAGAGGTCCAGTTCTTGGGGCATATCGTCAACGAGCAAGGAATCATGGTAGACCCGGCTAAGGTGGACCTCGTGATGCGGTGGGAGGTTAGAAGTTTCTTGGGTCTAGCCGGTTATTATCGTCATTTCATCGAGGACTTTTCAAAGGTTGTTGTACCTTTGACTCGGCTAACTAAGAAGAACGATGCTTTTTGTTGGGGTGAAGAGCAGCAGCTGGCTTTTGAAACCTTGCGGCGGAAGTTGTGTGAAGCTCCAGTTTTGACTTTGCCCGAAGGCATGGAGGATATGGTGGTTTATTGTGATGCATCTATCTATGGGTTAGGGCAGTCTTGATGCAACGAGGCAGGTTGATTGCTTACGCCTCGCGACAGTTGAAGCCCCATGAGGCTAACTACCCTACTCATGACTTAGAATTGGGAGCGGTGGTCTTTGCTCTCAAGATTTGGAGACACTATTTGTATGGAGTGAAGTGTACCATCTATACGGACCACAAGAACTTGAAGTATCTGATGGATCATGAAAATCTCAATATGAGACAGAGAAGATGGTTAGATGTATTGAAGGATTATGATTGTGAGATACACTATCACCCTGGAAAAGCCAATGTGGTAGCAGATGCGTTAAGTCGTAAGGCTTCAGGTGCACCCCTTCGGGGCATTTGTTTAAGGATGACAATTGTGACACCGTTACTTGAGCTGATAAGGAAAGCTCAGGTGGAAGCAAGCAAGAGCGAAAATCAAAAAGGTGAAAGAATTGTGGGTCAGTTGGCAACTATGGTCAAGGATAGTAGAGGTTTGTTAACTTGCTATGAGAGAATTTGGGTACCGAAGCTTGGCGGGGTTCGTCAAACCCTATTGGAGGAGGCACATAAGTCCAAATTCTCTATCCACCCCGGAGCGACGAAAATGTATAGGGGTCCGCGTGAATATTATTAGTGGCCGGGTATGAATAAGGAAGTAGCTTGGTTTGTCGAAAGATGCATGACCTGTCGTAGGGTCAAGGCCGAGCACCAACGGCCTCATGGTAGATTGCAGCCTCTTGAGATCCCAGAATGGAAATGGGAGCACATCACAATGGATTTCATCACGAAGTTTCCAAGAACCCCTCGACAAATGGACACAATATGGGTTATTGTAGACCGACTAACTAAAAGTGCTCATTTTATTCCTATTCAAGACACTTTTTCTGCTGAAAGATTGGCTATCGTCTACGTAGACGAGATTATCTCTCGGCATGGTATACCTGTATCGGTGATATCCGACCGAGATGTCCGATTCACTTCTAGGTTTTGGAAGAAGTTTCATGAGGAGTTAGGCACTCGCCTTCATTTCGGCATGGCATATCACCCTTAAACGGATGGGCAGAGTGAAAGGACAATTCAAACATTGGAAGATATGCTTAGGGCATGCATTATCGATTTCGGTGGGAGTTGGGATTCCCATCTCCCTCTAGCTGAGTTCTCCTATAATAACAGTTATCACGCGAGCATTGACAGAGCTCCCTTTGAGATGTTGTATGGAAGGAAATGTCGGACTCCTGTTTGCTAGGGCAAGGTTGGCCAACGGGTGTTGGGTAGTACTGAGGTAGTACTCAAGACAGCTGAGTTAATTTAGAAGGTTCGGGAGAGGTTGTTAACGGCTCAGAGTCGGCAGAAAAGTTATGCGGATAGGCGACGGTCCGATCTCGAATTTCAGGTTGGGGATTATGTTCTTCTAAAGGTGTCACCTTGGAAGGGAGTTATCCGTTTTAAGAAGCGAGGAAAGCTTGGCCCTAGGTACATTGGACCATATCGAATCATCGCGCGAGTAGGTAAGGTAGCTTATCGGTTGGTGCTGCCCAAGCAGCTTAGCCAGATTCACGACACGTTCCACGTTTAGAAACTCAGGAAGTGTATTGCCGATGAAACTACAAGAGTGCCTTTGGAGGATATTCAATTAGACGAATGCCTAAATTATATGGGGCGACCGATTGCTATCATTGAAAGGAAAATAAAGGCTTTACTAAATAAGACGATATGATTAGTTAAGGTGAAGTGGCAACATCGTAAAGGGTCCGAGTGGACTTGGGAACCGGAAGAGAAAATGCGGAGGCATTACCCCAAGTTGTTTATAGGCGTGGATTTCGGGGACGAAATCCAGTCAAGTGAGGGAGAATTGTAAGACCCGTTCCACCGAGGCACGGCTCGGGCGGATCCGCAGCGCGGCTCGGTAAGGATCAGGATTCGAGAATGATTTGTACGCGCTGCGCGGCTCGGGAGAATCCGCGGCGCGGCGCGGCGCGGCGCAGATGTGAAAAACCCTAATTCGGATTTAAACGCCTATATAAAGGGTCCAAGGGCTGGTTTCGGCAGAGGCTCTTCGGTTTCAAGGCTTTGAAAGTTTTGGGAGATTAGAATAAGGAGATACAACGAGAGAGAAGGATTGTAACAGATCGTGTGCATCACTCCGTTTTTCAGAAGTAAGGTAAGAAGATCTACTCTTCTGACTTTCCATTTCATCCCGTCATATAGTGTTATCCTTTGGTTAGTAGTCTTGATGACTTGTAACACTTAGGGTTTTGGACCATGGACATGTATGGACTTGCATGTCCATAAGAAAGTGACCTTAGGGTAGTTTCTGATCCCAGGAAGGGTGTAGAGAGGAACCCTAATCGATGGCTGTACTGATTAAGGGCAAAAAGGGATTTTGGACCATTACGAGTCCGCGACGCGGACAGGCTATGTCAGCGACGCGGGTTCGGGTAAACCCCGTAAGTGTGCAATTATAAGTCCACGACGTGTAAAGGAGAGGCCGCACCGCGGCGGTTGACTGTTTGACCAAGAACTTATTTTCGACCCTTATTTGATGACAAATGTTGGGTCTGACCTTTAGGCCAGTCTATAGGAGTCTGATCATTGATTAATATGTTGTGTATGTGGGATTTAGGTGTTTGGACGAGCTAAGTTGGGGTATTAGAGAATATCTATACGGCTACGAATCAGGTGAGTATCCTCACCTTACTATGTGATGTTGCATGTTAGGCATCTTGTGTGTTATTTACAATTATATGATTTGCTCTATATCTGTGATTATTTGTTGTTGGGCTCAGTACTGATGCGTGTCCCCTCGTAGCTATTGTATTACGAGTTGGACTATTGCCTTGTCCCATAGTTGTTGTATGATGGGCTGGGCCATAACCGGGAACCCATAGCTGTTCTATGATGGGTAGAACCGCCCCGTGTCCATAGCTATTGTATGATGGACGCCTGTAGCTGTTGTATGGCGGGTAGGGTCGGGTCGTTCTCGATGACGGGTTGTTTAATGTGTGGGCATGTATGGTAATTTGTGGACTCACTAAGCTTTGCGCTTACCCGTTGATTTTATAACATTTCAGGTATTTCAAATGACAAATGGAAGGGCAAGGCTTGACGGCAGCGCATCGCAAAACGAGACTTATTTTAATGATTTATGTTATGATTTTCAAATGCTTTCGCTGTTGGTTTAAGAATTATGTCGAACAGTTTTAGTTTTTGAAATAAAGATTGTGTTGGACCCTTGGTAATAAATGAAATTTTATAATTGTGAAATTGGGGCGTTACATAGACATTGAAATCGGAATTAGAGTTTTGTTTTATATATATTTATAAAAGAGCCGATTTATGTTAAGCGGGATACTTTTTGGTAGAATTTGCAAGTGATGGACAAAAATCATGAGATTGTTATATGATATAAAATATTTGGATGCTTATACATATGTTTTGGGATTAAACTTGTGAGGATTTCAAGTTAGCTATTAGAAATACTTAAAAATGGCTTGAAAGTTTTATTTGACACGATGAAGTAATAATTTAAGTTTTCTTCTCGTGAATGAGAAAATGTTGTAATGTGGCGGAGTTTTAGCTTACAAGTACTTGTTAGTGTTGGGATGCAATTGGTAATTCCATTGTCAAAAGAAAAGAGTAGAATCAACTACTTATATGTCTAATGGGATGAAAAGTTTGTAGATTGGAATGAGAATTGTGAATTCCAACATTTTGGGATAATTATAGCATGTGTAAAAATAATGTTCAAGTGAATATTAAATTTAGTCTGAATGACAATTATTACGTATTAAGAACATAATTGTGTGAAGCAGATGTAAAATAATATATTCTTCAACGGTTTCTATTTTTAGAAACTTTATAGATCAAAGTTTGTCAAAATGACATAAATGAGTAAAATGATGGATGTTTTGTCATCTAACTATTGTAATAAATTGTAGAGACGTAAAAATTATAAATTTGGCTAAAATAACCATGTAGAACCCAAAAATATCATTTTTGGTCAAAATGGGACAAAATGGTAAAAATGTCCAATATTGGTATTGTACTTTAAGAATCACATTTGGACATTGAAATGGAATTAGATGATGACTAGAAGTAGTTCAAGATTGATTAGAAAATTACGATATGTTTAGTTGTCTAATAAAATCTGATCTTCTATTAAATTAATAGAGATTTGAAGGACGTTTGGAAGCAACGAAAGGCTAGAGATATGGATTAATGTAGCTAGACGTACCTAGCTACTAAGGTGAGTACATGTGGCTTTTTCTCACTATGGGGTACATGGCAAATTGTTGACCAACCTTTTTCGTGATTTATAAACATTATATGATGTGCAAAACCGTTCTACGTATGTGATGATTATGAAAGTTTTATACGGTGATTTTGAAAGATTGTTTTGGCATCAAGCCTACAATGATTACGAAAGTATGTTTTAGCCTACTATGTTATTGAAAGATTGTTTTGGCATCAAGCCTACAATGATTAGGAAAGTATGTTTTAGCCTACTCTGTGATTGAAAGATTGTTTTGTTTTCAAGCCTATTATGCTTATGAAAGATTTAAATTGTTAATGTTTATATTATTATACATGTGTCTCATGGCATTATATGATACTTTGTACTAAATAAAAAGCAGTGTTTTGACGCATGGATAGAGTGTGAATGCATATGAGTCGAGTAAGGTCCGGACACGTCCCCGTAACAGGACAACATTCTACTGGGATGGTACCTCCCATCGCGAAGTATAAGTCTTTCAGGTGTCATTATAGGATGATTTATTCTCCTATTTTGGCGAGTTTTGGTCTTTATAGACCTTTAGGCGTGGTATATAATTGCAAGCTTTTGTCACGGATGTGACCTGGTCTTTTTGACCTAAGGTGCGGGTAGGAAAACCCGCGAGCTTTGCATTGGTGTGTGTGAATCATGCATTCAATATGCACCTATTATGCATCACACATATTGAATTGAATATATTGTTTAAGTTTCAAGAATTTATGAGCTGGTTTCGCAAAGAATTTTTGAAAGTAAATGTCATCCATATGACTTAGATCGTAAAGAAGTTTTGAAAAGTAAAGGTCATATTATATGACTTATTTTACAAAGGATTTTGAAAAGAAATATGCCAAAAATATAATATTTCTTATAAAAGATTTTCAATGATGTTTTGAGTCTAAAACCCATGTAGCGCACGAGACGTTTTTGTCGTACGTATTTTATTTTATGTCATGTATCCCAGGTTTTAGACACGAGAGATTGAAGCAAGTAGATGACCCGAGGTGATTGAGATTTTAAATGGAGCGAACCTTGGCTGATATTCTGGTTTGTAATCCTAACTTGCTTTCTATGGTTTACTTTGGTATGAAGTTGTAACCCCTGAAGTTGTTCAAATATCTTTACAACTAAATGATTTTTTTGGGACCGAAGTTTTAAGACGTGACTTTATGTCATGAGTAAAGTTTTTAAAGGTTTACATTTTGTCACATAATATTTTAAAGTAAGCGATAGCACTATTATGCTTTTAACGTTAATGTGCTTTTAATGTTAATGTGCTTTTAGCACTATTGTGCTTTTAACGTTAATGTGCTTTTAACGTTAATGTGCTTATAGCACTATTGTGCTTTTAAAGTTTTTGTGCCTTTGGCACTAACGTGCTTTTAGCTTTATTATGTTTTAAAAAAAATTTACGAAAATTGGGGCGTTACACTTCATGCTGATGGGACCTCTATCGACCAACTCCCTTCTTCGGTATCATTTCTTTGGAACGAATTGTATAGCAAATCTTGGATTTGAGAGCAGGTTCCACAAAGGACCGATTGAACTTAAAATACCTCTATAGGAACCTAGAACACCTATAATTTTGGATTTGCGTCTTTCTGTTGCTCTGATTCATAGAGACGAGATGTGAAGGAGATGTTGGTGGTGGTGGTGGCTCTAATTTCAGTAAAGTTGATGTGGTAGTGGCTCCTATTTCAGTAAGGGTGATGGCTACGTCTGGTCTCGATCACTCTTTCTCTTTTTTTTTTCTGTTCCTCGTTATCTCCTTCTGTTCTAATGCAAATCATGAACACACACACACTAGGGTGTGTATCCCTTGGTTCAAAATGCACGCAGGGTGTATGTTTCCATAAATCGCTTCCTGTCGATGGTCCAACGATGAAAGGAAAGAAAGGGGTCGGATAAAAGGGGGTAGGGCACACCGACAAGATTTCCTGTGAAACCCACCATCTCTTCAAATTGGCTTCGTACGTCCGGTTCGGGGGGTTGGGGTTTCTAAAGATGGAGGTTAAACGGAGAAGGGCAGTGGTGGAGATGGGGGCAATGATGGATTTGTCACACAGAGGAGACAAAAAAGATATCTACACTCGAATGGTGGGTTAGGGGAAGACGGTGAAATTTGGTGGCCCAGTAAAAAATTCAGTTTTAAATTTTAAATAATTAATAAGTTATTCAATTTAAAAATAATAAATAATAAACAAAATCAAAAAAGGAATAGATAAGGGTAACATAGTCATTTTATGTATAGCAGAGACCAAGCGTTCAACAAAATCATACAATAGGGATGATCCGAGTTAAAAAAAAGTTAGGGACTAAACGCGCAAGTTAACCCAAACCATAGGCACCATTCATGTAATATACTCTTATAAATTAGTGGTAATCATTAATGATTATATAGTATAAGTGATTTTCTCATGAGTTGTAATCATCTATATAGCTTATAAAAGAAGCATTTTTTCTATCACCACATTCATTTGAAACCCCTAACCTTTCAACTTCCTTTTTAATTTGAGGTTTTTTTCTTTATCCCACATTGCTTCACATACATATATGAGCATTTATCTTTCTCTTATATAATATAATGCATTTGCTTCCATTCTCCATCAAACTTGATCTTTCAATTCTATTATTAGTTAGTGATTATTTTATCATAAAACATGCTTTTATCGCAAGTTTTAAAATATTTTACTATTTAGTTTCAACTCTAAAAAGTATTGACACTCAAAAATAAAAATTAAAATTACTAAAACTTTTAAAATTTTGACTAGGTTGGAAGTTATAGTATGTCGTTTTTAAAAAGTGACACCGGTGTAAACATTTTTCGATTCACCAAGATGTATATACGTAGAGATTTTAAAATTACTTAAAACTTTTAAAAACTTGACTATATTGGAAATTTATAGTACGTCGTTTGTAAAAAGTGACACCGGTCTAAACATTTTTCAATTCACCAATATGTATATACGTACAAATTTCCAATTGTTAACGTTTTAATCATCTATTATAACGGAGATTATTCAAAACAATATGATTTAACATTAATCTTGATTATAATATGACTTTCAAATTCTAATATTAATTAAATATCATATTATCGTACAAACATGTTTTCTCAAAGTGATAAAGGCTTCTATTTATAGGTTTTAGTTTCCAAAAATATTAAAACTCAAAATGAAGATAAATATTGCAAAAAAAACTTTTGAAAACTGGCTAGGTTACAAGTTTAAAATATGTCGTAAAAAAGTGACAATGATGTTGCGTTGCACATATATAACCTTTAATTTTCCCTTATATGATACCACTTTTTAAGTTCTCTTATCAATCTTTAGCGTACGATTGTTTTCAAACTCTATTGTTAATTAGTGTTTTTATCTCAAAGTTTCAACAATTATCCTATTTTATTTTAACTTCAAAAATCATTTAAACTAAAAGATGAATATTTAAAAGAGTTAAAAACTATTAAAAATCAATTGAGTTGCAAGTTCATAGTAAGTCGTGTGCCACAGTTCAATGTGTGATGACAATGTTGTAAACATTTTATTTTGCTTTCATAAGATTTATACACATGAAACTTCCAAAAAGTAATCGTTTAAAGTTCAAAAAATTTTGTTTTTATAAATATTATAATAGATGTCATAGTGGACATCGGTGAGTACCCGTCGAAATTTTAGGAAAATGGTCTTAAAACTAAAACCAAAAGTTCCTGGAATGTTGCAACCGATTCCTAATTTGGTTATAATCAAAAACACAAAAGAACAAAGATATTAGAGAAATGATTTTAGCCACTCTACTTATAGATTTTTTCTTTCCCTTGAAATTTGTATCTTAAGCTATGTGAGATGAGAAATATATTAGTCTCTTTACTTATAGATATTTGATTTCTCTTCATTTGTGTTTTTAAGCGATGTGGGATAAGAAAATGACACAAAATAACACACTATGAAGGAAATTTTGATCCTACATCGTCATGATAAACCTACTCAAGAAGCATTTTTATTCTATAAATAAATGTCTTCCTCAAATTAAAATAACTATATAGATTATTATATATTTTTTATTGTTGGAAACATTTCCAAAAAGTAAAGTTCAAGGAAATATATAGTTAATTTTTTATTAGTTTTTAATGAAGTTGAGCTTTAAATATTTAGCAAGTCGATCCGAAATGAGCTATGAATTCGTTCATCAAGTTGCACAAAATCCCATGCATTGTGTTGAATAATGCAATTTTGAACTTCTATTTATTATGCAATATCGTTGGTAAAAAATGACGATTTCTAATTTTCTCAAATGTCATTCAATAAATATACTTCGAGGATTCTAACTATATTTATTTTTTATTATAAATGAAGTCATTCAAATCAATATGGTTCAAGATAAATGATTTATCTTTTACCACATCAATTTGAGGTTTTTTTTTTCTTTATCTCGCATTGCTTCACATACACATTTGACATTTTATCTTTCTCTTATATAATACAATTAATTTACTTTCATTATTTAGCAAAAAGCATCCTATTAATTTAAATTAAATATTTGAAATTAAAACGTGACCAAATACGCAATATTTAAAGTGATTTTAAAATAGATAAAAGTAAAATAAAATTTGAAATTTTACAAAAACTTTATCCAAGCACAAACTATTGGTAGACTACCAAACTTATTTGGTTTGAGATAACTCTTTATCTTAATCCATATTAATTTGATTTTTATTTGATACATTGTATTTATTCATTAAAATTGTTAAAATTCGTTGTCTTCCAAATTTATGACACATGTATGTATTATCATATAGTTATAAATAATGAAAATATTTTCTATATAATTTTTTTAATTTGGGATAAAATAACATGTATTTGTTTATATTCTAACTAATTTTTTTCCTGCGCAACGCGCGGGCATTCGTCTAGTATATTTATAAATTAGTTGTAATCTTTTAGGTGTAATCATTTATGAATACAAGGTCGAAACATTAACTTAGTTGTTAGTTAATTTGATGTCTTGTAATGGATAAAAAACTCGTATACTAGTTATAGTCATGAGGATTATAGTTTATTTTCTATAATTATGTTAATTTATTTCTAGTAATTAAATATTATATGTGATTAACATAATCGTTAGGAGATATGACTAATTGTTTATTGTTGATCAAAAGATTTAAAGCTGATATGAATAGAACTTGTAGTGTGTTTATATGTTATTGACCTTTTGTAGACACATTAGAAGTTAAGAAACAATCGAAAGGACCAATTCATGATAATACTGCATGTGGAAAACTGCTAAAGCATCATTTTGATCTACATGTTATACATTGTGACATGTTCATTTATGAAAAGAAACTGTATTGTATTTTTTTGTATTTGCATTGTGTTATATTCATTAAAAATGAAAAACGTAGTTGATTTTTTATTTATGCAATGGACTTTATTCATTTATGATTACAATTTTATTGGATTTTTATATATACATTATTCTTTATTCATTTATGACTATAATTATATTGTACATTTTACCTATACATTATGTTTTATTTATTCATGATTACAATTGTGTTGAATTTGTTTTTCTTTACATTGTGTTTTATTTATTTTATGATTACAACCTTATTCATATATGACTACAATTATATTATGATGTTTTTATCTCTATAAAAATGCAGTTAAAAATCACTAAAAAAATAAAACTATACTGTTTTTAATTAATTTACGAATGAAATCGTATGAATCAGGTGATACAATAAACAAACTTTGGATTTTTTATTTTGAGAATCAAGTTGAAAAAAATATTTTTTTTATGTTCCATTAATGAAAAGGAATAAAATGATTAATTCCTTTTTTAGTGTCAATAAGAATCCGTATAGTAAAGTATGGTTTAATTTTATTTTATTATAATCTAATTGCATTTAAAATTCCGTTTATGTCATTATATATTAATTGATAGATGTGTATGCACGATATTTTAGAAAAACTCACTTTGTTTTTGTTAGTACTGAAAGTCAAATGGTTGACCAACTCGTAGTTTGATATTTTAGGATTGTAATGTAAAACTTCTTCTTTTGATGGAATGAACTTACTTTTATGTGAATGTTTTAAGGAATGAACAATTGCTTATATCTTATGTATAATGTATACTCTTAACTAATATCTCTGATAAGTTATGTTCGGATAATATTGTAATCATCCGAAATCCAGTAATGGATTTCGGAACTCCAAAGGAGCTCAAGATCAGAAAGTACTTGGAAAACCACACTCCGAACTAACTCAGAAGATCAAGACATACATGATCATATTTCCAAAGACATTCTGATTAAACCAGCCAGAACTCCGAAATCCACTCAGGATTTCGGACTATCAATATCAACAAATCTAAGGAAATATAACACTTAAACATTCAACAAAGAAGACTGAAGATCAAAAGAACATCTAGAAGATAAGGCAACGGATAAGCACTTCAACTTATAGGATATGATTAGACTAGATCAGGCGTGGCCCTTTAGAAGTATGTCTTGTGTACTTAGAATATTATTATATTATAGACAAGCCACCCTAGTCTGACATTGTATTATTATATTAGATTCACCCTTTCTTATCTGACTGAAGAGAGACGTGTTGTCTCCTCTTCAGTCCTTAGGTTATTATCCGATGGTCCTCCCTTAGTCTATAAAAGGGAGACCAAGTTCATCTTCAGTCCTCATGGTTTTGAGAGACTTTATGTAACATTTTCACTTATCAATACAATCTCTCATTCCATCAACTCTTGTGTTCTTATCTGAATTTCTTACTGTCCTTATCTTTCTAGCACTCTTAACTTTCAGTCTTTACTTTTCCAAGTTATACAACTGCTAATTCTTATTATTTATTGTTGAGCTATTAAGATCTATTCTAAGTATTAATTCTTCATTATAATTCCGCATCCATATCAAGTCTTCAGACTTGTCTATCTCAAGTCTTCTGACTTGTCTACCTCCGAAACCTCCAAGTTTCGGACCTTTACTTTCCGCAATCTTCATTTCCGCATTTACTTAGAACATTTGGCGACAACAGTTTTTTTTATTTTAATGCCTTTTTATTGAAGAAAACCAAATACATCAAAGTTAATAATCTTTTGTCTTATATAAATATACATTGAT
This sequence comes from Cichorium intybus, assembly GCA_023525715.1. Taxonomy (NCBI): domain Eukaryota; kingdom Viridiplantae; phylum Streptophyta; class Magnoliopsida; order Asterales; family Asteraceae; genus Cichorium; species Cichorium intybus. The sequence continues at coordinate 125,676,331 of CM042012.1, read as the reverse complement.
ATTGATGTATAAAAATGATTTCTTTCTTCAAAATTCTAGTTTTGATTCACAATGTGAATTTGAATTGTACTCATTTTTTTCATGAAATAATGATCATTTACTATCTTCTTGTTAACATATCAATTTTTGATGGTCAATATTTAATGTGAATGGCCAATATGTAATGTACAATATCTATCAATTTTTTTATTCTATATGCTTGTCATTAACATGTGAATGATAAATGTGACTGTAAATGATCAATAATTTAGTCATATTAAATTTACATATGAATTACTATAAATATTGACATTTACGTTTGAAGAGTAATATACTATATGAATATAAGTAAATTGACTTGTATATATACTTTACTATTTCAATTTGTCGATTATACACAATTAACTAATTGATATTTGCAACTGAGTTTACCCAAAATCACATCTCAATTATCAAAAGTTGTTTAAAAAATCGGGTAGAATGATCATTTGCATGTGAATTAATATTTGTAAAGCCTTGATATAGTTCAATTTCGATATTGATGTCTATTTATAGAAAACAAAAAATCTAAATTCGAACAACACTCATTTGTCAAAGGTCTTCAAATTATTATAACTGAAGTGTTGAATTCAAAAGCTATGATGGTTGAAGATGTCTTCATAACCATATGAAGCTAAAAAAGATGCTCATAGATATTGTGATCAATATTCTAGATCATAATCCCTCTTTTATACCATTTTTAGAATGGAAGTGTTTATACCTTTAATTTAAGCTCATGGTGTTTCATTCTTTTTAGTCAATGAAAGAATCATCATCAAATGGATTGTTTCACCCAAAAATTCCCATGACATCTCTCTCTTTCTTTTCCATCTCTCACTTTATGTTTCTATCTCTCTCTATCTTTATATATTGTCCCTCTTTATTTTGGAGAATAATTAACCTGAAATGGCAAATTATCCCAATATAATCGACGGTCGAAGCAAATTCAACACACCATTATGGCATAATAACACAGAAAGAGAAAGAAACTATGTAGACAATCCCAATTATCATGTCACAAAATAATTTTAAACTATAGCATATTGGATCGAGTTATTTTCTGAGTAAACAACATGGGTTTTTTTTTTGCCTCAAATGCTACTTTTTACCCATTTTCTTCAAAAATAAAGTCATCTCTTCTATTCATCCTCTAAATAACATAAAAGAACCTTTAAACATTCAAATATATTGTATACAAAATAAAAACATCAATTATCTAATGAAGCCATGTAGTACATACTTAAAACATTGCACAATGACATTTACGCAGTTGTATACTTCATGACAATTTTGCAGCTACGAACACTCCTAATCATCTTAAATAATTTATTTTATAAGAAAATAAGTAATTCAAATGGTTTAATTGATCTACAACCAACAATTCCTCAATGATCCTTCCCAGTTTGTATATAAACAAGAATAACAATGCACCTTAACTTTTATACCAATTTCATCAACTACTGAAAGGTTTTATGCAAATCGATGAACTAAAATCCTAAGTTCACATGCAACCTAGATTAGATCTATGTTTTCTATCTTTGAACATGTAAATAATTCCTAAAGGCCAAAAAAATTGCTAAAAGAAATAAATAAGAAAACTAACCTTTTAGTTGTTTCTTGCAAGCTAAGCAACGCAAGTGCCTTGCCTCAAATGAAGTCACACCCAAGACTAGGGTTTTCGAAAGTTCCAGAGAGAGGGAAGAGAGAAAATTTTTGTGGCTTTTATGCTGCCTAGGGGTCTCTATTTATAGTTTCCAAGTGGCCACCAGATAAGCCTTTAGAGATAAACCTTTTTGAATTCAAATAAGATAAACCTTTATATATGAATTCAAATCTATTTATCCTAACATATAATAATCGAAATTATGGATTATCCCTCCATATCGTTGGCCACTTAAACTACCATAATTGTCACTTACTCAACTATTTAATAATTACAATTCAGCCCCTACACCTTTAATTAATCAAATTAATCACTAAATTAATTCCAATTAATTTCTAATTAGTTAATATAGTTTCTAATTAATATATTATCACCATAATATATTAATAAAACTATTTATTTTATTTCTATTGATTTATTAATCATATAATAAATCAATCTTTCTCTCTCCTGGATTTTCTGCTAAACCTCTAGCCATGAGCGCAACCCAAATGGACTTTTGCTACTATCAATTAGGTAAATACAAATTATTAGTCATGGCTTAGACACCTAATCCAACAGTCTCCCACTTGGATAAGTCTATGACTATAATTACTAATTTATCCTCTAATTGATCAGTAAACTGTAGCTTCCTAGAAACTGCTGCCGAACTCTGACCCTGTCAGTTCTGTCCATAGATAAGTGATCATATGATCCTCCGTCCAACAAGATATTTTCGAACATGAGACATGGATTAAGATTAATCTCTGTCCGATTCTCTGTTTTTCGATTTCTGATTTTGCATATGACATAAGACTTCTAATTGAACACATCAATTCAGTCCTGGCTGGCCAGCACTTTAGTCAACTTTAAAATCATCGAGAGGCCTAAAGATATCTGTTTCCCATCAGGATCAAGGAACGAATAAGCTTCGACTCATATGCTTATATCTTTTACCAGTCAAATCATTCACAACAACACGTTTTATAACATCGAGTTACCGATGCGTTTTCGTATTATCAATGAACAACTGTCTTGTAAATTATAACTCATATCTCTCCACTTCAAGATCATAAGATATTATCGTCTCAACATTGATCGTGATGTAATCCATGAAGCAATCTATTGAGCATGGATTTATCCAATACTCAAATCTCCATTTCTAAGTATTCATGAACGTTGTAGCAATCCTATTGCTATGTCTAACTCCTTAGACAATCTACAAACAATTCATGACAGTCTTGATTCAATACTTACTTCCCAAAGTATGAGCGACTGTGGACCTTTCTGATCAATTAAATTATTCGGGAAGGAAAACATGCGAAAAATGAAACATAAAATCTGACTGGCAGCTACTCCTGCTTATTACCAAGTCTCCACGAGGTAATCACCAAGTCGGATTTTGTCATAATACTATTATCGGTTTCTTGTTTTCTTTTAAACTTTCAATTCAAGCCTTTTATATCTGTGTCTATATGACCTTTCACTCTTTCTATGTATCCAAAATGTCTTACATTGATACACTTCATTTCAGATAATCCAATCGGATACTTTTCCGATGATATCTCAATTTTGTCATTCTGTCTTTCTCTCTTACAACTCCATCCCGGTGATGCATACCGTGACTTCCCATGGTTCTCGGGGTCTTTAGTATGCATGAATGCACCCTAAGACTATTTCGAGGTGTTATGATGTGCCGGTGAACCACACGCGCTCCATCGGAATACTAACGAAACTCTTTAACCATGAAGTCCTTTAGCAAACCGATTTGATGTTAACAACTAACGAATTTGAAACTCCTTTCAAATAATTACTCTCACATTCACCCCAATCATTTCCTAATGATTTCTCACGTGTGTTCAAATAATCCATTCAGTATTCCCAGCTAGTTTATATCCTGAAACCAACTTACTATGCTCTAAGCATCAAGTCATCAGGAGATGTTCATGACACTTCTGATCGATCCATGAAGTTCATGGAATCTGATCTGATCTTTTTCAAAACCCTTTCGGAATCGTAAGATTACTTATAATTCATGTGTCATGACTTTCGAAAACTATTTCCTTTCGGAGACTCTTTCTCAAACATCTTGAATCTTATCAAGATCATGCTTACAATGGCTAGGTGTATACTGATGATTTCATCTATCTGATAGATGTCCGTGAACTACGTGAGTATGTTGCACCTTCTTTATTTCTTTCATGCCAAGTCATCACACTTTGCAATGATAGGAAACTCCTTTCCTGGGGTTATGCATCTTGAATCTCATCAAGATCATATTGGCAGAATTTTGATCTATCTAATAGATGTTCGCAACCACCTGAGTGTGTTGTATCTCTTAAAGTCTTTCATAGCGAACCATCTCTTAAATCCAGGTCACTACACTTTGTAATGATAAGAGATATTTTCTAGAAACAATATGTGACCAACAAACAGTGATAGGCAGATAACAATGATACTCCCACTGGCTTTGGCACGTTTATTTGACTCTTTCAGACTATTCACAAAATCCAAACCTTTTGGCACATTTTGGGAATCCGAAGTCCAAACCTTTCTGACATAGTTATGGGAATCTTTCAGGCTATTCACAAAACCCAAACTTTTTGGCATATGTTGAGAATCCGAATATCCTTTCTTGCGAGATGCCCGTGGGTTGAATCCCGGGACCATGTACCTTTTGTATTGGCATGCTCTTTGTGAGTCCCTATTAGTGTGCTGGTAATCCACACACGCTCCACTAACGACTCACAATATGCCACACAGTATCCTTTCAGATTTCATCTTCTATTGAGAGTGCTTCTCTCGGAATCAATTGCTTGACCCTGAGTATCGTCCCACTCAACCAGATGTTCTATAAGTACATTTCTATCTATGTTTCTTTCTTTTGATGATTCAATTACTCCCACTGGTTGTTAGACCAGGTGTAAAATCAATCAAATTGTCACATAGACTGTGTCTCGGCCTAAGGTTCTCTTATTTGGCAGCAACCGAGTTCACCAATGCTTCCAAGTAGTCAGATTGCTTATTTGTACCATCTTTAGTGTTTTACCACTAATCGGTATGTCACCCAGATCATAACTCCTTATGAAGGTGACCAATACTATTGGTCAAGAGAAGAGTACGTCAGGTTTAATAGGAATCTGATTCCTGGTCAAGGCCCAGTGATGACTAGAGGTTCTTTCACTTGGCTAATCCCTGAACTCATTCAGGATTATTCTTACTCCCACTGTTTCCTAAGAATATGAGTCCTTTCCAAAAGAACTCTTCTTTCACAGGTACAACCGGGATGGCCAATGAAACGACATTGCTGATCAGTTTCAGGCTAGTCATTATGTTGGACGAATACTACATGACCATGGACTTTCTACGTATAAGTGGGACGATCCCAGCTTTACATTTCAGACAGTGTATGCATAACCTACTTAGTCTAAGATGTGGTCGGAATATGGTTTCTATGGTTTGACTGGTTGAATATTCAATTCATCGAAAAACTAATTGGAAATGTATCGTATACATCGAGGATCGAACTATTTCGACCAATGCTCCATCATTTTCCCTGACACATTATAACCATTAATGTTCTTAGAAGAGGATAAACTGTGAAACATTTTCTTAGTCTATGTTGTCACTCAGGTTCTGTTGATCTTATACTTCCTTTGAAATCCTTGAACACTTCAAGGTTTCAATCAATCGCTTATTCTGATAAGCGAAGCCATATTTGTCATACTAATTGGCAAATATCATGAAGTATAACTAATTGTGTTGTGTTCGAAGATTCGAGCAATACACAGTAACTTATGTGTCTGTCACTCAAAATCTTAATATCTTTTACATCTCTATGTAAATTTATGACTTTGTTCATTTTGTTCAAGATATGCAATCATCACCTAACTCCAAGTCAACTGATTCCAAAATCCTATCCATTGGATCTTTGGGTGATTCATTTCTTGCCACAATTAATTTTATTAAGCACTCAATTCATCATGCGACTCTAAGTCAAATGATTCCAAAGTCTTGTCCTACTGGACCTTTGGTTGAAGTGATTCTCATAAAATTCACTTTAACAATCATAATGAACACAATTTATAAATCTAATCCCATTGGATGTATCAACATTCAAGTTATTACCATTTATGCCATCAACACATTCACACAACATTTCAAGGATAATTAAAACAATCATGTTTTTAAAAGAAAATATTTTATTAAACCAGAATTATCCTCAGAACAATGTACTATGCGAAACAATGTCATATGCATCTATAAACTAATAACACGAAAAAATATCTAGCTTAACTCCAAAACTGCACGAGCTCCAGATCTAATCCGAATATACTCCTGTGCGACAACATCACGCATCCTACAGAGTCCGTTCATACAGAGCAAATGTGAGAAATGCATCATGTATCAAGGAAATAAGGATCAGGTGTTCTGAGTTTTTAAGATATTACTGAGTTGCCAAACTGTTTGGCTTTGGAGCATTTTTCCAATATTTCTGTGACTGTGTCCCACCCTGTGGATTCCCAGTTTGAGACATCGAACAATCGGTCCAGACGATCTGGATCATTTCTTGATGTGCCTTAATAATGGACTCAATCCTGAAGCAGCTGAATCAATGGAACTATGCTTCTCCATGAACGACTCATACAGAGTTGACATTGAATGCATTTCCATGATTTTCTTATCTGGTTACCCTTTTTGTTCATCTGGATGAACAGATCAGCGAGTCGACCTAATGTTTAACTCCCGATCACAATGGGTGACCCAATTTTATACAGTTTGCCCATGTATCCCTCAATCATGAGAACATGCAAACTGGTGCTACTTCCTTCTAGCTTTCAACTTCAAGCTCTTTGAAGATCCTAGTTCGTTCCTTTTTCAACCAGTTCTCGGAACCTTTCCTCAACCAGCTGTGCTTACTTATCTGACCCCAGGAATTCTAAATCCCTGCGGAACTCGGGGTCAATGATTAATAGCATGAGGAAACAAACTTCCTTTGACTTAATAGTCAAGGGGTCATGCTCATCACAAGCTACTGTGTGATGCCATGCTTTGGTAGAACAAGGAGCGGACACTCAGTCAGATATGGTTTGCCAGCAAAACTAAGAACCATTCTCTATTTGCAAAGCCATATCACATAGTCAAGGCCAGTCAACCTTACCATATTGAACAGGTGCTTTCTGAAGCTCTCAGAAATGGGTGAAGGAGGAGTAGGAAGAGAATGACACTTTCTTCAGACATATATATATATATATATATATATATATATATATATATATATATATATATATATATATATATATATATATATATATATATATATATATATATAATTTGAATTTATTAGTTTAATTAATCCTTTTAAATAATTACCCAATATATTATTTAACAAGGCTAGGATCTAAAATACCCCAACTATGGTGTGAAGAGGGATGCCGTAATCACAACATAATGGTCATTAAGGTAGATAAACATGTATCAATTTCAGTCTTATGAAAATCCTAGATCTGTGAGATTCATTGAACTGTTCAATGGCATGTTTAATCTCGGATATGCTCTTCTATTTGTGACTAAGATGCCGAGGATCACAAACAAGATGTGAATAACCATGCAAATTAGCTTGGTAACCTCAATGTCAATTATCATCTCCAATTGATGTGTCGGTTAACCACACACACTCCAACAACAATGATAAATCATGAGAAACCCATTACCACTCTTTATCAGCTCCTATTAGTGTGCCGGTTAACCACACGCACTCCACTAATCTCTCATAAAGTGTAATGTGCAATTTCATGGTTTAGCATCTTTTCACATTTTTCCTAAAGTAACTAGATTGGGATTTTATAAAGCTGTTCTAGTACTTTGTTTTATAACATTATACTTTTAATGAGATTAAGCTAGCTATCCTATCAAACCCGTTCGGCTAACGACCCTCCACTGATCAAGAGAGCGGTGGGTGAGAGTGGACACCCATTTAACCACCATTTTATAGGCAGTTTCCTTATACCCTCCTTATAGACCATCTTCGTGAATGAGGCCTACTATTGATTTGACTGACCTATTATCTTATACATATAATATTAACTTTTAATTATTATATATTATATATATATATATATATATATAAGATGTATTTTAAACCTTTTAAAATATTATTAGTTTAACTATTTAAATTTTTCGAAATTAACAATTAATTAAAAATTAAATTTAAACCTTAATTTGATTTAATTTTATCTTTTAATTAAACAATTAATTAAATTAATTAAATCCAGATAGGCATCACAGATTAATCAAATTAATTTAATCCTATCTTAAACCCTCTAAATATCAAAAATTAGCAAATAAGGGGTTTAAGGTTATCAATTTATTAAATAATCACAATTACCCAAAAAATAGAAAAAACCTTCTAAAATCCTATACAAAAATCGAAATTAATAGGGGAGGGGCTAGGGTTTCTAAAACCCTAACCCTAAATGTCGATTGGCCCTATTTAGGGTTTAGAAACAATAAACCCTAAATATTAGGAAAAACAATTACAGCACTTCAAACAGAAAACAACCAAAAGCTAACCTTTTGAACATGTAAATAATTCCTAAAGCCCAAACAAAAAAATTGCTAAAAGAAATAAATAAGAAAACTAACCTTTTAGTTGTTTCTTGCAAGCTAAGCAACGCAAGTGCCTTGCCTCAAATGAAGTCACACCCAAGACTAGGGTTTTTGAAAGTTCCAGAGAGAGGGAAGAGAGAAAAATTTCGTGGCTTTTATGGTGCCTAGGGGTCTCTATTTATAGTTTCCAAGTGGCCACCAGATAAGCCTTTAGCGATAAACCTTTTTGAATTCAAATAAGATAAACCTTTATATATCAATTCAAATCTATTTATCCTAACATATAATAATCGAAATTATGGATTATCCCTCCATAATTTTGTTGGCCACTTAAACTACCATAATTGTCACTTACTCAAGTATTGAATAATTACAATTCAACCCCTGCTCCTTTAATTAATCAAATTAAGTACCAAATTAATTCCAATTAATTCCAGATTAATTTCTAATTAATTAATATAGTTTCTAATTAATATATTATCACCATAATATATTAATAAACTATTTATTTAATTTCTATTGATTTATTAATCATATAATAAATCAATCTTTCTCTCTTCTGGATTTTCTGCTAAACCTCTAGCCATGAGGGCAACCCAAATGGACTTTTGCTACTATCAATTAGGTAAATACAAATTATTAGTCATGGCTTAGACACCTAATCCAACAACTACTTCCTAACATCATAAATAGAATTCTTTTTTCAGATGTTTTACTCACGAAATGACTTTACCAATAAGTATATTTTAACATAGGCATGTTGGCTATTTTACCTTTCCCCCCCCCCCCCCCCCCCCAAAATATCTAAAAGTTATACGTATTGCTATGTGATTCAATCCATCATTTTAGGATACTTATAGCATACACTACAATACACATAGTATGTTTTTTTATTAAAATTGGAGATAACACTTACACTTGATAACGCTCTTTAATGTTATACATTTTACGTGTTATTGGAGTGGGTTTTAGTTGTTTTATCATTATAAAAAGTCTATTATCACTCACTTTTAGTGTTAGTTACTTTGTGTGAAGTTTATGCTAAAGTACAAGGTTTAAAGTGCAATTTGGAACAAGGTAAGGAGCAAAAAGGCAAAAGTAGCGGATCAGGACCATACGACGCTATCCTTTATGGATAGCGCCACTATCTCGAGATAAAACGAAATCCCAATTTTGAATTTCAAAAACACGCAAATTGTGGACGGTGAGGAGATAGCGACGCTATCTCTAGGGTTTTTGCCTATAAATATCAGGCTCCAGTCCGACTTTTGGGGCATCTCGGGGTATCGCGATGGATCTAAAGGTTTTATTTTTGTTTCTTTTCAGTTCCATTTCGTAGTTTATATCGACTAGGTATCGAGGTCTTCCGCATTCAGGAATTACCTTGATTACACGATGTTTGGTTTAGAATTTAGGAACAATCATTTGATTCTTGCAATTCGTTGATTCGTAGTTTGATAGTTGATAGTTCGGTTTTGAACAATTGATTTGGTTTTCTATTTTAGTAAAGAAAGTTATTTGGTTTCACGTTGTTCTCGATCTATAATCAGATCTTTGTTTTATTTTGATATCATTGGGTTTCGGTTTGTTTTCAGGTGTTAGTAGTTTGCCTGTTATAAAGTGACACTATAGTACGATTTCATTATCGACAGAAAGTGTCAACCACAAACTCCATAGTTTGACCCTTTCTTACAGCTACTAATGGAACGTAAGGTTTTTAATTTTGATTTTTTACCGCATCAACGACTACGATGTGTCAATACTTCACTAGCCGTACTTATCATCATGTCTTAGAATAGCAACATACTTTGTTGAAATGTCTATTTAACCTATCAATCAACATTAAAGCATATGTAATCACTTAAACCTTTTTAATACACCATATAGGTTGTTCCAACATTGTACCACATCATGGATTCATCTCATTAGAATATTTACCTTCAATCTTCATTATGGTCATTTTTTCAAACAAGGCATTTGCTACCCACATATACTTACTTGTCTATGTATTCAAGTAGGTTCCCTTATACTTATCATAAGCATCACTACTTTTCTATTATCATAAGTTTAACTTCCATTTACTTATTCCTCTAACTTGTTATTTTTATTTTTGTCCCCTTTGTCGAACTATAGCAATGTACTCTCACATGTCTCACGTATTTATGAATTTATTCACACTTGTGTATAATGATTCCACATATATTTCATTTTTTCCATTCACTTCCAAAACCACACGTTAGTAAAAAAATCTTGGTGTAATGATTCCACATATATTTCGTTCTAAATCAAATAGGTCGATTGTGTAAGCTTGATGAAAAAATAGATAAGGGTGTACATATAGGATATTCATCAACATCAAAAGCCTTTAAATAATCCAACAATTGAAGTAAAATAATAAAAGTCTATCTGTGTAAACTTTGAAGAATCTTATCACAATTCAACCTCTTCAACTTCAGTTGTCACATTTACGCATGCTACATCTCCAATTATAATCTGGTTGAGATTAGTGTCGTCAACTATGATAAATAAGATGAGTTTCATGAACCTTAAACATCTAACTCTAAAAGATAAAATAGAAATGAGATTTGAAATGGATTGGAGATATCTTAAGTAACCATTTAAATGACCACGAACTACTCTTTTGCAGTTATTTGGGCGTCATTTGTTTTGTATAATTGTTAATGGGGTGAGCTAAAAAATCCTCATTATAAGACATATATAGAAGATCAACCCCAACACACACATATAGGGAATGCATATTTAAGATTACCATTACTAATTTGAAAATAATATTGGTTAAGTCAATAAGTTTTTTTTACCATGCAGCTAAGAAAAATTGAGTGTTTGAAATATATTTTCTTTAATTTTTTTCAAAATAACAAATAGAATATATTTCTCCATTTGTCAAAAACAGCACTACATTTTCCTTTTTGGATCATTCAAATATATAAAACATTTTCTTTTTAACAATTGCTTGATGTTAATATACGTTATGTCTATTTATTAACATTACATAATACTATTTAAATTCTTAAAATCTTTTTCGTTATTACTAATCCAAATATTTAATCAATAAATGAACATTTTGCCTATCATGAATATTAGGATTTGTTTTGTTGAGTTCAAATAGACATGATAACGAAACTTATTAAAATAAGCAATAGAGAGTCATTTATAATATGATTATGTATAACTTGTCCATATAATAATGAACCAAATGTCCATAACTATATTTTTAATTTATATGTAAATATAGTATACAATTTTTTTCTTCTTTATAATATCAATTCATAATAATTACAGAGTTCTTCTAAATAAGAATGATATAATAATAACTTAAATATTAAACAAGCTATAATAAATAAAATTTACGATATAGTAGTTTTACTGAAAAATAAACCTTGCTATTAAATAAAGAAACTCGAAAAGGTCAATTGTAGAAGTAAAAACCTCGGGCGGAATGTCTGGCGTATATGTTTGAAATATGTTTGGTTGAAAACCAATCCCACACCCATGGTCACTGCCGCCCTCATAGGTGATCACGCCACGTGGCAGCAGCAAAGTCAAACCAACAAGAAAAGCCTACACTTTACTCTTTCTAATAGTCTTCTTATTACTATAAGTGATAATAGTATTTGTTTTTAATTTTTATTTTATTTAATTAAATATGATAATTGTCATAATTTAAATAAGTAAAAAGATAAATAAAAATAAAAAGTAGGAATAAATATAATTTCTCTTACTATAAAAAGTCTATTTAGGGATGATATCGGGTCCGGACTCGAACTGGACCGAGAACCGATTTCGTAGGAAACAAAGAACCGGGAAACGGACCGAATACCCCGGTTCCGGTTCCTACCGGTTCAGTTATACAAAGAAATGTGTGTGTTTAGTTCCGGACCCGACCCGAACCGAACCGAGAACCGAAAACCGATTTTGAGAGAAATGGAGAACCGAGAACCGTACCTATGAGACATAATCTAGGTCCAGGTCCAAGACCCGGGTCGGGTCGGATACAATGTAAGTCTATATTTGTGTTAGACTACATTTACGGTTTTTAGCAACTGGTCATATCTTTTTTTTTTATTAAAAAAATATTATATGCAAAAAATCAAATCCAAATTTTTATTATTATTAACAATATAGCACAATTATAAATATATTTTATATTAAAACCTTCCATATTTTTGAAAAATTTAATATTATATTTTATGTATAAAAGTTGAAGAATATATATATATATATATATATATATATATATATATATATATATATATATATATATATATATATATATATATATATATATATATATATATATATATATATATATTTGTGTGATGTTGGACGTATACACATTCTCTTTCAATGAAAGTTTTCTGTGACTTCATATAACTAAATGCTCTTTTAACAATTTGTATAATCACATTTTGTTGATATATTTGATAAACATTGGATACCATTTACATATTTTACATTGGAAAAATATGTTTTCAACAAGACAAACCACATAGATTTATTTTAACACCAGAAAAGGATAAGCACAAGAATGATTTGGGTACCAGAAGAAATACATTTCTAAATTACAACACCTTACATGCTACCAACCACTTATATAATCTTTTTTGCAAAGTAATGTTGGGCGGCTACATGTGGTGTGTTTGGCGTATTATTTGTTGCTTAATACTTTTAATAATATTCTCAATTGCCTGTATAAAATGGTATCGATAATGCGTAATGTACAAGATTTAATGCGAATAAATGGGAAATCAATCAACCTGGAAAACCAGCCAAATAACTATTTCTTTAATTTCAAGACATTAAGGTAGCAAAAAGAGAAATAATAAGAATTAAAATAAAATGAGGAATTAAGATGAAGCAATGCCTGGCTTTCCCATGTACGCCGGAGAAAAAAAAACTTTAAAACGCCGGCCAAATCTTCTTCGCCGGAGAAACCACATGTCCCAAACATGAAACAGTGAAATGGAAGCAGCTCATCTGCAGATGATGAAAGTTCTTCTTTCTCTTCATGGGCTTAATTGCTCTCAAATCACAAATGTATGTGTCTGTACATATACATATACATATATAATTGCAAACAGTGTGTGTGTTTTGGAGAGAGAGAGAGAGAGAGAGAGAGAGAGAGAGAGAGAGAGAGAGAGAGAGAGAGAGAGAGAGAACTGAAGAGGGTTCCCAAGAAGATGACGAGTGTTTCTTGTCAACAAGGGCATTTAAAAGGTTATTCGTTTTCAAATTCTTAAACACTTCCCATTGCCCAAATTTTAATTACTATTAGTTAGTAGTAATGTAGTATTTAAATTTTGTGTCTTCATTTATTCAAATACTAATAGTCAAATTAATAGATTTTTGCTAATAATCAGTCAGTTAAAAGAGACTTTAGCAAAATCAAATTAAGAAAATTCTACTTTAATCACGGGTATCTTATAATGGTTATTCATAATATGTACCTATCTTGGATATTTATATTATTATGAAAAATTCCACAACATATAACATTTATATTAAAAACATAAATAATATGTTTCTAATTTATTTATGAAGTTTGGTTAAACTCATGTGATTAAGTCTGTTTGTGTTCCGCCAATATTATATATACATATATGGTCAATATTAATGGCTTTTAAATGATCGAGACAAAGAAATTTTACTAGCAATCAAGCGTGTGTTCCCCCCCCCCCCCCCCTATGTGATAAGTTATTTATTTTAGATCGTTCAATATAACTTGATACAAGATTATTTTTTTGAATGGTAGGGAATTATATTAATAAACTAGACCTAAATCCGCGCGTTGCGCAGGAATATAATTAAATATTAAAAAAATATTGAGAGAGATATGATGTTTAAAATAAAAAATTCAATGCAATATGTGATTTTCAATCATTTATTAGCTTATAGAAAAATTTATGTTACTTTTTAACTTAATAACTTGAGATGAAAACATTTTTTTTACTAATGATCGGGTTGAAATGAGATGTTATTATCAAGAACGATGAAATACATAACCAATGGAAAAATATATAACAAATAAGTATTATATATGGTAAATCACGTGATGAGAATAACATTTACCTGTTTAATGGACCTATACCGGCGAACGTTATATTTTGATGTAAAAAGTAAATTTTAATAAGGCAAAAACAATATTGTGTCCTCACAATAAAAAAATACAAAATTGTATATTAAAAAAATATTATGGCATCACAATAGAAAATTAAAATTTTGTAGGTTAAAACAATATTATACCCTTACTATGTCTTAAATAAATTAGTATAATTAATTTCGCTTCTCTAGATGATGTGTGATAAGATATCAAATAGTAAATTTCTTTGAAACTTTGATTAAAATATGTCTTTATCATGAAATGACAACTAATTAATATTATAGGCTTTAAAATCCATATAATAACCCAGATTGTTGGATGAAAAAAACAAATAAATGGTATTATATAAGGTAAAGAATAAATGTTAGATTGATGTGTGAAGATTGTGTATGACAAATACAATAAAATTCAAATTAATGTGGTAAAAGATACATTAGTTATATTTAACCACATTGTTTTGAATGATCTATTTTATAAGAGAGATATATATATACAATATACAATATACAATATACAATATACAATATACAATATACAGATAAAGATTTAAATATAAAAAATAGATATAAGATAGTTCAAATGTCTATTATTAAAAATTTATATGCATATATTTCGTATGAATCGAAAAAATGTTAACGACAATTCCACTTTTATACAAACGACATATTAAACTTGTAACATAATTGGGGTTTTAATACTTTAAGGAATTTAAATCTTCATTTTTTAAGTTTCAATATTTATGCAAACTCAAACCAAATATTAGAGCCATTTAAAACTTTGAGATGAAAACATACTTTTATGATAAAATGACCACTTTATAGATTTTAAAAGCCATATTATGATCGAGATTTATGTTTAATGGGAGCAAATGAGTGGTATTATATAAGGGATAGATGAAAGGTAGGATAGATGTATGAAACAATGTGGGACGAATGAAAAATATTCAAATTAATGTGGTAAATTATAAACAATTTATCTTGAACCACATTGTTTAAAAGGTATATATATATATATATAAATATATAGATATATAGATTTAACTATTTTGAAAATAGTCTTTGAATATATTTGTAAGTTTATATGATTTTAAATACTTTTAAAAGTTATAATTTCATTAATAGGTAGTAAGTTTTATTTTTTGCACTTTTTTTAACAATAATTAACCAATTTATAATCATTATTAGAGAAATTGAAAAGTCATGAGAGTTTCAAATCAATATGGTGCAAGTATTTATGCTTATTTTATAAGATATATATAGATGGTAGCAAGAAGGCAAAGGTACAAACCCAAAAGAAAGAAAAACGACAATGTGGAAATGCCAACAGTGGAGAAATTAACAAAGGCCACTACGTCAAACAAATGTACTGATGCGCCATTCTTTCCGTCTAATGTATGCCTTTCCTCTTCCGGAAATCGATCCAAAGATGAGCCAGAGGTTGTATCTCAATTGTTAACGCCTATTTTGTTTGAGATTGTTGGTATGGACTTTAAGGTTCTTGAATTTCAAATTACCCAAATCGAAGTCAATGCATTAGCCTCGTGTACCCATGCAAGTCGGTCGAACTCATGGAGCATGGATCTACACTGCATGTGATATGAGATTATATGTTTAAAAAAGGTTTTAGCAATTCAATCCAATTCAATCATTTTATTAAAAAAATTAATATGTCATTCTTTTAGCTACATAAGTCAACATAACTCAAATTTTCATATTCTTGCATTAGCAACCCAATCCAAACCAATATTTAATTAAAGAATATATATAAAAAAGTATATCAATATTGATCTTATTTTGTAGAGAAAAATAATTCATATATTTTGGTATAACATGTTTAATTTTTTTAACAAAGATAAAATGCATTTATTTATAAAGTCAGAATTTAATTATAACACCCAATTTAATACACACCGCTATCCGACAGACACGTGGACATAGGGTGATCAAGACGGGCGAGCATGAGATGTGAATGCGAACGGATTGCAACAAGTTCACTGGAATTTTTTTTTAAATAAATTCGTGAGTGCTCGTGGAAAAGCTCCCGATAGGGGTAGTCTTAGCAATGCGACATTCAACAAAAGGTGGCTTTCGTGTTTAGGAGCACAATGACACTTGTTATGGGTGATATTTTGCTTAATATCTTGGATCTTGGTTTTACTAACATTTGTGTAAGTAATTCTTGTTTCTTATTAAACAGGCTAGATAATAACCAACAAGTAAGGATTGAGTCAAACACACATAGCTAAATTATGGATTGGATCATGACAATTTCAACATCTTGAACTAAGATTCAAGATTTTGAACCGATCTAAGATCTCAGGCAAGATCTTGACTATTTAACATATTGACAATTTCAATTTTGTAACTGATAATCTAAAGACTCAGGGACGACCTAGACCGAGTCAGAGAGACGTTATTCAAAAATACCAAGTCAAGGACACTAAATGCGGAGTAATAAAGTCGGGAGTCAAACTTCTTAAAAATTATCAAGACTAAGGAGAGATTATCGCCTGATTTTTAGCATGGTCAGTTACATGTTGAAGACTAAGGAGAGATTATTTCATGTTTTCAACATAGTCAGTTACATTTTGTAAAGAGTATATAAATGACTAGAGCTAGGGACATTCCACAGACACTCACTTCATTCGCTGTACTCACACTCTCAAAAGCTCTCAAATTATTCTTGTAACTCATTTTTATTAATAATATCATCAAAGGCGGGTTGGCGATTGTCATATCTCCCGAGGTTTTATGTCTGAGATATTGAATGATCAAGGTCTTTCCTCGTATATATTGTGTCGGTTTTACTATTCTTATTTAGATATGAAATATTTTACATCGTTTTGATTGTTCTTAGCAACAAATCAGATATCTTGAATTGAATTAGCTATAATTCACACCTATACTTCTGGAGTTATATGTTCGTGCATATTTCACTGTTCTTACTACTTTTACTTAATAATCTTACATTTCTATTTTGTTTTCTTTGTTTTTTAAACCTACTGAACATCTTGAGTCTTACTAAAAACATCATAACCCGATTTCGAAAACTTGGTCAAGATTCACTTTGTTTGATTTTTGACCAAAACAACACTGTTAATTATCAAATAAGAGAACATATGGTTTTGAGAGGAAAACATAATTGTGAATATTAAGTCTATGAAATGTTACAAAGGAAAGAACAAATATATACTAAAGGCTAAGAGGGCTAAAACAAACTAGTGGGCTAAATAAGGCCCCAACATACACAACCCTTATTAGGCTAACATCCATTCTCAAACTTAAAATACAACAACAGTAAGCATTGAGAGTTTGTTAGGCAAAAAAATAAAAGCAAGAAACAGACAAAGTTTTCGTAAACATATCAGCAATCTGTAGGGTTGATGGAACATGATGCAGAGAAATTGTCCCAAGTTGAAGATGATGACGAGTGAAATGACAATCAAACTCTATATGTTTTATCCAGTCATGAAAAAACAAATTATTGGCAATCAGTATTACACTGTTGTGTCATAGTGCAAGGGAGTATAATGAGAAGTATCAACACCCATATCTGTAAGAAGCTAACGTAGCCAAACAATCCCACAAGTGGTGACAACCATTGCTCGATGCTAAACTACAGTAGAGGATGGGGAGGCAACATCTTGTTTCTTACTTTCCATGAACTCAACAAATCTTTAAGAAATATGCAAAGCACAATGGTGGGTTTGCAATCAGAAGGATTTCTATCCTAATCAGCATTGTTATAGGCATGCGGGTTGAGAGAGGACCTGGAAGGAAACACAAGGCTTCAACACTGAGTGCCCCAGAATAGCTCTAAATGAACAGTAGAATGAGCGGTGATAAATTTGCTAACCACATGAACTACATGAGCTATGTTAGTGATAGTAAGATAAACCAGGTTTTCACACAAGGTTCGATATAAGCTCGGATCTAATAAGGGAACACCGTCAGTTGTTGAATAATTGACATTAGTCTCTAATAGGGTGTAAACTGTTTCGTTCTCAAAGAGCCGTGCACTATCAAACAAGTCAGAAATATACTTTTTATGAGACAAAATATAACCTTTAAGAGATTGAGAAACTTCAATTCCTAAGAAATAACACGTAAGCACAAGTCTTTCATAGCAAAGCAGTAAGAAAAATCACGCTTCAAAGAATCTATATCATCAGTTTCGTCACTAGTAATAATCATGTCATCAACATATAAGGATAGGAGGATCTGATCTGCACTACTACATCTAGCGAATAATGTTGAATCGTGATTACTAGGAGTAAAACCAACAGAAGTAATCACCGTAGAGAATTTCTTAAACCAATCAAGAGGGCCTTGTTTGAGACCATACAAGGATTTCTGAAGCCTACAAACTTAACCTGGCTGGTAAGCAATAGCTGGAGGAGGAAACATGTATATTTCCTCATGAAGATTACCATTTAAGAGAGCGATGTTGACATCCATTTGGAAATGTGATCAAAGTGCAGTCTGTCGTCATTTTTGCAACTGGGGAAAACCTCTTCTCATAATTTATACCATATTTTTGTAAGTATCATTTTGCAACCAGTATGAGATTATATCGTTCAATAGACCCATTAGATTTGGTTTTAATCTTCTATATCCAACGACAACCAATTGTATGCTTTATATGAGGAAGCTATACAAGTCCCATGTATGAGTTTAATAAAGAGTTGTAAGCTCCCTAGCCATAACATTCTGCCAGAAGGACCTGAATGCAAAGTTACGTTCAAAATAAAATTTTCAACAAACTGGTTTAAACAAACCGGATAAACCAAAATCTAATTACATCGATCGATAATACTGTAAGAGTATGTAGGGGTACCTTAAAGAGTATTATTTATTAAATTAGACAAAATACTTTGAATTTTGTGTAGCTTTTATATTTATTTTTTTAATTTAAGATAAACAAAATATATAATAATCATTTTGAACGATTAAGAACCATAAAAATATAAGAAACTCTAAGAAAAGTTTATTCTCAGTTTAATAATTTTTTATTATTTTTTATTTTTAATACTTGTTTATAATATATATATATATATATATATATATATATATATATATATATATATATATATATATATATATATATCAAAATATTATTTATTAATTCTTTCCCACTAAATATCAATACTTCAAAATAAAATATTTATATTACAGTATTTACAATTTAATAATCATAATTTTTATCAAATTAAGAATACTGTAAAAATAATAATAACCATTAAAACAATTATAAATTTGCTATGAATAAGAAATAAACAAAGTGTAAAATAGAAAAATGAAAACATCCGGTAGATCAATTATGAATAATTGATTCTTATGATTACCAACATTTTTATGATCCTTATTTTATTCTATATGATTCTTATTTGAATTTTTGTCTGATACTTTTATGATTCTTATTTGGATTTTTATCTAAATCTTTTTACAAAAATTTTGATGTAATCAAAATCATATTAATAGTTGAAGTGAGTCAATTTTATTGTTTTCAAAACCGAGTCACATTACCATAGGTGGGTGGGTACCCACGGCTTTTATAGGTGTTTCTTGTTAAGAAATTCATATTCAACAAGAAAAGATCAAAATATAATAATCCCACACTACTGTTCTTAAGACAAACGTAATACAAAGAATCAAGAAACATTAGACAAGGGAGACGGTCAGTCAAGATGGGCCCCCTGATAGAGAAGCAAAAAGACAAAGTTAGCCCTGGCTTCTCCTAGTGAATCACCTAACACATTAAAACTTTGTCGGAGATAGAGGGGTTTAGGGTGGAAGAATAAATGGGGTTTGATTGATCCGAAAAGTGGAGTTGTTGAAACGCTGAACCCGAATCTTTTTCCCCGGACCAACGCTACTGGTTTTTTCTTCCATTCACAACCACCTCAATTCAAATCAAAATGTATTAATAAATTTAAGTGTGAGATCGTTATAGTGTTTCGTAATCAGCTAAAATTAAAGAATAAAATTGTTGTCTAATGCACCACATTTTTGAAAAAAAAAAATTGTTATGACCGTTGTAAACTTCAAATGTCAATGGTTATAACATTCTAGTGATTTCGTAAAACTAACATCGACTTTGGTGTGAAAGATCCTTATTGCAAGTGTCTGCTCATACTCCTTTATGTTTCTTCGGTTTTTCAAGAACATCTCATTTAAAACACTTACTGATATATCGTTTTCTTTTTCTTATTTCTTTTTGTAAAAATGCATCTTCTTAGGCTATTATTTTATTGTTTTTAACTTTGGGCAACCAAACCTCCTCTCTTTAAAAGTTCTTCATGGAGATTGTTGGTGATTTATATCACTAATATTATTTAAGTGTAATAGGATGAACTTGTTTGATAAATGTAATCTTAATAAACATTAAACAAGTATGGGTGGTGCGAAGTGCAGACTTGTTTATGTTTATTTTTTTTTTGGGCCTCCTATGGAGCCGAGGTTCCGGCACGCTTTCGCGAACCGACTAATCCCCGGGCGACTACCCGCTTCGCGAGTAGCCCAGAGTCATCGCGGTGAACCTCTGTGGCCACTAGGGGGTTTTTGTTCCTCCTTGGATTAGAACCTGGCACCTCCTGGTCATTTTAACCTTTGGAGACCAAGCTCTAACCAACTAACCCTTGTGGTTTTATGTTTATTTAGATTTAACGTATATTGGTATTCGCCCCTGAATAACGGGGATATGGGTGCAGCTTCCCTAGTAGCGGGGTCCAAGGGATGACAACCCCTGGCTGGGTCTAAGGGACAGAGCCCTAGTTGGGGTCGAGCTGGTTTTGGGAGGTTTCCTTGCTGCATTGGGCAGTTTTCGCGTAGTTACAAACATGGTTATTTCCATGTTCTTTTGGTTAGAATCTAGTACACACGAAAATCATCTTCTTCACCGTTCTCTTGTTTTGTACACTGAATAGTATCTGATTGAGATTTCGATTGCACCAGTGGATTCCAAGCAATTGAAACCCCGATTTTCTAATAGATCATTCACCATATACCTAACATGAAGGCACACCATGTACCTCAATTTCCTTTAGTCGATAACTTTCCCTTCCTTCTCCAAGTTCGTCATCGTCACCAAGGACCAGAATTTGGAGCTATGCTTCGGCACAGTTATGTTGAGGAGAATAATGTTGGCCATAACTAAACCATAAACCATATCGTCTTCGTTCTTCCCATTCGACCTTGGAGAGGTGTTTGGTGTCGGCGTTCCGGTTGGGAGGCCTAGTTCTTTACCTATGGTTGAAGGCCTCGATTAAACAACCCTAGGGATTGTTTTTCCATTTGGTGTCGAATCAAGACCGATAGAGCCTCAAACTACTAAATGTATTCTTCTGCATCCCATTCTTCCCCTTCTTGGTTGAGAAATCATAGGGCTTCATGAGTGTTCAGAAACTTAATGCTGGAAAATCAAAAGAGTAGCTTTTCCTTGAACTGCTCCCTACTGGTTTGAGGACTATTATACAATAGAGTATAGAACCAGTTTAGTGTTAGACCATCCATGTATATTTGGATGATTCAGAGTTTCTATGTGGGATAGTGGGAGCGATCTGGTGGACTTGAAAATACAACTAAACCTTAGTGAGCCAACCTCTGGGGTTATCTCCCTCGAATAAAGGAAGTTTCACCTTCGGTAACGAGAAGAGAGAAGGCTCGGTATGATGAGTTTGGATGATCAATTCCAAACCTTGACAAAGAGGAGTCTGTACTAGGTGATGTTCATCAGTGACAGTGGGGCCTATGATTATATAAATCATTAGATATTTTTTATTGTTGGAAACTTTTCCAAATATTAAAGTTCAAGGATATATATAGTTAAAGTTTTCTTATTTTTTATGAATTTGAGCTTTAAAAATTTAGCGAGTCGATCTAGGATGAGCTATGGATTTGTTCGGCAAGTTGCATAAAATTGCATGCATTATGCTGAATAATGCAATTTTAAACATTTATTTCTTATACAATATTGATGGTAAAAAACAATGATTCCTAAATTTCTAAGAGGTCATTCAATTAATATACTTCATGTATTCTAACTAAATCTATTTTTTATTATAAAATAAGTTATTCAAATCAGTGTGGTTCAAGATACATGATTTATCTTTTACCACATCAATTTGAGGTTTTTCTTTATCCCACATTGCTTCACATACATATATGACAATTTCTCTTTATATTATATAATACAATTCATTTTCTTTCACTATCTTCTAAAAAGCATACTATTAATTTAAATTAAATATTCGAAATTAAAACATGACCAAATATGCAAACTTTAATTTTAAAATAGATTAAAGTAAAACTAAATTTTAAATTTTAAATTTTTTTATCCAAGCACAAATTGTTGGTAAACTATTAAAATCATGTGGTTTGATATAACTCTTTATCTTAAACCATATTAATTTGATTTTTATTTGTATTTATTCGTTAAAATTGTTAAAATTCATTGTCTTCCAAATTTATGACACATGTATGTATTATCATATAGTTAAAAATAATGAAGATATTTTTCAATATATTTTTTTGAATTTGGTATATGATTACATGCATTTGTTTATATTTTAACTAATAATTTTTTTGCGCAACGCGTGGGCATTTGCCTAGTGTATGTGTGTGTGTGTGTGTGTATATATATATATATATATATATATATATATATATATATATATATATATATATATATATATATATATATATATACTAGCAGCGGCCCCACGCGATGCGGCGGCGGTGGGGGGGAGAGGTAATGGGTAGATGGTTAACTGTTTTATTTGGTCATTTCATTCGAAAAAGAAGTTGCTTCATCGGATTGGTATTAGCATATTTGCAATTAATCCTTAAAATAATAATGATTATAAAATACATTTGTCCCTCTAGAAAGTACATAACATATTCCAATTCTTTTGACAGATTCTATTCCTTCCAAAAACATTCTACAAACCAGACGATAAATTACAAAAGTAACCTTGTTATCGGTATCTCCTAGTTCCTCATTATTAATGCTTTTAGCACATGTTAAAGCTGAACCGTGTGTTCCAAATGTCATGAATCCATAATCTTTTCATCTTGTAGAAGGCATATTACGGGCAAGCTCAATTTTCACCACTTCCCCGTATTTGTTTAGTAGGTCCTGCGCTCGACCCTCGGCCCATGAAGCTGGCAGGCCATCTAAAAAAACAGTCTTCACCTGCCAAAAGATAGTCAAACAGTCAAATCCATAGAATATGATATTAATAAAAAAACAAAAACCGTCATTTTTCAAGATAAATTTTTGAGCTTTATTACGATTTGCAGACTTCTGCTAGCATGTGGCCAGCTTAGTGAAGATCTTCATTTTTAAAAATAGTTTGTGATAAATGCTTTCCTTTAGAAATAATTTTGGTTTCTCTAAGTTATATCCGCGATGCGGCAGCGGTGGGGGGGGGAGGGGGAGGGGGGAGGGGGGAGGGGCTGTCGAGGTTGGTTAGGTTAGTCGTTTTGTGTTAAGGATTTTCAGTTTAGGTTTAATGTTTGCAGTTTGCGGTTTAGAGTTTACGATTTAACGCTCAGCTTTATAGGTTATCATTTAGGGTTTATGGTTTACGACGTAAAGTTTACGGTCTATTATGTAGAGTTAGGTTTACGATTTAGAGTGTTCAATCTGTAATCCTACTCTGCTTGATCTACACACATATGCAATAAATACCAAATAAACTAACACATAGCCATAGGCACACAAACACACACACATAACCAAACTAATAGTACCAAGAACACAAATGTTCTTACTTGAATCAAAATAAAATATACATTTGAAAATATGTATTGTTTTGAACAGTATAAATTATAACCCACGACAATCCACAAAATTTGTTCAATTAGAACATTGATAGATAAAGCTTGATGAACAAATACATAGTTATGCACTGCAAGAAACATCAATTCATTATATTAAATACATATGGTAATATTTGTAAATGATTATTTCGATTGTACATAATTCATCATATATGACTTCTTTATACACCACATTTGTTGTGTAGCATCAATCATGAATGAATTTTTTGGCCGACTTTACTAATACCTTTGTATTGACACGAGATATTTCTCTGGACAATGCCACATAAAGTTGGCCACGTGAAAAGACCGATTCCGGTAAATATACCCCAACATTTGGAATTGTTTGTCCTTGAGCTTTATTGATCGTCATAGAGAAACTAAGACGAATTGGAAATTGCTTTCTTTTCAGCTTGAATGGGAACATGTCTTCGTCAGACGGGTATAATGGAATTCTTGGCAAAAAGACTCTTTTGCCAGCATGTTGGCCAATGGCTATTTCTACGTCAATCACATTTTGCTGGAAAGCTCTGCATATCAACCTGGTACCATTGCATAATCCATTCGAGGGATCAATATTCTGTAGTGGTATCACTAGGCAATCAACTTTTAACCGAACGTAATGAGGAGGCCGACCACTAATGAGGAGGCCGACCACTAACAGTTTGGGAGTTCAAGAATTCTATAGCGTATAAGTTATTCTTATAATCTTCAGCTTCATCGAAGCTATAGTAAACTTTTTGATCTCCAGAAAACCACCATTCGATAAGTTTATTATTAATGTCATCAACACTTTTATTTTTTGTTGACAATATCGCTCTCGAAATGATAAATTTTGAATCATCCGCGTTAGAATTTTATTTGGACCATTTAAGTAATTATTTAACGTTTTGCCCAAATGTAGGAATTTTTTGCGAGAGAAGGACCATTTGACAAACTTTTTTTTCATATAGTGGGGAAGTTATCGGCGAGTGTGAAGTTAGCCGCGAGTGAGAAAGTTATCGGCAAGTGGGAAGTTATCGGCAAGTGGGGAAGTTGTCGACGAGTAGGAAGTTATCGGCGACATCGTGGTAAGTTATCTGCGAGTAAGGAAGTTATCGGCTAGTGGGAAGTTATCAGAGACATCGTGGGGAAGTTATCAGCGAGTGGGAAGTTATCGGCGACATCGTGGGAAAGTTATCGGCGACATCGTGGGAAACTTATCGACGAGTAAGGAAATTATCGTCCAGTGGGGAAGTTATTGGCGAGTGGGAAGTTATCCGCGAGTGGGGAAATTATCGGCCAGTGGGAAAGCTATCGGCGAGTGGGAAGTTATCGGAGAGTGGGGAAGTTATCCGCTAGTGGGAAGTTATCGTCGACATCGTGGGGAAGTTATCCGCGAGTGGGGAAGTTATCCGCGAGTGGGAAGTTATCGTCGACATCGTGGGGAAGTTATCGGCGAGTGAGGAAATTATCGTCTAGTGGGGAAGTTATCGGCAAGTGGGAAGTTATTCGCGAGTGGGGAAATTATCGGCCAGTGGAGAAGTTATCCGTGAGTGGGGAAGTTATCCGTGAGTGGGAAGTTATACGCGAGTGGGATGTTATCGTCGACATCGTGGGAAAGTTATCGGCTAGTGGGGAAGTTATCCGCGAGTGGGAAGTTATCGTTAACATCGTGGGCAAGTTATCGGCAAGTGGGAAGTTATCTGCGGGTTGGGAAGTTATCCGCGAGAGGGAAGTTATCGTCGACATCGTGGGGAAGTTATCAGCGAGTGGGAAGTTATCCGCGAGTGGGAAGTTATCGTCGACATCGTGGGGAACTTATTGGCGAGTGAGAAAATTGTCGTCCAGTAGGGAAGTTATCGGCAAGAGGGAAGTTATCCGCCGGTGAGAAAATTATCGGCCAGTGGGAAGTCATCGGTGAGTGGGAAGTTATCAGCGAGTGGGGAAGTAGTCCGCGAGTGGGAAGTTATCGTCAACATCGTGGGGAAGTTATTGGCGAGTGCGGAAGTTATCCGCAAGTGGGAAGTTATCGTCGACATCGTGGGGAAGTTATCGGCGAGTGGAAGTTATCGTCGACATCGTGGGGAAGTTATAGGCGAGTGGAGAAGTTATCCGCAAGTGGGAAGTTATCGTCGACATCGTGGGGAAGTTATCTGCTAGTGGGAAGTTATCGTCGACATCGTGGGGAAGTTATCGGCAAGTGGAAGTTATCATCGACATCGTGGGGAAGTTATAGGCGAGTGGAGAAGTTATCAGTGTGTGGGAAGTTATCGTCGACATCGTGGGAAAGTTATCGGCGAGTGGAAGTTATCGTCGACATCGTGGAGAACTTATAGGCGAGTGGAGAAGTTATCCGCGAGTGGGAAGTTATCGTCGACATCGTGGGGAAGTTATCGGCGAGTGGAAGTTATCGTCGACATCATGGGAAAGTTATAGGCGAGTGGAGAAGTTATCCGCGAGTGGGAAGTTATCGTCGACATCGTGGGGAAGTTATCGGCGAGTGGGAAGTTATCGTCGACATCGTGGGGAAGTTATCGGCGAATGGAAGTTATCGTCGACATCGTGGGGAAGTTATAGGCGAGTGGAGAAGTTATCCGCGAGTGGGAAGTTATCGTCGACATGGTGGGAAAGTTATCGGCGAGTGAGAAAATTGTCGTCCAGTGGGGAAGTTATCGGCGAGTGGGGAAATTATCGGCCAGTGTGAAGTTATCAGTGAGTGGGAAGTTATTGGCGAGTGGGAAGTTATCGTCGGCATCGTGGGGTAGTTATCGGCGAGTGGGGAAGTTATTGGCGAGTGAAAAGTTATCGTTGACATCGTGGGGAAGTTATCGGCGAGTGGGAAGTTATCGTCGATATCGTGTGGAAGTTATCGGCAAGTGGGAAGTAGGATGGTAAAAAAAACTAAAAATATTAAATAGGGTGCTAAAACAATCTAAAAATATGCAGAATGAAATCGTTCCC
Source organism: Cichorium intybus (assembly GCA_023525715.1). Classification (NCBI taxonomy): domain Eukaryota; kingdom Viridiplantae; phylum Streptophyta; class Magnoliopsida; order Asterales; family Asteraceae; genus Cichorium; species Cichorium intybus. Next base: position 125,649,177 of record CM042012.1, on the reverse strand, counting down.
GAGTTTAAATTAAAATAAAAGTCAAAGGAAGCCATGGTAAGGTTTGATCTTCTTGGGTATTGGACATCATTAGAGGCAAATGCATCCCATTTTGGAACTGTAATGCAACATTTTTTGTAAATCAAATATTCTTCATGTATGATGGAAAGGGAAAAATTGGAATTTTGTAAAGAGATAGTACTTGGTTCGTGCAATCTAGCGAAATAAGCTTTTGTTGTCCAAAATTTTCCTGGAAAAACAAGGCATTTAAGGTTAAATCAAGAAATAGCAATGTACTTCAATTGATTTGTTATTTCTAACATCGTACTTTCATTTATTCTCATTACAAGATTGTGCTTTATAAAATCTACCAAAGTATAGATATAATTTTCACTTCTATAATAAGAAAATTCTTGAAAGTTGAATGCTATAATCGGGTGGCTTTTCTAAAGTACAATGCCTAAATTAGAACACAACTGAAAGTACAAATCTACAATGTTACAATACCTTATGTGTACGAATGCTGTCAAGTGATTCCCTTAAGGAATCTTCCATCTGTTTAAGATGTTCAATATTCTCAATCTTGTATGGATTACTCCAATAACTAATACATAAAAATTGTAGGAAAATACGAACCATACTAAAAAATGTAGGAAACGAATTACAGAATAATTAAATATGTAAAGGTTTCGAAGGTACCTTAGTCGTTTATGTAAGTCAGTAAGTTGAGATCGTAACATCATTGCATGATTGCTTAACTTCTGAAGATACTATTAACTATTAAAAATTATTATTAACAGAAGTTTTGATTTAATTTTTTAAAATATAAAGTAGAAGAGAGGAGTGTCTTGCGACCTCACCTGATTGACTGTATGCAACAAAACCAAAAGAAACTAAGATTAGATGTCCTGAATTGAAGGGAAGAAAGATGTAGAAGATTGGCAAGGATTAATGATAACCTTGCCCCCACAAAGTCTTGTATATTTACATCATGGTCCAGCTTCTTGAACGTTTTCTTCAAAGCCTATTTACTAAGTTTTATTGAATAACCATTTGAAGATAGTGAAATTTGCAATATAAAGCTACGAATAGTCTACAGATAACATCAAAATCCTTACCAAAATCGGGAGAATTAGCTTATGAATGAAGAAATGTCACTTGAGGTTTGTAGAAGAAACAAGTTAAAAAAAGTTAGATATCCCACCAACACACCCCAAGATGCTCTTCCTATAAACTCATGTTGGTCTTTTCTTGATTTCTTTTCTCCATCATCACCATGAATCATTTTATTATTCATCATATCGAATTTTGATAAATCTCCCAAATATCCTCTAGGAAAAAGGTATATCAGTGTTCTCGTTAAATAATGAAAAACAACCACAAAAAAGCTTCGATGTTGTGAAAGGTTCTTTCTTCTTGAAATAACCACATGTCTCATTGAGGCATATTATCAAACAAGTTAAGTGCAAGTTTGAAATGAATGAACGGAATTTGAAAAGTACCTTTAGTAAGTTCGAGACTTTTGAGAAGAACAAGATGAAGAACCTATATTACCGGGTTAAACCGATATTTCAAACAGCAGTAGTTTCTGATACTGAATCATAAATTCAAGAACTCGTACTTACCAGGTCTCCAAGTCAAGAACCAAAAGTCAAAAGTGAAACCTCAAGTTGGTTTCCTTAGTTCCTCTTTGTGTACCAGAAAGGTCTCCAGGTCAAGAATAATTCTTCAATCTTGCCTCATTGGCTCATTATTGTAACATAATCGAAACAATTTATTGATAATCATGTATCAAAATCCGAAATCAACATCAACCCTTAACCTGAAATCAAAAACTATGTTAAATAATATATAAATAATTAGGGAAAAAAACCAAATTAAAAAGTATATATCATTGTATCGAAAATTGAAGTTCACCGGGATAAAGCCATCGGAATACTGAATAAACAAACTTCTTGCCTTCCCAAATTGTTAAAGTGGTGAGATCAATAAAATGAACAAAATGGTGAAACAAAAGGGAGCATGTGAACCTCCAAACTGAAAACCTGTTTATAGTAGATTGTATCTGGTGCATTGTATTGCATTGCATTTGTGCAAATTAGATACACGTCAATCTGCATTCATGAAAAAGAAACCAACTATACTCTCAAGAATTGACATAAAAGGCGAAAGAATTCAGTAAAAATAAGGAAAAACAAAATAAACTTACCTCAAAATCTTTCAAAGTTAAATACGCTCCTTTCGCAAGCTTTTTCCTCGTAGTGGTGAAGTCTATTGGGTGCTTGATCACATCATGATAATCAGGAAGCTCATCAGGATCAACTGGCTCAGCGTAAACCCCATAAGTATCTTTTTTGCCACAATTAACGATTGTAAATTTACATACCGAAAAAGCTTTAACCCAAACAAAGCATAGTTTTGAATATTAGCCTACCGATACTTACTTTTGAAGTTTATCGAGAATCAACTCTAGAGTCCTTTTGTCAGGTAAAGGTGCCCCCTTTTGAAGATATGACGCCGCCCCTAAATTCAATATCCCAATCAACAATTAGTAATAAATTAGCATAATGTTGAAGCAGATATAAACAGAACCGCAAATGGTAACGAACCACAAACAAAGTCCGACGCTCCTGGTGCTTCTTCTTCTTCTTCTTCTTCTTCTTCTTCTTCTTCTTCTTCTTCGTCCTCTTCTTCCAATTTCCGCCCTCCTATCTGTGGAAATGGGAAAAACAGAACCTTAAAACTTGCAAACAATATTCAATATATGTAATATACTTGCAAATGAAGGTGACAGAGACCTATACAAACAAAAGACAGAGTGAGTGACACGAAATTAGAGAGGGGGACAGAAAGATAGAGGATGTGTGTGAGTGTCGTTGAGAGAGAGAGAGAGGAAAAAAGAGTGGCTGAAGAGGGGTCTCCCTCTCTTTATATAGGCAGACATTCGAGAGAAAGGGGGAGTTGAGAGGAGATGGGAGGTTGAAGATGATGTGGGATGTTGAAGATGGAGTGGGAGAAGAGGTGGGAGGTGGGGAGTTTTTTGACGGTTCCATTTGATTCAGTCAACAACGAACATGGGAGGTTGAAAGATGTGGAGATAGTGGGAAGTTACAGAGACAGTGAGAAGTTACAGAGATAGTGGGAACATGGGAGGTTGAGAGATGTGGAGATAGTGGGAAGTTACAGAGACAGTGGGAAGTTACATGATGAGAAACCGTGGAGATAGTGGGAAGTTACAGAGATAGTGGGAACATGGGAGGTTGAGAGATGTGGAGATAGTGGGAAGTTACAGGTTGAGAAACCGCCATCGATTTTGTGCATAAGATGTGTTGTAACTTTTGTGTTGAATGCTTTAGACTTGTACATTGGCCCAATACGTTTTATAATATAGATATATATATATATATATATATATATATATATATATATATATATATATATATATATATATATATATATATATATATATATATATATATATATATATATATATATATATATATATATATATATAAAGACATCTTAAAAAAATTGAAAAAAATATAAAAAAATACAAATCATAAAATCGAGAATAGTACTATATTATTATAAAAAAATGGTAAAAAATTTTGGATCATTGAAAAAAGTAATGATCCAATTTTTTTTTGTTTTTTGGATAATTGTTTCATTATAAAAAAAATAATGATCCAAAAGTTTTTTTTCTAATTTTTTTGTCTCCAATATAGTAATATGATCCATTTTATTATTTTTATTATTTTTATTTTTTCCAATTTTTTTTAAGGTTTCTTCACGGTCCTCACTTTAAAAAAAGTTATCACCCGATCACTTATATATATATATATATATATATATATATATATATATATATATATATATATATATATATATATATATATATATATATATATATATATATATATATATATATATATGTATATATATATATATATGTAGAAGTTCAAATGATACCATGTAAATTTTGTGAGACGGGGAGACGCAATCCTAGCCACTCATTTTGGAGATCAAAAAATTAAAAAAAAATTAAAAAATGCTAAAATAATGAGAATTTTTGTTAAAAAAAATTTCTACTAATTTTCGCTATTTATTCTATCTGAAAAAATTTTAAAAAATAATAAATAAAAAAATATTCTAATAGAATATTACACAAACTAGTGTAATATTTTATAAGAATATGAAAAAACGCTAATTTTTTTATTTTTTATTTTATTTTTTTAATTTTTAAATTTTTTTTTGAATAAAAAAATGATGAAAATAATAAATAAATATATTTTTTTTCTATTTTTTCATTTATTTTGCATTTTTTAATTTTTTTGTTTTACATCCAAAATGAGTGGATAGGAATGCGTCTTCCGGTCTCACGAAATATAATGGTCTCATATGAACCTAACCCTATATATATATATATATATATATATATATATATATATATATATATATATATATATATATATATATATATATATATATATATGAAAACGGTTTTTTTCTCCTTTCAGTATTCACCTCTATCGAGGGTTCTCTGGCCGCCATCTACTTGCCCTTCAATCGACGCCATCCCGTTTTTAATCGGATGCCTGACGCTTCAACTTCAACTCTCCGATATGTTTTTCATGAGTTTCCCAACGTAATTACACTACATTTTCATGTATAAATATCCCCTCTTTTTCTTGACACGGGCAGCGCTTGTAGATCGTTGGAAGGATGCTATGTCGCTGCAAAGTGGATCTGCTTGGCTTATCGATGTAACCATTTTCCCAGAAACACGTATACCCTCTTTATTCATTCACCGATTCCGCTTTGAATTTCATATTGTTGACCCTCCTAATGAATGCGTAATGCTCGTATTTCTAATTTCCCTTGTTGGTTTTCTTGTTCCCCGTTCATGCTCTCTTTCTTCATTCTAATCGAACACTATCACAAAAGAAGGCACGAAGCGCGATCAAGGGTAATCATGTGGGTCTAATTTCGGATTCATTCTGGTATTGGAACAAATGATGAATCAGTTTACTGTGGTTTCTTGTTTGCCTGAACTGCACACCGTGGTTGGATTGGATACGTTTCTCCATTGTTTCATTTGCTTTTAATGATCTCCTTATATTGCTGATTATCTCGCTTGTATATTGCTCTTTTGTGCGTTCAATTGGAAGATACAGGAGGATTGATGGCTGATCTCTCCACCAGATCGATACAACATTCCTATGGTATTTTAATTTCTCATATTTCTTTATTTTTAATCCTGCAACCTGTGAACTTAAAATCGCCATTCTTTTGTTGTGAAAGTTCAACCAGCTTTTGAAATTAGATTGCAAATTCTCCAAATCAGTCTTATTTGTCACCATTCTTTCCAGTAATTAATGTAAGCGTCTCTAAAATGCCTATTGGATTTACTCCGATATATTAACCATATTTATTTTCATTAGTTGTGGTTTTGTTTTCATGGAATTGTAATACCAGACCTAATTTTGACATATTATTTCTTTCATTTAATTATCAATTTTATTTATTTTAGGTGGTTATATTCATCTATTCCAACTTACTATTCCTTCCTGCTATTTGGCAGAAAGGATGACATGATCGTGCCTAAAACAACATGCTATAGATATATCTGGTTTTGTTTAGATAATCACTTTTCTATGTATTCGAACCTTATTTGATTTTCTCCTTCATCTTCATGGGAAATATCAGGGATTTTAGAGTTTTTGGGCATTTAGATTGCTCGGTACAATAATTTTGTCTGAGTTGGGTGATTAGCACACCAACTGTTTGTTTATATGTCCACACTCACTCCTTTCTTTATCTAAAAGGAAAGTGGGCTGCATAAATGCCTGGTACGTGAATTCTTACTGTAATTATGATTATTTATATAATTTGTTTTCTAATAGATAAAGGAAAGCAATTGGGTAAGCAGGCTGGTGGTGGCGATGAGAACCTCTTATCCCACACACAACTTTCATTTTTTTCTTTGGCAAGTCGGCATTTTGGTCGGAATAATGGACCTGCTTAATGAAATTTATCCTCTAATCTCGAGAATTTATTCTTTTTTCCTCCGTTCAATTTCCCTCTTTGTCATAATTGTGTGATTGTCATGATTAAATGAGTTTGGTTTACCTTTTGGTGGTAGAAGATTGATAAGATCACTGGAGAAGAATGGAATAACATGATAGACAATCAAAAAAACGAGTTGCAAATAAGAAGAACAAAAAATATATGAAAGAAATGGAGGTGTACAAGCAGAAAACAGAATGGGAAGCTGAAAATGCTAAGAAGAAAGAATATAATATTTTGAAAGTTCCAAACCAGGAAGCTCTGCAATTGCTAAAAAGAAAGAGAATGAAAAACCATCATAAAGGTTTGTGTCCCTAGCTTTTGTTGTTATTTTTGAGTTGGTTGTTGGATTTGATTAACTAGGCTTTTTCTCGATGACCCTAATAAGGCCCAAGCATCCTCCATTTTTCTCCTTGTTTTCTGGTAACTTCATTTGTATCAATTTCAAGATTTGAAGCACAAAGTAAATTCTTAGATGCCCATTTCAATATTTGAAGAAAAAAATTAAGTCTTTGATGCCCTTTTCAACACCATTTCAAGATTTGAAACAAATATCAATTTCTTTCACAACCCTTTTTGATATTGAAACTAAAATCAAGTTCTTTGATAATCATGACAATATACTTTCGTTTTTTATTTATTATAGTATCATACTTTTTTTCATTTGTAACATTTGAAGGATTTTTATTTGAAGTCATAGTTTTAGTTTTAAATTAAAATTACCAGAATCTGTTTGCATCTTCTAAGGACAATATCAGAAGTTCCCCACAATATCAAAACAAAGAGACAATGACATCCTTTTGAAGCTATTAATATCGTAAATATGTTAATGGAACCTTGAGAATTCATTATAAAAGCAAAAAATCAAGGCTAATTCAAATGGAGAGGTAAACGACGTGTCATGATGATTGATCCCGATCAAGAGAAAGAGGAAACAAAGCCACAGATTATGAAGATCCTAGATGTGAGAATGGTGATTATGTAAAAGTGTCAGATGTAAACATTGGCGGACCCATGTGTATGCATGGGGTAGCCCAGGCTACCCCTCAATTTTTGGTCAGTAGTATAAACTTCTCAAATTTTGTTTTTAACTATGTTCGGTGCAACCCCTGAAAAAATATGGGATACCCCTGCTTTAAACAGATTCACAAAATAAGCCCATAAGCTTTTGCCACAATTGGATTTATGAATATATGTAAAATAGTCCAGACTAATTAGCCCAATTGGACCGGTAACTGGAATCAGTTTTTGAAGAGTTCCCTTTTTGCTTCATTTGAAGATTGTGAGACGTAAAGCAAACGAATAGAAGAGAAATTGAGAAATGTTGTCCAGCTCTTCTCCAACCTACAGCTTCGCCCTCTAGCTATCATGCACCTCCGCAGCAGCCGACCGTACCTCTGCTGCTCCGGCCCTCCGCCCTCAGCCCGTGTCCGGCCAGCGGCTTTGGTAAATGTTGTTCAGCTCTCCTCCAAACTGCAAAAATGAAACAAGTAAGATTTAGGAACTTAGGGCTTATTTTTTCTTTTTAGAAATTGTTATTTTCTTGAAATAATTATGGTCCATTTTTAAGTAGGCATCAAAGGATAGGATAGGCAACGGGGTGGGTGCGTGGGGTATTACTTGCAATGATCCTTGTCCCTTTTGCTAATTCTGGTGAAATGCTTTGACAGGGAAATTGGGAGTATTATATAACCTTCAAAGGATAAAATTGTAATTTCAGCAGGACAAGGGAAGAAAAGAATCATTGGTTTTTGATAGTTCGGTACTCAGATTACACATTAGCATCTAAACATAATTAAACTATTAGTAAATATACTTTGATTAGCCTCAATGCAACAAAATGCCGATAACTTGCAATAGAAAAAAATAAGTCATCTAACCATCACAACTGGTTAACTTTTGCTAATTAGTATATGAGAAATTGTATTTGTTCCTACTTTTTATTCCTACTCATGTTCCTATTCATGTGAAATTGTGACAAGTGTCACATTTAATAAAATAAATAATATTTTAATACACATGTCACAAATTCACATGGGTAGGAACATGAGTAGAAATAAAAAGTAGGAACAAATACAATTTCTCTTAATGTATTACGCAGGAAAAAAGATTTGGTATATTATGCGGAAATTTGTGCTACCCCTGGACTTTTAGTCTGGGTCCGCCACTGGATGTAAAGGTCCGAAGTGGTTTTATTAACCCAAAAGCTCAGGTTGAAGTAGTACCTGATGTTAGTAGGTTAATTATGAAAAGTAGTATGAAGTTTTACGTTATTGGGGTTTATTTTGTTATATGTAACATGAAAGTATGTATGTAAACCTGGAATAGTGTTTGTTTTAATAAGCATTGGTCGCTTGTTTTGAAAAGGCTTGATGTCGATTTCACATTTTGACTTATTTAGTTCCTAATTGGTTTTTTTTTTTTTTTTTTTTTTTTTTTTTTTTTTTTTTTTTTTTTGCTTAAATAGACCATTAAGTATTGTCTTTTTGTCCCAAATTCATAACTTTTAGGAAGTTGAAGAGGGCATATGGTTACCTTCACAGATTGATTTACTGTATCAAACTAAGAGAGTATTTCTTGTTTTTTCCCATTAAGTCCTATGATTTATGTCCAGATAAAGAACTAAAGAACTGTGTATGTAACATATGTTCTTTTTTCTAGACTAAGTAAACCGCATTATATAAGGTTAGTTTAATTTTCACACTAAAATAAACAATTTGAATGAAAATTAAATGACTATTTTACCCTTATATACTAAGAAAAAATATTAAAGATATTTCTTAATGTTAAAGTGATAGGAGTTGTGAGGAAAAATGAAAACAGGAAAATAAGCAAAAGGGAAGTGTATTAATACGTTAAACCATCTTATTTTCTTATTCTAGAGCTAACATATATACTTAGAATATGATGTTTCACATTTTAACCGAGACATGACTTGATGTAGTAAGTTATATATGGGTGTTTTTATTTACTTAAAGCAAAAAAATATTTTAATAGAGAAAATCAATGTAAGAAGACATTACCATTGAATAACAACTTTTTACAAACACGTCCTTGTTTATAATTCTTTCAATCTCAACATTATCATGAACACCTTGTAGTAGTAACTCGCTATGATGTCATGATTTTGCGTTTCAACTTGTTAGGTTAAGCATTTGAGGCGATTCTATATTTAATGTTAGGCGGTCAATAGTAGAATTGTGATCACCGAGCTCTTTGATTTTGACGATTTACCCCTTATCCTACTTTCATTTATTTCTATTCCCACATTGTACTTATAATAACATGTTTAACCCGCTTATGTTTTAGCTAAAATTTTATTTTTACCAATTTGACCCATTCTACTTTGTAAAATCCACCCAATAATATCTTGTACCTTCATTTTTTCTTTTTATTAGGACGTTGTAATTTCCTTTATTGACCTCAACCTCTAGAATTGTACGAGCTTCTTGCTTCCACGGAGCAATATTTCAACTAATAATACCCTTAGTAGCCAAGTGATACAAATACTTTTTAATGTTGAATATGATGCTACTACTCAACAATACTCAAGATAGACAGATTTTTTTTTCCGTATGAGGACTTTCTACTTTAAAAAATCTATTGCAGAATGTTATGTGGTTAGTTGTTACAAAACACGTTTTTTCTTCTTCCACTATTCAACGCTGCATAGGGTTTTCATCACACCACGTATACATCCTCTGAAAGGTCGCCGTCTCGTTTCCAAACGGTTCCACACCCCTTCAACTTCATCATCCGCTTCATAGTTCATGCGTTACAATCAATACCGGTACCCCAGATCATTGTAGGGTTTATTGCATGCCACGTTTTCCTCCTCTAAACGTCGCCATCTTGATTAGATCTGGTTCGACACCCCTTCAACTTTAACTTTTCCCGCATCTGTCATCTTTTTAGCCGGACTCAACCGATCTTCACTTCATCCTTCTTCTCAGACGCTCGTGATTGCCCTCTCAACGATGTCATCTCATATCCAATCCTACCCACAACGCTTCTACCACTCTGAATATTCCAGGATCATACAACTTCAATTCCGATCCCACTCCGACCACAACATCACAAAAAAAATTCTCATGTTGGTGAGTCAAAGCGATTACTGTCATTTAATTTTTTCATTTTGTTATTTATTAGTATTAATTGGTATCATTTGATCGTATTCTTAACTTTCGAATTGAACAGAGCCAAAAAATGCTTGTGAGGACTTTGGATTCTTTGTTTATGGTTTGTATCCTCCCCTCTCCACCCTAAATCTTTCTTGATAATTCAGATTGCGCTTTATTGTGATTACGAATTTTAGGGTTTTTTTCTGGTCGTTGTACATAATGATTTATGAATACTCTTAACTGTTGAAATTGGAACTGAAATCAATCCACAGACATTTGTTTGCTATTTTTCTTGTAAAACGTTATCATTGGGTTGGATTCAGGAGACGGTTTGTGGATTCCCATCATTGCATGGCTTTTATTTTCAAATCCTTTTATGGAGTTGATTGCCGTGGTGGAGGAGAGAAGGGGTTAGGAAACGCACCAATGGGTTTGCCGCTCTTGGGACAAAGTGGTATATTTTGTTATAGTTTCTCTATTTAGACTTTGATTTTATCATTTTTCTCTGTTTGATACGCTATCCTTTTTAGGGCATGATTGTCTTTTAGAATAGTAAAATTCTTGAGGAATGTAGTGCAAAAGGTAGAATTCGTTAGCATAAGCTTGGTGATTTTTAATGGCATGAAAAATGTGGCCAATGTTGTGAACCGTAAGTGTTTGATGGAATTTCTTACTCCTTTTTTTTTCTAATTTGGGAATTTTTAAGTATTCCATTTTTAAAGGTTAGATGTTGATTACTGGTAGATTATAGTGTTTCTAATCTTAAGGTGTACATAACTTTGTGAAGCTACTTTTCTTTTATATGCCACTTAACCATCTTTTGATAATATGTCCACATAAATGTGTCATTTTTTGCATTAGCGTTGCCATGGAAGTTTTATTTTTAACATTAATAACGATGATGAGCCAAATAACAAGTGTGTCGTGAGTTAGCTCTAAAATTTTGTATTAAGCCTTTTTGGTGTTCGACATTTTGTCTCATTGAGTTCAAAATGTTTGAATAACTCTATATGTGACTTTGAAACATAACCACTAACTAGATCATTCAGATGTAAAGCTTATTTGGCAGACGAGTAATTAAATGCCGTTCTTGATAAACTAATTTTGAAACAAGTCATCTAGCAGTTAATGAAAAGTACAATGAAGAATGCAATTTATTAAACATAACTCTATACCTTTCAATTGTTGGCAATTAATACTAAATTATCGGTCTTTGTTTCTAATTTTGATAGTTGTGACTAAATTGCCAATCTGTGGTGACAAACGAATGATTGGTCAAGATTTGGAATTGTTCTCTTTGGAGCAGGTTCCACTGGTGATAGAATTGTTCGTGACCCCCTAGATGAAGTCAATAGGGAAAGTATATGAAGAGAGATCAGAGAAAAAAACAGGTTTGGGTATTACTGATATAGAGTTCTGATCGGAAGTTGACGTCTTTATTTACATTGGACCAAATATTTATTGGTTAAAGTTTTGAGGTTTTTTTTTAATCTTTTTTAAACTAATTTTGTTTTGAGCACTCCTAACTCTAGACAAAGTCGCATACTCGCCTGATTTCCTATTCACCTTTCTCATATAAGTGTTCTAAATTTGATGTGTAATAAGATCTGTAGAATTCCCCTGTATCGGTTTGGTGCTTTCTCTCAGTTTCTTACAACGAGACCTCAAACCCTCCAGGGAATAACGATCTGCAAAAGACGCACAATCTCTCCCTCTCTTCTTCTTTACGTTTTAATTACAGGTCCTTTATGTCAATCAAAAATCCAAAAACCTTAAATTTCTACAATTGCACATGGATGTATTCTTAATAAGCTACATTATTTTAATTTTTCCTTTATTTAACCATTTAAATGGTGTGGGTCGATTATGATCTCATTGCTGGAGGAAGGTAAGAAGAAATAATGCCAACGGAAGCATCTCTATTTATGGTTCCTTCATGTATATGCTTTTTCTCTATCTTATGGTGGAACATATTTATAATAGATGACGTAAAAACTTTTTGTATCTAACTTAAGTGTAAATATTTATGATATAGGGGTGGATTGAGTGGAAATGAAAGTGGTGATGGTGAAATCAGCTCATTACTGATGTTAACTAATCATGTGATTAATTCTTTTCCAATTTCATTATTGTACTCTTTATTTTCCTCCTTTTTCATGCCATTTGGATAACATACACTAATAATTTAATTATTAATATCATGCAGTAGATACCTCCACTAAATTTGACTCTTTATACCGATGCACACTAATTCTTGAAGCGCTTTCAAGTCCCAAGTCCTTCTCCACTATATCCCCATGAGCTTTTTTATTTTAATTTAACTCTTGTGTTTTACTCAGATTATACATATACTAACATACCTAATTTGCTAAGTCAGTGGTTCATTTGTTAAGCCATCTCATATTGAACATTTTATAATAAAGTTATATATACATCTTGGTTAATTTAACACATACCAAAATGTCAGATATGAGCTGTATGCGTTATTTACATCGAAATTACGTTTCTTGCTGTATGGTTTCTACCATGAGATTTGTGTCAATGGTTTTTAGTTTTATGTATTAGGGATTTTGTACTGATATAACTTAAAGTCATACATTAACAAGCTAAGTACGATAGCATTGTATGTTTACATTTTTTTTATTCAGACATTGTACTTTTAAAAACCATTCAAATTATAATAATCTACATTCGTTTTTCACACAGCCAAGGAACCCATCATGGGCCGTGCTGAGCACAACCCTTAAAATGTACCTAGTATATATATATATATATATATATATATATATATATATATATATATATATATATATATATATATATATATATATATATATATATATATATATAGGGAAGGGTTCAAATGAGAACCACTAAAAGGTTGAGAACCGTGAGAACCACTAATTCACAGTTTAATAAAAAATTTACGTTATAGTATTCACAGTTTAATAACTAGAAATTTTATTATATTGTGAATATTGTAAAACGTATTAAAAAATAAGGAAATTTATTAAGTTTGATGTATTTTCACATAATAAACAAGTGTGAATAAACAAAAAAAACGAAAAAAAACATAATTCTTAATGTGTGAATATCGGTTCTCACGGTTTTTAACATTTTAGTGGTTCTCATTTGAGCCTATTCCCATATATATATATATATATATATATATATATATATATATATATATATATATATATATATATATATATATATATATATATATATGGCACGTCTTTTTTAAACTAGCCTTTTTAACTAATAAGTTAGTTTTTAATTCATCACACAAGTACTTTTTTGTTAGAGTATCAATTTTTATAAAGTACGATTTATTATTAAGCAAATGACTTCTAAAAAATAATATTTTTAATAGACAATTGAGTACGGTTCTCTATAGAAAAAAGTGTTGATAAATACTTGAATATTTAAATATTTTATGAAAAAACCATACGTTTATACATGTATTTCTTCACTGAGCGGTACCTAATTCGAACTTAATTCGCGTTATACCTAACGTTTCCTATCATATTCAACAAAAATCAGACGTATATGGTGATAAATAGATCTAAGAGTTTAAGAATTCTCGATGCCTTCTCATTGATACAATATGGGTACATATCAAGGTTCTAAAAGGCGTACCATGGCGCGCCAAGGCGTGCAATGGCGTGAGGCACGACTCTGCCGTCTCGAAAACCCTCATGACGGCGCTTTTAGGCGTGGCGCGTGCCAAGGCGAGCCATGACACGCCATGGCGCGTTATGGAACGAGTATTTACTATTTGCGGCCCGTTTTTCTTCTTTATCTTGCATTTCTTGATTGGGTATAAAACATTTGAGTTTTTGTTAACTTTTTGTTATTAGTTATTGATAAAACACTTCTAAAAACTTGATATGTTTGATATAAATCTATATTTATGTATAATATAATTATACATTCATATAAAATTGCCCCTTACAATCACGCCTTGAAAAACGCCATGACTCGCCAAGGCTCGTAAAATTTGAGGCTTGACATTGCCGCCACGTCACTATGGGATAAGTACTATATATATATATATATATATATATATATATATATATATATATATATATATATATATATATATATATATATATATATATATATATATATATATATATATATATACTCTAATAGTCCCCAATAGTCAAAAAGGGAGGTTGATAGATGTTAAGATTGTCCCCAAAATTGCTTAATAGAATCTGTAGAACATTAAGGAATCAAACTTCACTTTTGTCAACTTTTTTTCAAACAAAGTGGATGCCCATTTTGATATATTTTGTTCTTTGATGTTAAACTAGGTTTCCTAAGACGGAAGTTACACCGAAATTATCTATATAAACTATCGTGGCTGTTAACAGGAGCTAATGGAGTTTCAGAAGCAAGTCATGCAACCAACATGCTTCGGAGATCGCATTTGCAATGCTATGATACTTAGAATCCATACTTAGTTGAGATGAGATTGTCACCAACAAAAATACAATATTCTGATGTTGAGAATCAAGTACCCCCCCTCCCCCAACATTTATATATGTGTACGATACAAGGTGCATCAATTGAGATTTGGTAAGATGTAATTCCTGGGTGAGCATTCATTGAATTTATGGAATAATTCATATAAGTGCATTCATATGAGTCTTATAATCGATATATATATGAAAATAAATTTGTTATACTGCAAACAATATATCTAGTCACGTAAACCTGAGATATTATATAGCACCTGTTAAACTGCAATGGTGAGTGTGGTTGATAAGGGTTCATCAACTTAAGAGTCAAACTTTTTGTATTGTGTCAACTAGTGTGGTTACCGGTTTACATGTCTACATACAAATTTATTCAAAAACTTATTTTTGGCTAATGAAAAGTTTATTAGCATGGTGTTATACAAAGATACCAAGAAAGTAGGTAAACGGGCCAAGGTCTTTTATAGAAACTTATCAAGTATAGAGTTCCATAAGGGAGTGTAGAAGATGGTAGTGAGTATTATGTCGTCGACATAAAGTAAAAGATACATCACATCATTACCATTCTTGTAAATAAATAGAAAATAATCACAAATAGAATGTGTGATACCTGTTAGTGACAATGAAATCTGCAAAACGTTGGTACCACGCAAGTGGTGTTTGGTCTAAGGCTTATAAGGACTTTTGAAGATGTGTTCATTGAATAATACATGATGAGATATGAGAAGTATCATGAAAACCCATATGTTGATGCATATAGACAGTTTCTTATAGTGACCTTGCAAAAAAGTATTCTTGACATCAAGCTGATGTATTGCCATGATTAGATACAATAAGGCTGATGACGGTACAACTGGTGGCCGGTTTAACAACAGGCTAAAAGTTCCATAAAAATCGATTATGGACTATTGAGATTGATGAACACAACCTAGGAAAGCTTTCTAAAACTGACAACGCAGCGGTCGTCGTGCGGTCAAAAATAAAGAAAACCTAACACACACTAGTATAGCGGTAGTCAGGGTCGATCCACAGGAGCTTCGTGGTTAGACTAAATGAGAGATTACCAACTAGTAGTGTCACAGCTACAGTCGGAGGATCTAGTTTCTATCTTCCTAATCACTAATACCATAAAGCAATGAACAAACAAACTCAAGCCAAGCTAAGCTAAGCTCAAATGAACCTAGTCACTTTCTGAAATCAGAAGTACATCTTTGAATCAGAAGCAAACAAAGACATCCAAACTAAGCAAAACCAAGCAAAGCATAAACTAGCCACTAGCAAAAGTTCAATGCCTAAGAACTAACCTAATTAGCTACTGATTTCAGCAAAGGAAAACAGTCCCAACAAGGTTAAAGCAATATCCAAATACAATTCCAACATTCAAAACCAAACACAAGCATAAAAACACCGAAATACCAACATTAATCATAACCAAATGATTTTCATTCACCAAACTTAGATCCAAACATAAAAACAGTAATGAAATGAGCTAAAACAGAAGCCAAAGCTTAATATCAATGGTTGTCACTCCCAAAGATACAAAACCAAGCTTAATCCAAACTAACTAATTACAATTAAAATTCAAAACATGAAAATACCAATTGAGAGCTTGCTGAAACGAAATCTTGGAGTCAAAGAGCTTCAAGGTCGATTTTACACCCGATCTTTACTAGGTTTTTCGGCTGGAAATGCATTTATTTATAGTTGCAATTTTCCCGCAGCCGCGCCGCGCAAATGAATAATCCGCGGCGCGCGTACTAATCTTTTTCCGTTTCTTCGGTATTTGAATGTGTTCCACCGCCTTAAGCCCGCGTCGCGCAGGTGAGATATCCGCGGCGCGCGTACGAGTTTCCTTGATTTTTCGTTCTTTTCCAAACTTCTTCCTTTTGCACGCTTTTAGTCCCTGTTTCCATTCTTTTTCTCCAAACAAGTCCTGGCACGAAAAGTGAGAATACCCAGACATATTTGATATAATTTTATCAAGAACAGGGCTCAACAACGCCTAAAATACTTGATATCACTAGGCGTTGTCAAACACTCGAAAGACTCGATTCTAATTTGTGTTTAAAAATCCCTATAGTAATATTCATATGTTGTATTTAATGTATGCAAACACCCAATTTTGTTTCAATTAGCACACTAAATTCATCATTGATGGTATGTTTCCAATTTAATTTGGACAGGGTGTCCTTATGATTTTTTGGTATGTTAGAAATCGTGGTGGAAATGGAACGATTGAATATAGATATTGGTTTTAATATGTTTGACATGTTGTAACTATGTTTGGTGTAAGTTGGAGGGATGGCGATGAGATTAGTTGAGGTTGGTAAGATCATTGATATAATAGAATTAGGCTGAATAGATCTAACACTTATTGATGGGTTTAGGTTGTATACTTGTGGGCTAGCAGAAGGTGACGCTGGTTGATCAGGCCAACATCAAGGTGTTTGAGTACTAGGGGTGTGATAGACCCAAGGTGGGTGGGGTTGGGTTGGAAGAGACATGCAAGGCAAGAGAGATAAAGATTGTTACGGTGCATCGGGTCAGTAACAAAATTGTAACGTGTCAGTGATGATTTTTTTTATTTTTTTGAAAAGATAAGACATGTTTATTGAATATATGATGAGATGTAAACATCCTTTTGTTTTGTGAGGTCAAAACATTCATAACCTTGGTGGGTTATTGGGGTAGCCATTAAGACTTAGGGTGTTGAGCATGATTGAAGTTTATTCATCATGGAGGATGGGAAAATTAAGTAGCACAAATACCTAAAGACATGTTGGTGTTGGTAAGATGGGGTGCGATGAAATAGTAAGTGAGTGGAAGTGTTATGATTTAAGGTTTTTTTGATAGGATGTTTAGAAGGTACAAAGTGATTTGGAGGGAGAAATGTCAAAAATATTATGGCTTGGCAACTAAATCTTAAGGAGAATGGAATTTGTGGAGCTTTACATATGAAAGACGGTAAAGATCGCTTGTGCTTTTGCGATCCCAATGGGTTTTCCTTCACTGTAAACCAAAGGGTTATAGTCAACATATATGTTATTGTCAATAGCAAGGTAACATACTGAAAGTAGATGTTCTAAAAGAAAAGGGGAGTGTAGGAAATGTTTTAATCAAAAGGGTGGTAGAGGAGGTGAAAAGGACGTATACACATATATGTAAATAAGAAGATTCAGACCATTACCAATAATTATGTTCCAATAAATGTACATAAACTGAAATAAGGATTCAGTTTACCTCGGGAATCGAATTAACAGTTATCCTCTGGATTTGAAATTCAAGTGCATTCATAGGATGTTGATGATTTACGGGTGTGTAGTTTTGAGTCAAATTCAGAAACGCTGCAAAACCCTGTTGTGGCCGTGGACCGAAAAAATCTGGATTCAAGTTGCTTTATGAGTTAAGGTGCTCGAAATAACATTATGAGCTTCGTTTCGAGAGAACTCATTAACATGTATACATGAGCAAATGGATGTTCAATAACAACTCCCATGGACATAGAGTAGTCATTAAATGCTTGGAATGTAAATTCACAAACATTATTAACTCTCACTATTTTGACAATATAATCAGGGAAATGTGCCACACACTACAATTTGATAATAGGAAAATGTGAGACCATTTGGTAGATGCATATATCAAGACTATACGGTATATAAATAATCCAAATGGTAGATAAATCAGTTTGCATATATCACATTGAATTATTTCAAGAAACCTGGGTGATTCCTTTTCAACCTTTATCAGGAAAGGTTTTGCAATTAATTCTCAAAGGGAACAAAATGCACATGATTTCATATTTTCTGTTTAAAAAAACTTCAGGTCCTACAACATGTGTCCATGTGTATTCTCTATTTTCAATTATCCTCTGGATCATTGTTAATCATGGGTAGCCTAGCCTATCCAGTCATAAACTACAAGTTCTAGGATTACAAGATCTTCTTTAACTACCATGTTTGAATCAACCATATGTATATATGTATAATGTAAACAAGAGTCAAGCATTGGTAGTTTTTTGGTATATGATTTGTATCTGTAATAAGCATATATTTCTTATTTTATATGGCTAGTCACAATCTGAGTATCATATCTGCTAAGATATATGTCAGTGAATCTCAATTACTTTAGAAAAATAATGCATTATTTATTAGAAATTTTTTACCATTAGGTAATATGGAAGGAGCCTTTCCTAGTCCCTCAATGCAGTATACAATACCTAATATAATATTTATGAGCCTTTTGTTGTGTTTATTTAGGAAAAATATTTCTTACATTTCAAAATAGTGTGTGTGGTACCATAAGTTGTTATTAAAAGATCTTCATGATTCTCTTGGTGTTGTGCTCCTGTTGAATTATATTGAACTTTGCATAGAAAAATAAACATTGAGTTTATAATCATAGTAATAACCACAATGAAAGTTATTTATTACAGGAAAAACAATACACAAAAATCTGGAATGAAAGACACATTTCAACAAAAATTAGAAATCTTAATTCTTAGGCATCCAGGTCATTGGAAAAATATTGGGCATATAGAATAGTGTTTTCAGAATCAACATTGTCAATGTTGGATATATGTACGGGTCATCAACTTTGTTGATATTTCTAATAATAGCAGGGTCCTATTTGGGTTGCCCTCACGGCCCAATAAAAACAATCAGTAGTAGAAATAATAGAGGAATGATCAGTCTATTAAATAATTGAGAAATTAATTAATCAGAAACTGGATCAAGAATTAATTGATAAATTAATTGGGAAATTAATTTATAGAAATTAATTTAGGGACTGGATTGTAATTAATTAATAGATTAATTAATTAGCCCATGCAGTATAACTAGAGGCCTTAGGGTGCAATCCTAAGGCATCCTAACACCCTAAAGGTCTTCCACCTCCAAGAAACCCTCCCCCTCCATCTTGCCCTCCATGGATTTCTGGATCGATTTCCATAAGCCTTGTAAGTTTCTGTCTGCTTCTTCTTCTGATGATGATCTTGGGTGTGAATTAATAGAGGGATTCTGGTTTGGATCCTTAACATCCAACCACAATGTATGGATCAATTTTTAATATATTATTGGTGCAATCGTTATGAACTTATGATCTTGTTATGAACATGTTATGATCTTGCTCAGTTTTTGGGATTTAATATGTTTTATCTTCCGCTGCCTGTAGCATTAGTGTTAATATGTAAAAATCACAACAGTGGTATCAAAGCCATTGTTCTTAGGTTACATGCACATTAGATTAAAAACTTGAATATGAATTGTTTTTGCCTGCTGAAATTTTCGATATTCATAGGTATTATGCTAGAAAATCTTGAAAATTGCATGTTATGAATTTTGCTTGATTTATGCCCCCGTATACCTGTTCATCGAAATTTTGGAGGGTTTAGAAACCCTCCATAGGGTTTTGGCGGCCAGGGTTTCACAAACCCTTGCTTGCCTTGCAAGTTTCCTAACTTGCATAGTTGCCTTATATGCTAGTTTCCTTAAACTAATCCCTTTGCTTTAAGTTGATTTAATTAATTATTAAAGGTGGTTTTATGAAATTAAATATGATGAACATAAATTTTAAAGTGTTTAAAATTTTTACCCTTAATATATTTAGAATAATATATATATTATTAAAACTTAAATAAAAACAAGAACATTGGTCAAACCATGACTAGGCTCATCCACTATAAATGTGTTTGAAGGTTTGAAGGAGGATTCTTATGAATCCTAATGAGGATGGTTTTTAAATGACATTTATTGTCTACCCCATCACGACCTGTCACGTTTTACATAGTGGAGTTACCGAAAGGGTTTGATAGGGCAATGTTTATCAGTTAACAAGTATTTAACTTAGAAGTATCTAAACAAAAGCCCCGTTTTAATTAAAAAATAAAATGTGAATTATATGCATATTTTCTTTATGATCTGCTGATGGAGCTGTGTGGTTAACCGACACGTCATTGTAGGTCACAGTTGAAGATGATGTGGCACTCGCGATTCTTAAGTGTATCTTAAGCCGGGGATCATGCGGTTTTTGCTTGGTCTATTCACCATCTGATCCATGATCTACGACATCCCTATCATGGATTTGAGATGAGAATAACCGAGATTAACATGCCATTGATCTCGGTCAATGAATCTCACGGACCTAGGAATTTCATAGAGACTGAAATTGATAAATGTATATTTACCTTAATGACCATTATGTTGTGATTACGGCATCTCTCTTCACATCAGAACTGGGAGATTTTGGGTCCTAGCCTTGTTAAATAATAATTTTGTAATTATTTAAAAGGATTAAAATTAAACTAATAAATTCTGATTTTATAGATGTCTGAAGCTAGTGTCAATTCTCCTCCTTCTCCTCCATCACCTATCTCTGAAAGCTTTAGGAAATATTTGCTAAATATGGATAAGCTCGCTGGTCTTAACTATCTGGAATGGCTTCGCACATGGAAACTGCTTCTAAGGTTCAAAGGCAAGCCATATCTGATTGAGTGTCCATTCCCCATTCTACCAAGGCATGACATCACACAGGAGCTTCGCAATGAGCATGATTTCCTGATTGATGAGTCCAAGGAAGTTCGTATCCTCATGCTGCTGACCATTGACCCCGAGATTCGCAGGGATTTCAAGTTTTTGGGTCCTTATGAGTTAGCACGCTTGGTTGAGGAAACGTTCTGAGGACTGGTTGAGGAATAATGAACTAGGATCTTCAAGGAACTTGAAGGATGCAAGCTAGAAGAAGGAAGTAGAGTCGGTCCGCATGTTCTCAATATTGAGGGATACATTAGGGAACTGTGCAAACTTGGTCACCTTATTGATCGGGAGTTGAGCACTAACATCATTCTCGACTCGCTGACCAGCCGATATGATCTGTTCATTCAGATGTATAGAAAGGGAAACCAGGATAAGACTATCATGGAGATGCATTCGATGTTGACTATATACGAGTCGTTCATAGAGATACATAGTTCCACTGATTCAGCTACTTCGGGATTGAGTCCGGTGATGAGACATATCAAGAAACGGTCCAGGTCAACTGTTGGACCAGTTCTGAGATGTCTCAAACTGGGAATTCACAGGGTGGGATGTAGTCATAAAAATATTTAAAGATGCTTCAAATCCAAACCGTTTGGAATTTCAGGTATATCTAAAACTCAAAACTTCTTATCCTTAAATCCTTGATACGGGATGTGTTCCTCACATTTAGACAGTATGCAGGGACTTAGTAGGATGCGGGAAACTGATGCCTAGGAGCTTATTGGGATTGGATCGGGATCATGGGCTCATGCAATTTTGATGTTTAGTTAGATATTTGATTCTGTTGTTAGCCAGTAGTTGCATATGACATTGTTTTCGTATTTTACATTGTTTGAGGATATTTTCAGATTTAATAAAATTATTGACATTTTCTCTTTATAAAACATGATTGTTTCATATTATCCTTGCAATGTTATATGAATGTGTTGATAGCATAAATAGTAATAATCTGAATGTTGATACATCCAAAAGTGTGTTGGACATTGTGTTTGGATGATTGTTAGAATTAAGTTTAAATAACAATTACATCAACCAAAAGTCCAAGTGGATAGGAATTTGGAGTTATTTGACTTAGAGTCATATGATGAATAGAACTCTTAATTAAATTTGATTGAAACAAGAAATGCATCACCCAAATATCCAGTAGACAGGATTTCGGAGTCATTTGACTTAGAGTCACATGATGAATGCATATCTTGATTCAATTAACGAAGTCATAATTTACATAGAGATGTAAAAGATATCGAGATTACAGGGCAATGTCCACACTAGTTCTTGTGAACTGCCCAGATATATGAATAAACACAATTAGTTATACTTCAAATCGATTTGGCAAATATACTTTGTTTATCGGAATAAACAGTAGTTAAAAGCTTTGAATTGTTCAAAGATTTCAAAGTGAAGTATAAATATCAACAAAATTGAAATCTGAGTATGTAAGAAACTGAGAAAATGTTTCACAATCTTCTCCTTCCAAAGAGTACTAAATCATTATAGTGTGTCTTAAAAGAACAAATCGAACATTGTTTGAAATGGTTTGATCCTCGGTGTATTAGGTACACTTCTAATTAGTTTCGATAGATTAGATACTCCAACCAGTTAGACCATAAAAGCATATACAAACTTAAGACCACATCTCAGATAAGTAGGTTTCACAAACACCATCTGAAGTGTGAAAGCAGGGTTCGTCCCTTGCTCATACACAAAAGGGGTTTGGGGTCATGCAGTGTTCATTTGAACCTCATAACTATCTTAAACATGGTAAGTAGTGTCGTTTCATTGGTCATCCCGCAAGTACCTTAGATACTTGTTTTGCAAGTCACTCGAGAACAAATGTTTGTATCTCGAAAGCAGAGTCATTCTTTGGAAAGAGCTCATATTCTAAGGAGCCAATGGGAGTAGGAGTAATTCTGAAAGGATTCAAGGATTAACCGATGAAGGAACCTTTAGTCAATACTAGGAGTTAACTAGTGATCAAATTCCCGTTGAAAGAAAACTTCACATACTCTTCTCTTCGCAAGTCCAATAGTAATGGTCACATTCATGACGTATTATGGTCTCATATTACTAAAAGGTGACATATCGATTAGTGGTAAAACACTAAGTTGGTATGGATGAGTAATCCAACTACATGGAAGCATTGGTGAGCCCGGTTACTACTAAATAAGAGAATACATAAGGGCGAGACCCAGTCAATGTATTAATTTGACTGATCTTACACCTGGCCTAGAAACCAGTGAGAGTAATTGAATCATCAAAAGAAAGAGACATAGATAGGTATGTACTCACATTCAAAGAAAGACTGGCTGAGTAGAGCAATGCTCAGACTCAAGAAATTGATTCTAAGAAAAGTACTCTTAACTGCACTTCGTGAGTCATAGCAAGATTGGATTATCTGAACCGCTTTCCTTGAAAGGAAAACATAAGGGTTGCATGAAAGACACAACCAAGAACTTTTGAACATGCCAATATATCCAAACAGAAAGGTACATAATTCAAAAGATTCACGTAGAGAATCTAACGAGAACCTCACAAGACAGGATCTTTGTGGTCACAAAGTATGCCAAAATATTTGGATTTTGTGAAAGCATGGGAGAATTCTATAATTATGTCAAGGCTAGTTGGAGTATTATTATAGTCTGCCTATCAACGTATGTCGGTGGCATACTACTTATAGGAAACATCTCTTATTGTTACAAAGTATAATGACTTTAAGAAATGTTTCGCTATGAAAGGTCCAAGGAGATATGATATACATATGTGGTACAGGAATCTGTAGAGATAGATGAAACCGCCTAACCTGGAATATGATCTTGAAGACATTCAAGATGCATGACTCCAAGAAAGGAGTTTTCTAAATCAAGACGGTGGTTGAAAGCATTACCAAAAAGCACATATGAGAAAAACAAAGAGTTATGTTAAGGGTGAATGGGAATTAGAATAATTTGAAAAGAGTTCCAAATTTGAAAGTTTAAGTATTTGCATCATCTGATGATATTAAAGACTTCATGGTTAAAGAGTTTCACCGGTATCTTGATGGTTGTCCTCAACATCATGAACACCTTGAAATCTTTTGTACATCAAGGGTGTAGTCATCTTGACTAAAGAACCCAAGAACCATGAGAAGTCAAAACACACACCACTGTTTTTAAGAATTGAGTTAGGAGAGAAACATAGCATAACACATTGAGATATCATCAAAAGAATAATGAAGGTCATTTTTGGTATATAGAAAAATAAAATCTTAATTATAAGTTTAATAGAACCAAGAAACATATAAAATCTTGTAGAGACTTGGTAATAAGCTGAGTGGCTACCATTCAAATCATTCTAACACTGTGTTTCACTTTAGCATGTTTAGAACCCGCTTCCCGAGTAATTAATTAACTTGTTCAAACTTCCACAGTCAGTCGTACTCTTGGAAGCAAGAAGTGATTTAAGACTGTCATGAGTATCAGTAGATTGTCTATAGTGATTAGACATGGCATAGTGATTGCGACTAACCCTCATGAGTGCTTGGTAGAGATTCAAGTATTGGAACAAACCGCACCTAGAGATTGCTTCATGGATTTACTCAATTAATCTAGGATGATAATGTCTTTTATTCTTCAGTCCGAGATGCATGAGGGATTTGTACTATGATTCTGTCGTATATCAGCTTTCTCAAGCGCTAACCGTAATTGGTAGTTATAAAGGGAATGTTTGGTATGATATGATGAAATAGGTAGAGACTATGTAGTCAAAGTCTATCTATTCCTTCTGACCTAACTAGGAGAAGCGATATTCGTGGGTCCCTCGATGATTTGATGTTGACACAAAAATGGTCGGTTGGGCTCTGACTAGATTGATGTGTTCGATTAAGTAGTCTGATTTGGTCATCACAAATCTCTATCAGGAAACAGAATTTAAACTTTTGGGAATTGACCCTTATCCGTGTCCCAAGTTCATAAAATGATATCTTGTAGAACAGAGGAATAATTGATCTCTTATCTAGGGGTCGTCTCGTGATCATAGTTTTGATCAGAGTTCGGCAGTTGCATTGGATGTCACACTCTCTGCATATTATCTGAGAGTATTAGACCACACAAAGTTGACGACATTTCAAAGTGATCAGAGTTCGACAATTGCATTGGATATCTTGGAAGTTTCTGTCTGCTTGTTCTTCTGGTGATCTTAGGTGTGAATCAATAAAGGGATTCTAGTTTGGATCCTTAACATCCAACCACAAGGTATGGATCTATTTTTCATATATTGTTGGTGCAACTGTTATGAACTTAGGATCTTGTAATGAACATGTTATGATCTTGCTCAGTTTTTGGAATTTAATCTGTTTTATCTTCCGCTGCCTGTATGATTAGTGTTAATCTGTAAAAATCCCAACACTCAATAAGGTTTTGTTATTTTCATTTCCTTTAAGAGTAGCTTGGTAAAGTTGACAAAGATGTGAAGGTGTGCAATAAGTCCTTTACCAAGGACTTGTGCTGTCACATATATGACACGAACCATTAGGATTATGTGACGTCATGGCATATAGTGATTGAGAAGTATGAATATCATTCAATTCAACATAAAGTGGATGATTATGAGTTGTGGTCCCACGTGAAGTTGTAGAGGTAGGGAGGGACAAGAAAAGGTCATATATATGGGATAAGATACTCGTATTCATTATATTATGACAGAGACACATTCTTTCGAGTCTGTATCATCCTTAGACTATGCACAACTGCAGAAAGAGGTATACTTATTCGTTAAATGCATTGTGTTTATATAAAAAATGTAATTTAATGTTATTATGGATAATAAAGGTAAAGTGCATAGCTATTTTGAATGATATTAAGGTGTGTTCTTATTACATATAGTAATGGTAAAGTGCAATGCTATTATTGATGAAATTTAGAGTGTGTTGCTATTATGGATTGTAAGATAAAGTACATTGCTATTATGGTTGAAAATTAATGGAACCTTAAAAAAACAAAATAAAAAATCTCTCGTATTGTGAAGATTTTTCATTTTATGCTTTTTTTATTTAAAAAACTCAAATAAAAAGCTCTCCTATTGGACGCTCTTAGTTAAACAATTGTAATTTCTATTTAACACTTTTAATGTATTAGACAGTTTCTATTGTAATGCTTAAGAGTTTTGTGTTTTAATATGGGGAAATCTCCAATAAAGTCCTAATATTTTAGCTCAGTTTATGAAAAACTCCCAAATTAATTTTTATTTACAAAAAAGGAGAGAAAATCGGCTAATGTATTCAAATTAGCCCCTTTTAACCTTTTCAGCAGGTTAACTTGCCACATGGAAAGTCTACATATTTTATCTTCAATAAAGTCCTAATATTTTGGCCAGTTTACGGAAAAGTCCCAGTATGTTTCATTTTCAGTAAAGTCCTAATATTTTGGCTCAGTTTATGAAAATGTCCCAACATTTTAGCTCAATTTTACTTGAAAAACATTACGTATTTTCACATGTATTTACGTTTTTAATAACGTATTTATATGTTTAAAAATGTATTTTTACATATTTATTAAAAATATTTAAAAGTAACGCATTTAATAACGTAAAAAAACTTAAAAAATACGTCTTTAGTAACGTATTTGACGACGCCTAATAATATCAAGTATTATAGTCATCTTTTAGCTATGTTTTGGATTAAATATATGTCTTAAATTGGAAAATATCACTTACTTTTGTGCCAAAGTGTTTGGAAATGTTTTTAGTGTAAATGCAGAGGTTTTAGTGCAATTCTGGAAACGTTATGGAGCAAAAGGGGCAAGAAGACAAATTTGGCATAAATAGCGCCGCTATCTCTTGAGATAGCGCCGCTATCTCGCGACTGTATAAAATCTCCGTTTTTGAATTTCAAACTCCGAGATTTCGGGCTTGAGAAGACGCTCGCGTCGCGGAAAAGGCTATGCCACGACGCGGAAACCCTAATTTCGCACCACTATAAATACCGGAGTCCTGCCTGACTTTTAGAGCATCCGGGGACGCGAATGAGGGATCCGAAGGCAGAATTTCGTCAGTTTTTCAGTAGGAATCAATAGTTTGGTTAGTTATTTACTTTTACTCTCGTTTTATCAACTCGCTATCGAGGTGTTCCACAATCGGGATTTCCTTCGATTATTCGATGTTCGTTTGGATTTATAGTTTCTGATTTCAGTAGTCAATAGTTGGTAATAGATCTGGATTTGATTGTTTGAATGTTGGTTTGATTTGGATTTATAAAAGTTAATCATTCGGTTCAAGTTATATTGCACTTTTTCGGTATTGTTTCTGTTGAATGCTTGTTTGGATGTTTTGGGATTGTCATTGCTTCTAATTTTTCTGGAATTTACTTCTGGAATCAGTAAGTAATCTTAGTTTAGAACTTAGTTTAGTTTAGTTTAGTTCATGCTTGATTTGGATTTTGGCAATTGTTTTGATATTGTGTTTTGTGTTGGTTTTTGGGAAAGTAGAAACAATACCGCTGACTGTAGAGTGACACTACAGTTGGTATACTGTCGTTCTATCTTGACCACCAAACTCCCATGGATCGACCCTTACTACCGTTGTACTAGTGTGTTTGAGTTTTATTTTCTTATTTTTGACCGCACGACGACCTAGACGTGTCAAATTTTGGCGTCGTTGCCGGTGAGTTATGCGCTTAGGATAGACGATCAGTGGTATTTTTTTCTTTTGATGTTTGATTTTTGTTTTTAATTTTTTGTATGTGTACGTCCTCACAATGGACAATTACATGTACCCGGGTCAATAAACGTGTTATGCTGGCCCGATTTATTATGATAACAACCAATGGAACCAAGGTCGAGGACCTCCACGACAGCAACAACAAAACAATCAATGGAGAGGACAACGCTATAATAATGGGCTCTACAATAACGGTAATTTCGTTCCTCCGCTTTATTTTGCACAACCGAGTGAGCAGTCGGTTGCATCACACTTCCAACCACGGGAGTATGATGAGGCATCACCTATATTTTTTCCTGGAAATATAGATTGTCAGGTAGAAATTGGGCCAGAGTTGTTAGGTGTGTTGCCTAAATTTAGGGGTCATACGCAGGATAATCCTTATAATCATCTTCACGAGTTCTTAGATATAGCCAACGTGAACATACCTAGAAATGCTGATAGGAATATCGTTAGGCTTAAATTGTTTCCGTTCACACTCAAGGACAAGGCGCAGTATTGGTTCATGTCGCTGCAATCCAATAG
The DNA here is from genome assembly GCA_023525715.1 of Cichorium intybus. Lineage (NCBI taxonomy): Eukaryota > Viridiplantae > Streptophyta > Magnoliopsida > Asterales > Asteraceae > Cichorium > Cichorium intybus. The sequence goes on along the minus strand of CM042012.1, from coordinate 125,620,776 downwards.
TATCACTACTTGGAAGCAGTTGAGGACATGGTTCTTGCAGGAGTTCTACCCTGCAAGCAAGACGATGGAAGTAAGAAGTGATATACAGGAATTTCAGCAAAAACCTGGAGAAGCATTCCATGACGCTTTCGAAAGATTGAAGCAGTTGTTATGCTCATGTCCACACCACCAGTTTCCACGATGGCAGTTGGTCACGATATTCTACGACGGTGTCGATGGTATGAGCCAGACCATGATTAATGCATCATTTGGAGGGACAATTATGCTGCAAGATAGCGAGACGAAATAGAGGTTCTTGGAGCAACTCAGCAATGGATCCAAGTTCAATCATTCAGCAAGGAAGACAAACAACACCTCATCGGTAGCGACAATAGATGTCGATAACGACTGGAAGAAGGAGGTGAAGAATAAGATCGGTGCCCTTAGCAGGAAGCTCGACACAGTATTGGCCACCGTGCAGCAAGAACCACCAATTCAACAGCACCACGGTCAACAAGAACAAAGACCACAAGAGGTTAGTTAAGTGTATGGTCAAGGGCAATACTATAACAACAACCATTAAGGTAATTGTGCTGAGTCGTGTTCTGTGAACAACCAAAATTTGGGATTTGCGCCGTACTCGCCAGAAACTGAGGCGAGTGATTTTAATACCAATGATACTGTGTGTGAACCTGCATCACCTGAACATGTGATGGAAGGTCATACACCTTGGGAAATTCAAGAGACCACCGAGATGGTCGAAATGGTTGTTGAGAAGGAGGTTGTAGATGACAATACTATCCTTGACTCAACAACTTTTGATGTTTTTGAGAATGTTAATAATGTTGATCTGGTGATGAGTGAATCTATACCATCACCAGACAACTTGGCCGAAAAGGACATTGAGGAGGGGGCCGTAATTGACAATACTAACCCCCACCCAACAACTCCTGAAATTTTTGAAACTGTTGATACTTTTGAATTTCAAAATCTGGTGATGAGTGAATCCATACCATCACCAGATGCATGGTCGAGACAGTTATTGAGGGAGGGGCGTAGATGACAATACCACCCCGACCCTGCACTTTTTGAAAATTCCGATCATTTTGAGAATAAAGATCTGGTAATGAGTGAATCTATATCATTACCAGATAAAACTAGTCATTCATTCTTGGTCCCGATCCACCTGTTGGACGGTGACCAAAATGATGATAACCACGATGAGGTTTTTGAAAATGAGAAACATAGTTTTTTCACCACTCATGATCCATTAATGAGTGAAAAGTTGGATGTGATCAATACTATCGATGAGGATATTCGGGAGCATACTGATATTATGCCCTCCACTCCCATTCGATTGGAAAATCTTTATTGGCACTGCAGGAAAAAATTGCAACGTGTAGACGACACGCATTATGCGGACAAACGCTTTGCAAAACAATTACTGGGAGCGGCACTGGGCGTGCTCCACGTTAAGCCGGTGATGTTGAAGAGACACCGAAGGAAGGTCCGAGCTTGTAGGTTTAAAGCAACTTCCAAACATTCGCACAAATTAATCAGAAAACAGCAACCGGGCAGCAGCAGAGGAACCGGCAAGCCATTTGATCCAGGGAAATCAGAGTGCGGGATCGATGAAGGAACAGTGGTAACTGAAATTCAGTGGAGACAAATAGCGTACGACCCACCGAAGCCACAGAAAGACGGTCCAGCTAAAAGACCGAGCAAAAAAGCGCTTTCGGGAGGCAACCCGATGTTCGATAAGTATTTTTATTTTTATTTCCATTTTTATTTTTGGTCAAAATATCATTGAAGATAATCATTGTTGAGTGTGATACGGTATGATCCAAGTGTGGGGTGAGCATGAGGGATTCGAAAGGAAAAACAAAACAATGCACGCACGCGCCGCCCACACCATCAAACCGCGACGTGCATACTAGCGACGCGGACATCTTCATTTGGCGCCGCGGACTTTCAACTTTGGTCGATGGACACTGGATCTCATAGCATTTACGCGTCGCGGCCTTGACACTCCGGCGTCGCGGATACGGGGAATCAGCAAGAAGGACAACAACTCGCAATGTATAATCTTCTTTTGTATTTTGCAACTTTTATTTTTTAAATATGTTTTTTAGTGTGAATAGCATCTAGCCAAACCATGATTGTTGCACCAACTGATGGAGTTGCATAACGCAAGTGTGGGGTCACTGTACCCCTACACTCGTGTTATGCCGGCGTGTTTACTCGCCCCGACTTCCGGATTTCATCGTGAATGACGCGAACAATCGACCCTGCCACAAATGGTTTCAACAGCAAGTAGTTCTACCGTTCTAAAGGGGTAACTCTTTCTCCTTTGTTTTGAATAATTTTTATGTACAACGGGGACGTTGTACGGTTTCAAGTGTGGGGTGTGGACGGTCGAAAGAGTGTTTTTTGAAATTTTTGTGGGAAATGAATCAATTTTCAAAATTTTTAGCAATTTTTCAAATTTTTTACTAGATTGTAATTTTGAAACGAGTAGTTTTGAATGTTATAGCTTTGGTATTTTTCAAGAAATACTATTTAGTTGTTATCATGCTATTGGTTTAGTCAAATAACTTGAGTTTTTAGGAGTCAGAAGATTGAAATATTTTAGGATTGGAATTTAGGAAGGAACTGTCAATCAATGGCCTTTGTTGTTCGAGCCGGTAGGTCTAAAATGGGTGGCCTTGAAGAGGCATTTATGCACCTTACCACCTAAGATCGTCTGGTTTGGGATGATATTTCTGAAAGCTCGTTACACGGACAACATCGAAAGTCATGGACAGTTCTTTAACGGCCTTTAGAATCTGAATGAGTAAGTTTGCTTTTTTGCATACCGAAAATTTGTAATCAAGGGTTCTTTAGAAAGTCCTGAATTCCAAAGGATATTCTGGTTATGTTTGCAAAAACTATTTCAATCTAACTCTGGGGACAATAAGCTTTGAAAGTGAACACATTCAAAAATTGTTTGAGTCTTAGTTAAAATTTGTTAAAAACTCTCTTGCTTGGGGACAAGCAAGGCACAAGTGTGGGGTGTTTGACGATGCCTAGTAATATCAAGTATTATAGTCGTCTTTTAGCTATGTTTTGGATTAAATATATGTCTTAAATTGGCTAATATCACTTACTTTTGTGCCAAAGTGCTTGGAAATATTTTTAGTGTAAATGCATGGGTTTTAGTGCAATTTTAGAGAAGTTATGGAGCAAAAGGGGCAAGAAGACAAATCTGGCGTAGATAGCGCCGCTATCTCGCGATTGGATAAAATCCGTTTTTGAATTTCAAACCCCGAGATTTCAGGCTCGAGAAGACACGCGCTTCGCGGAAAAGGCAATCCCACGACGCGGAAACCCTAATTTCGCACCACTATAAATACGGGAGTCCCGTCCGACTTTTAGAGCATCCCGGGACGCGAAGGAGGGATCCGAAGGCAGAATTTCGTCAGTTTTTCAGTGGGAATCAATAGTTTGGTTAGTTATTTACTTTTACTCTCGTTTTATCAACTCGGTATCGAGGTATTCCACAATCGGTATTTCCATCGATTACTCGATGTTCGTTTGGATTTATAGTTTCTGATTTCAGTAGTGAATAGTTGGTACTAGATCTGGATTTGATTGTTTGAATGTTGGTTTGATTGGGATTTATAAAAGTTAATCATTCGGTTCAAGTTATATTGCAGTTTTTCGGTATTGTTTCTGTTGAATGCTTGTTTGGATGTTTTGGAATTGTCATTGCTTCTGATTTTTTTGGAATTTACTTCTGGAATCAGTAAGTGATCGTAGTTTAGAACTTAGTTTAGTTTAGTTTAGTTCATGCTTGATTTGGATTTTAGCAATTGTTTTGATATTGTGTTTTGTGTTGGTTTTTGGGAAAGTAGAAACAATACCGCTGACTGTAGAGTGACACTACAGTTGGTATACTGTCGTTCGATCTTGACCACCAAACTCCCGTGGATCGACCCTTACTACCGCTGTACTAGTGTGTTTGAGGTTTATTTTCTTATTTTTGAGCGTACGACGACCTAGGCGTGTCAGTATTTATATGTCTTTAATAACGTTAAAATAATTAAAAAATATGTAAAGAATAAAAACGATGTAAAAATACCTTTTATAAACGTATAAATACGTAAAAATTACGTTTTATTCATGTATTTCATAACGTAAAAAAACTTAAAAAAATACATATTTTAAAACGCTTTTATACGTCTTTAGTAACATATTTAATAACGTAAAAATAATTAAAAAAATATGTCAAAAATACGTAAAGAGTAAAAATGATGTATAAATACCTTTTATAAACGTATAAATATGTAAAAGTACATTTTCAAACATATAAATATGTTATTAAAGATGTAAATACATGTAAAAATATGTAATTTTTTCAAAGTAACTAAGTCAAAATGTTCGGATTTTTCCGTAAATTAGGTTAAAATATTAGGACTTTATCGAAGATAAAACATGTTGGGAATTTTCCGTAAACTGTGTCAAAATACTAAAACTATATTGAAGATAAAACATGTAATTACCTGCTGAAAAGGTTAAAAATGGCTAATTTGATAACATTAGCCGGTTTTCTGTCTTTTTTGTAAATAAAAATTAATTTGAGACTTTTTTATAAATTAGGCCAAAATATTAGAAATTTATTGGAGATTTCCCTTTAATATAAGTATCATTATAGGTTTAATCTATTTAGGTTTTTCTGCATTTTGGGCAAAAAAATATGGATTTTCTTAATTTTTTTTTATTTTTAAAACATTTAATGATGGATTAGTGATGGAGAAACTCCCGCTAAGAAATTGGTGTGCCTCAACATTCTGTCGATGGACTGGTCAAACATGGTAAAAGGATAGGGAAAATGACTTATAAGGGTAATTATGTTTCAAAAATGTTCAAAAAACACCATCCAAGTTTGGTTTGTTCAAAAAACATCATCCACGTAAAGCCTTTGTACAAAAAACACCATCCAAGTAAGGCCTTTGTACAAAAAACACCAACGAACTACATGTTTTGTTTAAATTTTACCCGATGGTAACCGGCTCTTGCAGGTTAAACTGTTCATCTGTTATTATGTCATGTCACTAAATATTAGGCCAAGTCATCCTTTAACCTGCAAGAGCCGGTTACCATAGGGTAAAATTTGAACAAAACATGTAGTTCGTTGGTGTTTTTTGTACAAAAGCTTTACCTGGATGGTGTTTTTTGTACAAATGTCTTACTTGGATGGTGTTTTTTTAACAAACCAAACTTGGATGGTGTCTTTTAAACAATTTTGAAACATAATTACCCTTATAAGTCATTTTCCCTAAAAGGATATATCAACATTCCATCGATGACTTGCTCGTTGGCAATCTATCGGTGTGCTGGTCAAACACGTTCAAAGTGATATCGTCGGCATTTTGGTCGGTGAAATCTTCTATCGGTATTCCGTCCGTAATTACCGTCGGGAATATGTCAAGCTATATGACGGTCAAGTTCACCCACACCCTTTTTTTCAGATGGACAAAGTTCTGTCGCAAGTCCATCACTCATATGGATTTGCAAAACCGACGATACAGGAAGTTTGAAATACCCCGTCTCTCTAGCAGTATACGTATGTAGCAGGATTCCATGATTGTATGTATTGCATATTTGAATTTGGACGGGCTAGATAACGATATAATATGACTGGATATTGGGAAAAAACAAATCCTGCAAATCACTTTATTAGTATATTTATCTTATTTCACATCATACAAACTTTATTGTATTCGCGATACATTTGGTATATATATATATACATACGTACATGCAAACATCATGCATGGACGATTATATATGTATTATATTATGCATATGCTCACATGCATACATTTATTTGTATAACTATGGTGTCCAACATATCAAGGAGATGCTTCTTGTTTGTTAAACGAAATTGCTTCCGTGAGCGTGCGACAGCAGCGGCTACAGCCCCTATAACGGTTCCAACGACCACAACACCCATATCTACAACCCCCTCCCCAGCTACCACCACCACCAACCCATCCACCACCACCATCACCAGGCCCATCCCAACCACCACCAACATATCCTCCTCCACGTCCATCCCACCCACCCCACCCACCCCCACCATATCCACCATATCCGCCATATCCACCACCACCAACATATCCACCCCAACTACCTTCACCACCACCATATCCGTTGTTCACATGATATTCTTCTGGCGTTTTATCCGCTGTGTCCATGAAAACACTATTAGCTAGACTATTAACAACAAAAAAGAAAACTTTAGATTGATAATTAAAGAACCGAACTCACCGTTGTTTTTACCTTTTGATGTTTCGGCTTGCGCAGTCGATGAGACTAGCAGAACAAGCCCAAAAAGAACATATAGAACTATAAACGATTTGATCTTCATGTTTCTAGTAACACAGATATATATATGTTATTCATCCATCTCGACCCTTCCTCGTGCAGCTATTTATAGGATCAAAATCTAGTGCAAATTGCATGCTTCAGGCTAGCGAGCATTTACTCATGTGTATGGTTGGTCGTTGCAAGGGTTTTTGGATTTTCATAACAAATTCAAAGTGTTATATATACAATGTTTGAATGTTTACGCTATCTATAAATAGTAGAACTTGCTTTGTCCTCATTTATATAATATACATGATAGTAGAAATACGTTCTAGCTAGGTTACATAATTATCAATAGTTAACTGGACAAAAAAGAATTTCATGTTACTGTATTTAAATGAGAATAAAAATATACGATCGATTGAATATTATACCATAAAGAAAAGTGATATATTTTGTAGTTCAGTTTAAGTATGTTTTGTATGGTTCTACTAAGATGATTTACAAAGACAAAAAATCACTTATTCACGTTTTTCTAAATACAAAAATATGATTCCACACTACCAAAACTCGATGACAACCTTAAAATGAAATATATAATATGTATTAAGGAACACAGATATATGTTATTCATCCATCTTGACTCTCTCTCGTGCAGCTATTTATAGGATCAATATCTACGCAAAGAGAAATTGTTTTTGTTCCTACGCAAAATGCATGCTTCAGGCTAGCAAGCATTTACTCATGTGTATGGTTGGTCGTTGCAAGGTTTTTGGATTTTCATAACGAATCCAAAGTCTTATACAATTCTTGAACATTTACAGTATCTATAAATAGTAGAAGTTGCGTCGTCCTCTTCTATATAATATACATGATAGTAGAAATACACATCTAGGTTACATAATTAATAGGACAAAAAAGAATTTCATGCCACTGTAACTTTTAAATGAGGAAAAAATATACTATCGATTGATTATACCATACAAAGACAAAAAAAAACTATACAATCGATTGTTATGTATTATGCAGTCCAGTTTAAGCAGGTTTTTGAGATACAACTAGATGATTCACAAAGACAAAATAAACACTTCTTCATGTTTCATAAATGCAAAATAATGATTCCACAACCAAAAGCCGACAACCGTTAAAAAATAGAATATGCTTTTGCAACGGTATTTTATAGAGTGGGCTTTCTATTCGGATAGGTCATAAATTACGGTTGCAAGATGGTATTCAATAAAATGGTAAACTTCATTATCTACACATACGGTGCACATTAAAAAAATCTTAGATTGTTCAGATGATACAATCAGGGCCTCTCCGTTGATTTTAAAAGCCCTGTGCAAATAGTAAAAATAGGCCCCCTAAAAATGTAGCTTTTGTTAATTCTTCATCTATTTTTTTTCTTTTACGTTTTTGACTATAAAAAATAGATATTTAGGAGACATAATTTCTGAAAATTGATAAATCATATATCAATTTAATAATAATTAAATAAAAACTAAAAATTAAAATAATAAAAAAAAAAGTTTAAATTTAATTTATACCTGTTGAAAACTTGCAATGAAGTTTGAAAAATGTTGCTGCTTGCTATAGGATAATTTACATTGAAATCTTATCTATAAACAATCATTCATTTGGATTTTGGGCTAGGGTTAGTATTAGGTTTGGGCTTATGGAAAATGGATCCCTACTGCCAATCTGCCATACGAATTGCTAAAAAATGTGCAAACTTGTCATTCTAGGTTTCGAAACGCCGGCCTTTGCTTCCAACTACAGCGCCTTGGCCACTTGATCAAAAACTTTCTTGTATATCTATTTCGCATACTTAATAAATACATCATATATATACAGTATACTGATGGGAATTCCGGGCCCCCGGACGACACCGGGCCTGTGCGGTTGCCCACCCAGTTGCTCAGGGCTGGCCCTAGATACAATTCACTATGTTTTCCATAAAGTTACTTTCTTAATAGATAGACTTAATCCTTAAATAGGTGTGTGTGTATATATATACATATATATATATATATATATATATATATATATATATATATATATATATATATATATATATATATATATATATATATATATATATATATATATATATATATATATATATATATAGGCTAACCATAGAACCACGTAAAATTTGCCTAATGTTCACTTATGAAAATATGTTTATTTATGAACATGTTAATCAATGAACATGAAAATTGCATATGTTCATAAATGAACATTGGTTATTTTTACGTGGTTTTATGGTTAGCCAGTATAATTTGGTTCTATGTTGAACCTATCCCTATATATATATATATATATATATATATATATATATATATATATATATATATATATATATATATATATATATATATATATATATATATATATATATATATATATATATATATATATATACATATATATATATATATATATATATATATATATATACATATATATATATATATATATATATATATATATATATATGTATATATATATATATATATATATATATATATATATATATATATATATATATATATATATATATATATATATATATATATATATATATATATATATATATATATATATATAAATGAGTTCAAATAAGAACCACTAAAAAGTTAAAAACCGTGAGAACCGATATTCACACATTAAGAATCGTGTTTTTTTCGTTTTTTTTTTTTTGTTTTTTTCACAATTTTTTATTATGTGAAAATACATCAAACTTAATAAATTTTCTTATTTTTAATAGGTTTTACAATATTCACAATATAATAAAATTTATAGTTATTAAACTGTGAATACTATAACGTAAATTTTTTTTTTCTTTAAAACACATCAATATTTATATCTAATAGCAAAGCAAGGATAATCATATATTTTTATGTGTTTGGGATTGTCATTGCTTCTAATTTTTCTGGAATTTACTTTTGGAATCAGTAAGTAATCTTAGTTTAGAACTTAGTTTAGTTTAGTTTAGTTCATGCTTGATTTGGATTTTGGCAATTGTTTTGATATTGTGTTTTGTGTTGGTTTTTGGGAAAGTAGAAACAATACCGCTGACTGTAGAGTGACACTACAGTTGGTATACTGTCGTTCTATCTTGACCACCAAACTCCCGTGGATCGACCCTTACTACCGTTGTACTAGTGTGTTTGAGTTTTATTTTCTTATTTTTGACCGCACGACGACCTAGACGTGTCAAATTTTGGCGTCGTTGCCGGTGAGTTATGCGCTTAGGATAGACGATCAGTGGTATTTTTTTCTTTTGATGTTTGATTTTTGTTTTTAATTTTTTGTATGTGTACGTCCTCACAATGGACAATTACATGTACCCGGGTCAATACACGTGTTATGCTGGCCCGATTTATTATGATAACAACCAATGGAACCAAGGTCGAGGACCTCCACGACAGCAACAGCAAAACAATCAATGGAGAGGACAACGGTATAATAATGGGCTCTACAATAACGGTAATTTCGTTCCTCCGCTTTATTTTGCACAACCGAGTGAGCAGTCGGTTGCATCACACTTCCAACCACGTGAGTATGATGAGGCATCACCTATATTTTTTCCTGGAAATATAGATTGTCAGGTAGAAATTGGGCCAGAGTTGTTAGGTGTGTTGCCTAAATTTAGGGGTCATACGCAGGATAATCCTTATAATCATCTTCACGAGTTCTTAGATATAGCCAACGTGAACATACCTAGAAATGCTGATAGGAATATCGTTAGGCTTAAATTGTTTCCGTTCACACTCAAGGACAAGGCGCAGTATTGGTTCATGTCGCTGCAATCCAATAGTATCACTACTTGGAAGCAGTTGAGGACATGGTTCTTGCAGGAGTTCTACCCTGCAAGCAAGACGATGGAAGTAAGAAGTGATATACAGGAATTTCAGCAAAAACCTGGAGAAGCATTCCATGACGCTTTCGAAAGATTGAAGCAGTTGTTATGCTCATGTCCACACCACCAGTTTCCACGATGGCAGTTGGTCACGATATTCTACGACGGTGTCGATGGTATGAGCCAGACCATGATTAATGCATCATTTGGAGGGACAATTATGCTGCAAGATAGCGAGACGAAATAGAGGTTCTTGGAGCAACTCAGCAATGGATCCAAGTTCAATCATTCAGCAAGGAAGACAAACAACACCTCATCGGTAGCGACAATAGATGTCGATAACGACTGGAAGAAGGAGGTGAAGAATAAGATCGGTGCCCTTAGCAGGAAGCTCGACACAGTATTGGCCACCGTGCAGCAAGAACCACCAATTCAACAGCACCACGGTCAACAAGAACAAAGACCACAAGAGGTTAGTTAAGTGTATGGTCAAGGGCAATACTATAACAACAACCATCAAGGTAATTGTGCTGAGTCGTGTTCTGTGAACAACCAAAATTTGGGATTTGCGCCGTACTCGCCAGAAACTGAGGCGAGTGATTTTAATACCAATGATACTGTGTGTGAACCTGCATCACCTGAACATGTGATGGAAGGTCATACACCTTGGGAAATTCAAGAGACCACCGAGATGGTCGAAATGGTTGTTGAGAAGGAGGTTGTAGATGACAATACTATCCTTGACTCAACAACTTTTGATGTTTTTGAGAATGTTAATAATGTTGATCTGGTGATGAGTGAATCTATACCATCACCAGACAACTTGGCCGAAAAGGACATTGAGGAGGGGGCCGTAATTGACAATACTAACCCCCACCCAACAACTCCTGAAATTTTTGAAACTGTTGATACTTTTGAATTTCAAAATCTGGTGATGAGTGAATCCATACCATCACCAGATGCATGGTCGAGACAGTTATTGAGGGAGGGGCGTAGATGACAATACCACCCGACCCTGCACTTTTTGAAAATTCCGATCATTTTGAGAATAAAGATCTGGTAATGAGTGAATCTATATCATTACCAGATAAAACTAGTCATTCATTCTTGGTCCCGATCCACCTGTTGGACGGTGACCAAAATGATGATAACCACGATGAGGTTTTTGAAAATGAGAAACATAGTTTTTTCACCACTCATGATCCATTAATGAGTGAAAAGTTGGATGTGATCAATACTATCGATGAGGATATTCGGGAGCATACTGATATTATGCCCTCCACTCCCATTCGATTGGAAAATCTTTATTGGCACTGCAGGAAAAAATTGCAACGTGTAGACGACACGCATTATGCGGACAAACGCTTTGCAAAACAATTACTGGGAGCGGCACTGGGCGTGCTCCACGTTAAGCCGGTGATGTTGAAGAGACACCGAAGGAAGGTCCGAGCTTGTAGGTTTAAAGCAACTTCCAAACATTCGCACGAATTAATCAGAAAACAGCAACCGGGCAGCAGCAGAGGAACCGGCAAGCCATTTGATCCAGGGAAATCAGAGTGCGGGATCGATGAAGGAACAGTGGTAACTGAAATTCAGTGGAGACAAATAGCGTACGACCCACCGAAGCCACAGAAAGACAGTCCAGCTAAAAGACCGAGCAAAAAAGCGCTTTCGGGAGGCAACCCGATGTTCGATAAGTATTTTTATTTTTATTTCCATTTTTATTTTTGGTCAAAATATCATTGAAGATAATCATTGTTGAGTGTGATACGGTATGATCCAAGTGTGGGGTGAGCATGAGGGATTCGAAAGGAAAAACAAAACAATGCACGCACGCGCCGCCCACACCATCAAACCGCGGCGTGCATACTAGCGACGCGGACATCTTCATTTGGCGCCGCGGACTTTCAACTTTGGTCGATGGACACTGGATCTCATAGCATTTACGCGTCGCGGCCTTGACACTCCGGCGTCGCGGATACGGGGAATCAGCAAGAAGGACAACAACTCGCAATGTATAATCTTCTTTTGTATTTTGCAACTTTTATTTTTTAAATATGTTTTTTAGTGTGAATAGCATCTAGCCAAACCATGATTGTTGCACCAACTGATGGAGTTGCATAACGCAAGTGTGGGGTCACTGTACCCCTACACTCGTGTTATGCCGGCGTGTTTACTCGCCCCGACTTCCGGATTTCATCGTGAATGACGCGAACAATCGACCCTGCCACAAATGGTTTCGACAGCAAGTAGTTCTACCGTTCTAAAGGGGTAACTCTTTCTCCTTTGTTTTGAATAATTTTTATGTACAACGGGGACGTTGTACGGTTTCAAGTGTGGGGTGTGGACGGTCGAAAGAGTGTTTTTTGAAATTTTTGTGGGAAATGAATCAATTTTCAAAATTTTTAGCAATTTTTCAAATTTTTTACTAGATTGTAATTTTGAAACGAGTAGTTTTGAATGTTATAGCTTTGGTATTTTTCAAGAAATACTATTTAGTTGTTATCATGCTATTGGTTTAGTCAAATAACTTGAGTTTTTAGGAGTCAGAAGATTGAAATATTTTAGGATTGGAATTTAGGAAGGAACTGTCAATCAATGGCCTTTGTTGTTCGAGCCGGTAGGTCTAAAATGGGTGGCCTTGAAGAGGCATTTATGCACCTTACCACCTAAGATCGTCTGGTTTGGGATGATATTTCTGAAAGCTCGTTACACGGACAACATCGAAAGTCATGGACAGTTCTTTAACGGCCTTTAGAATCTGAATGAGTAAGTTTGCTTTTTTGCATACCGAAAATTTGTAATCAAGGGTTCTTTAGAAAGTCCTGAATTCCAAAGGATATTCTGGTTTTGTTTGCAAAAACTATTTCAATCTAACTCTGGGGACAATAAGCTTTGAAAGTGAACACATTCAAAAATTGTTTGAGTCTTAGTTAAAATTTGTTAAAAACTCTCTTGCTTGGGGACAAGCAAGGCACAAGTGTGGGGTGTTTGACGATGCCTAGTAATATCAAGTATTATAGTCGTCTTTTAGCTATGTTTTGGATTAAATATATGTCTTAAATTGGCTAATATCACTTACTTTTGTGCCAAAGTGCTTGGAAATATTTTTAGTGTAAATGCATGGGTTTTAGTGCAATTTTAGAGAAGTTATGGAGCAAAAGGGGCAAGAAGACAAATCTGGCGTAGATAGCGCCGCTATCTCGCGACTGGATAAAATCCGTTTTTGAATTTCAAACCCCGAGATTTCAGGCTCGAGAAGACACACGCTTCGCGGAAAAGGCTATCCCACGACGCGGAAACCCTAATTTCGCACCACTATAAATACGGGAGTCCCGTCCGACTTTTAGAGCATCCCGGGACGCGAAGGAGGGATCCGAAGGCAGAATTTCGTCAGTTTTTCAGTGGGAATCAATAGTTTGGTTAGTTATTTACTTTTACTCTCGTTTTATCAACTCGGTATCGAGGTATTCCACAATCGGTATTTCCATCGATTACTCGATGTTCGTTTGGATTTATAGTTTCTGATTTCAGTAGTGAATAGTTGGTACTAGATCTGGATTTGATTGTTTGAATGTTGGTTTGATTGGGATTTATAAAAGTTAATCATTCGGTTCAAGTTATATTGCAGTTTTTCGGTATTGTTTCTGTTGAATGCTTGTTTGGATGTTTTGGAATTGTCATTGCTTCTGATTTTTTGGAATTTACTTCTGGAATCAGTAAGTGATCGTAGTTTAGAACTTAGTTTAGTTTAGTTTAGTTCATGCTTGATTTGGATTTTAGCAATTGTTTTGATATTGTGTTTTGTGTTGGTTTTTGGGAAAGTAGAAACAATACCGCTGACTGTAGAGTGACACTACAGTTGGTATACTGTCGTTCGATCTTGACCACCAAACTCCCGTGGATCGACCCTTACTACCGCTGTACTAGTGTGTTTGAGGTTTATTTTCTTATTTTTGAGCGTACGACGACCTAGGCGTGTCAGTATTTATATGTCTTTAATAACGTTAAAATAATTAAAAAATATGTAAAGAATAAAAACGATGTAAAAATACCTTTTATAAACGTATAAATACGTAAAAATTACGTTTTATTCATGTATTTCATAACGTAAAAAAACTTAAAAAATACATATTTTAAAACGCTTTTATACGTCTTTAGTAACATATTTAATAACGTAAAAATAATTAAAAAAATATGTCAAAAATACGTAAAGAGTAAAAATGATGTATAAATACCTTTTATAAACGTATAAATATGTAAAAGTACATTTTCAAACATATAAATACGTTATTAAAGATGTAAATACATGTAAAAATATGTAATTTTTTCAAAGTAACTAAGTCAAAATGTTCGGATTTTTCCGTAAATTAGGTCAAAATATTAGGACTTTATCGAAGATAAAACATGTTGGGAATTTTCCGTAAACTGTGTCAAAATACTAAAACTATATTGAAGATAAAACATGTAATTACCTGCTGAAAAGGTTAAAAATGGCTAATTTGATAACATTAGCCGGTTTTCTGTCTTTTTTGTAAATAAAATTTAATTTGAGACTTTTTTATAAATTAGGCCAAAATATTAGAAATTTATTGGAGATTTCCCTTTAATATAAGTATCATTATAGGTTTAATCTATTTAGGTTTTTCTGCATTTTGGGCAAAAAAATCTGGATTTTCTTAATTTTTTTTTATTTTTAAAACATTTAATGATGGATTAGTGATGGAGAAACTCCCGCTAAGAAATTGGTGTGCCTCAACATTCTGTCGATGGACTGGTCAAACATGGTAAAAGGATAGGGAAAATGACTTATAAGGGTAATTATGTTTCAAAAATGTTTAAAAAACACCATCCAAGTTTGGTTTGTTCAAAAAACATCATCCAAGTAAAACCTTTGTACAAAAAACACCATCCAAGTAAGGCCTTTGTACAAAAAACACCAACGAACTACATGTTTTGTTTAAATTTTACCCGATGGTAACCGGCTCTTGCAGGTTAAACTGTTCATCTGTTATTATGTCATGTCACTAAATATTAGGTCAAGTCATCCTTTAACCTGCAAGAGCCGGTTACCATAGGGTAAAATTTGAACAAAACATGTAGTTCGTTGGTGTTTTTTGTACAAAAGTTTTACCTGGATGGTGTTTTTTGTACAAAGGTCTTACTTGGATGGTGTTTTTTTAACAAACCAAACTTGGATGGTGTCTTTTAAACAATTTTGAAACATAATTACCCTTATACTCATTTTCCCTAAAAGGATATATCAACATTCCATCGATGACTTGCTCGTTGGCAATCTATCGGTGTGCTGGTCAAACACGTTCAAAGTGATATCGTCGGCATTTTGGTCGGTGAAATCTTCTATCGGTATTCCGTCCGTAATTACCGTCGGGAATATGTCAAGCTATATGACGGTCAAGTTCACCCACACCCTTTTTTTCAGATGGACAAAGTTCTGTCGCAAGTCCATCACTCATATGGATTTGCAAAACCGACGATACAGGAAGTTTGAAATACCCCGTCTCTCTAGCAGTATACGTATGTAGCAGGATTCCATGATTGTATGTATTGCATATTTGAATTTGGACAGGCTAGATAACGATATAATATGACTGGATATTGGGAAAAAACAAATCCTGCAAATCACTTTATTAGTATATTTATCTTATTTCACATCATACAAACTTTATTGTATTCGCGATACATTTGGTATATATATATATATACGTACATGCAAACATCATGCATGGACGATTATATATGTATTATACAGTATACTGATGGGAATTCCGGGCCCCCGGACGACACCGGGCCTGTGCGGTTGCCCACCCAGTTGCTCAGGGCTGGCCCTAGATACAATTCATAAATGAACATTGGTTATTTTTACATGGTTTTATGGTTAGCCAGTATAATTTGGTTCTATGTTGAACCTATCCCTATATATATATATATATATATATATATATATATATATATATATATATATATATATATATATATATATATATATATATATATATATATATATATATATATATATATATATATATATATATATATATATATATATATATATATATATATATATATATATATAAATGAGTTCAAATAAGAACCACTAAAAAGTTAAAAACCGTGAGAACCGATATTCACACATTAAGAATCGTGTTTTTTTCGTTTTTTTTTTGTTTTTTTCACAATTTTTTATTATGTGAAAATACATCAAACTTAATAAATTTTCTTATTTTTAATAGGTTTTACAATATTCACAATATAATAAAATTTATAGTTATTAAACTGTGAATACTATAACGTAATTTTTTTTTTCTTTAAAACACATCAATATTTATATCTAATAGCAAAGCAAGGATAATTATATATTTTTATGTGTTTGGTAATTTTATTTTGATAAAAAAAACTAGTGTTAAAAATAAAAATATAACATTATTAAACTGTGAATTAGTGGTTCTTATTTGAACCATTCCAAATATATATATATATATATATATATATATATATATATATATATATATATATATATATATATATATATATATATACATATATATATATATATATATATATATATATATATATATATATATATATATATATATATATATATATATATATATATATATATATATATATATATATATATATATATATATATATATATATATATATATATATATATATATATATATAGTTAGGATATATTAAAAACTTTAATTATTGTGTGGATGTAAGACCCAATCAGAATTCAGAATTCATCAAGGGTACTTTGGTAAATCAGTTTATAATTTAATTAATTAAATTAAAATTAAAACCTACAATTAAGGTAAATTGACATATATTTATGGTAAATTTACCTATAATTAAGGCAACAGAAATCATTCTCTTCTTCTTATATGAAACTGACATTGACTCTTCTCCTACTAAACCGATCACCACCATATTATTGCTGTCGGCCACCATACATCCATCGCCGGTCACCACTAACCACTTGCTGCTGCCACCAACTGGTTATCGCCACCATCACATATCCTCCGTCACAGCCTCAAATCACCGTCGGTTAACAAATACAGGCATCTCCGTGACCCTTGTTCGTAGCAAGGTCTTAATTTTTGTTCTGTTTCTACAGATTTAATGTTTTACCCCATGAATTTATACGTTCTTCCTACCATTCTCTCTACACGCATTAGGAAGTCATCACCGCCACCAGTCGTGGTCACCGCTTTGCATTCCTATCATCGCAACCGTCGCTGATGTTCCTCTTCTCCACCAACGTCGTCTCCGCTGCTTAGGGTCACTAAAACCATCGCTGGTGTGTCTCACTGGATCCTGACATACCTCGCATGGCAGATATTTAGTAAGGAGCTTTTTGCCTTGAAAATTTTCGGACTTCACTACTCCGTTAAGAACTACCGGTATTGTTAAATAGATTTGTTGTTTTATTCCCAAGTTACATACAAAAAGATGGGTTTATAGTCTTTTTACAGGTTTAGAAAAGATACACCCTAAGTGTTTGAAGAAATGTCTCAAAAAGATTAGTTTCAACTACGGTCTTCTCCCCCAATTCTGTTGACTATATTAATCGCAGGTTTCTTTATGATTACAGGGCTCTCCCAATTCTATTGATTATATTAATCGCAGGTTTGTTATGATTACAGTTTCTTTATGATTGCAGGCCCCCTCTAATCACAATCGCACACAGAAAATTTCTTAAAATCTCTGTTTGCTATTGTTTGTTTCAGGTTCATTAAAGATATTGAACAACATTTAGAGCAATTTGAGAAAATTTTAAGTTTTTTTATATTTATTTAGATTAATGTTTATTGCCGATCAACTCTCCCTTTTACATCAATATCTACCCTCTTGGCTTCCTTTGCATCAGCCCTTGATTGTTCCAAGTGAATAAGTGAATGATTATAGTGAAAATCGCCATTTAGAAACCTTTTTCAAAAAAGTACATAGCTATTTCTAGCCTTCAACTATTGTTTCAATTTTGTGAATTTTATATTATTCTAAGAATGGGTAATTTAAATCTGATTTTGTAATGTATATAACCATTACAAAATCTGATTTTGTAATGAAACAATAGCAAACGGAGATTTTAAGAAATCTGATTTTAAGAATGGGTAATTTAAATCTGGTTTTGTAATTCATTCTAATGGAATGTTTAGCTTACTTTCATATAAATCTGATTTTGTAATGTATACAACCATTCTACCATAATGGGTAATTTAATTTCAAATTTGCAGTAGCATTCTATAAGAATATTGGTCATTCTGATGTATGCTTTTGTATTTCATTCTAATAGAATGTAAATGATAACATGATGATTCTGTTAGAATATCCGAAAATTTGAAGATGAAACTAATAATTTCATTAATAATTTTATTATTAAATTGATTTGATCCTAAAAATCGGTTACTTTCCTTTTTTTCCTCAAAATAAAATATCTATTTTACCCTTTTATAACCGTTTTTTAAAAAACAATTTAATAACATCATGGATAATTACAATTATGTCATTCTAATCTAGACCATTAATATTTCGAATCCTACGGTCCAGATTTGGTCTTACGACCACACAATAATTGTGGTCCTTAATATAACCTAACCCTATATATATATATATATATATATATATATATATATATATATATATATATATATATAATATATATATATAATATATATATATATATATATATATATATATATATATATATATAGATGTAGGTTCAAATACATTCAACAAATTATTGTGTGATTGTAGGACCAATTCTGGTCCAATCATTTATAAGGGTAAATTAGTCCCATTTATACAATATAATTATAATTTATGTTAATTAATTAATTAAATTACCCAAATTAAAAGCCTAAAATTAAGGAATGTACCCGGTAAAACCCTATTAAACCATCGTTATGGTACACTCGATCCGGAGACGAAACATGAAAATGCACACACACGCTTTGTGTGTGTGCGTGATTGCAATTCAGAGAGAAATCAAGAAAGACTACGATCGATAGATACGTTTCAAATTGGGTATTGTTTGCACCCGATGTACTTCTTTCGACTGTTAATTTTCACTTCAAATTGGGTATTGTTTGCATCGTTTGTGTATGAAGGTTCAGGGCAAAATTGTTGATGGAGAAACCGAGGAACAAGAGGCTTATGTTTGCTGGCGATGATAGAAGGCATCGTTGATGGTGATTATGGCAGAAACCATCAGAGCTCATCTTCACAACCCACACGAGTTTCAAAACATAAACGAAACTGAAGTTTTTTCTTCCATTTGCATTTGCACAGGTACTGTACTCCGTGCTTTATTGTTTGTACATTATTTGAATCTCGCTTTCATAAACCATATAACGATGTTATTTTTTATGATTTTATAATTTTAGGTTGCAATTGAGTTTTCGTACAGCTAAGTGCAATCACGTGTACAATATCATCTTCTACTTTTTAATTTCATTTGAATTG